>JAJHSJ010000009.1:49652193-49727551 GCA_021015155.1 Magnolia officinalis | reverse complement strand
ATATCTATCTATATTTTAACAACTATTATTTTATTATTGTGTCTCCCTTTTATTGTGTCTGTCTCCTTTTTTAGGTGCTCAGTTGCAGAAATAGGTGCTATCTCTTCACGAGCCCTCTCGTGGTAACTTCACCAAGAGCACCTGTAGTTCCATTGGTAGCACGAGAGTAGTATGGTCGGAATCATATTTCCAACAGAAACTACAGACTTTGCCAACTCCGGCTACCAGAGATTCAAGCACGGAAGCTAGAGCACCATCTTTTGCTGATATGGTGGAACTTGGTCTTTCCATGACTCAAGAGAGCTTCTCCTTCTGTTAGTCATATCCGTGACAGGGTATACATATATATGCACTGATTATCTTTACTCATGACTACATATTTCATAATAATATTTTTGAATATCTTTCTTCTTCTTGCTATAGGAAACTCATCCTTGCAGTGTGTGCGGCCAGTTCTGATTCTGTGGCCACTACTTCTGAATTGTCGTCCTTTGCGAAAATCCCTGTTCATAAATGCTTATGGTGAAACATTCCTTGTTAGCAAATAATCCTTATCTTCGAAATCCTGATCATGGTTAGACTTGGATGTTGCTATAGAGATTTTGGAGAGCTCTGCCAGATGGCTGAATCAACATATCTCCTTTGCGTGATTCACTCCTCAAGTTTCGTGATTCAGTAATTTCTTTGGCGTCGGTAGAGAATGTTACAATTGCCCCTGAGATTTTAGAGTACAAGAAGCAGCTGGCTGCATCTCAAGAACAAGCCTTTCTGACAGCTTCATCAATTTCTAAACTTGAACAAGAGCATATGATTCTTCAAGATCAATTAAAGATTCATATTGATGAAAATAAGACTATCCAAGATCGTATTGCAGCCCTGAAGGAAGAAATTTCTCAACTGGAGAGAAGGAATCATGAAAAGCCTTAATCATTCAAGATGTTGAAGAGAGGATACAGGCGAATGTTCAATCCATTAATATTGAAAAATCCGCGCAACTTCAAGGTAAAGAAATGATTGCTTCTTTGGAGAATAAACTTGCTGGCGTTCCTGATCAGGCAAGACTTATTCTGGAAGAAAAATCTAAACATGATGTAGCTCAGGCACAATTGAAAGAAGATTTGCGCAGATACTCAGAAGCAGTGGGATTACAGAAGATCTTTAAAACATGTAATTTTGAACATGTGATTTTTCTTTTATGTTTCTTGGACATAATTTATTTGGCTTCACATATGTTTTTATGAAAGCGTTTTGAGACGTTTATAATAGCATTTTTTCATTACATGTTGATGACATTTATACTAATATTATCAAATTATATTTATACTTTATATAATAATTTCATTACATCCTTTACAATTTCTAAACCTTTTATGCTTTGTTAGTGCGGGATTCTCTATGTGAGTATTTAGATTGGCGGTACTAAGTTTCAATTTAATTAGCCACACACAGTTTAAGCTCATGAGTAGTGGAGCGTGCGCACACACATAGTTTAAGCTCGTGAGTAGTGGAGCATTTATGGGTCTTATGTGATGGCCACTGTAACTCTCTAGAGTTCACTTTTGGGCTTTTCACTGCCTTGAGCTCACGGCCAAGGTCCATCAGAGGGGCCCATTGACGTTACCGGGCGGTGAACTGTTGGTTTTACGCACAGGGTTGGCCACGGTAACTCTCTAGAGTTCCTAGGGCTGTAAGGCTACCTTTGGGCACCAAATCTAGGGTCGTCAGTCCATCAATGAGTAGGTTTAAGCCCTTCCTCACGAGTTACTACTGAAATCAAACCCTAGATCTGGAGGGTCTTACGCACGGTTGGCATAAAGCTCGCACTGCGGCCCCTGTTTTCTTCATCTGCAAGGTCGAGCCCATTCACAGGAGGGCATTTTCATCCGTTCCCCGTGGCACTGCTGGAAGCTATACAGACGGCATGGGAGTTACGGTGACTAGTCTTCCACGTCTTTATGCTTTTATAGCTTCATTCATTATCGCTTGATCCTTACTTCGTCAGCTGCCCGCATTGCGCACGATGGTCTTCGCGGGCTTTTTAGGCCACTGACTCCTCGCCACTGCCCGAATGGCGATCTTCATAGGTCTTACGTATAGTTGGCTGGCTCTTTAGAGCTTGATCCTTTGAGAGCATTTTTTTTTCCAGAGCTTGATCTTTTTGATTTGGCTCAATTTGGCTCTTTTAGGATTTGGCTTGGCTATACTGCCTCTTTAACTGAGATTGATGTATCCTTGCTTTTGATAATATCTTTAGGAAGACCCGTGCCTTGTAAGGTAATAATATCTATGATCATCATCATTTCCAGTATAGTAGATATTTCCAACTGAGATAATATCTTCAAGAGGATCCATGCCTTGTAAGGCATATATCAATCTTGTCAATATCTTCAAGAGAATCCTCAAGATGATATTGATTCTGTCCAACTTATTTGGTAATGATGATCATATATATATTTTCGGATTTGATGCTTGATAATTGACATGCTTGTGAATTTCTTCTTCACAGCTTCTTTTGTTGACATATAACATGATCTTATTCATCCTTGCCCCCTGTTGATACAGATTCATTATGCCGATAATATTCTGGATCAAAATCCACATGTCTATCTTTAGGGATAGTATCTTTTGATGAAACGAGCGTTGACAAGTATACTGATACCCTGTCCCTCTTGATTTGTGATTCTATATGCCCCATTGGAGTATACTTCTTTTACCACATATGGACCGTCCCATTTAGGCTCGAACTTGCCCCCTGTTCGGCGAGTAATCACTATAGGTCTTTTCAGCATTAACACCATATCCCCTTTTTTGAAAGAGCGGTATTTAACCTGTTTATCAAATGCAGCCGATATCCTGGCCTGATATGACTGCAACCGCTGCTGAGCTTCAAGACGTTTCTCATCGAGCAGATCTAATTCTTTCAGCCTTATTTTTGCATTTTCATCATCTGTTATAGACTGATGTACTGCTATTCTGAGTGATGCCACCTGCATCTCAATTGGGATAACTGCCTCTATACCATAGATTAATGAATACGGTGTCGCCCCTGTTGCTGTACGATGGGTAGTTCTGTAGGCCCATAATGCTTCTTGTAACTTTTCATCCCAATCACGCTTATTGCCTGTCACCGTTTTTTTCATTATTTTGACAATCGTTTTGTTAAACGCCTCTGCTAATCCATTGGCCGGAGGATAGTAGGGTGTTGAAAAAGAATGCTGGATGCCGAACTTCTGACACAACTTTTCCATGCCTCTATTTTTAAAAGGGGTGCCATTATCAGTGACGATCTTTTCGGAATACCATGACGGTATATTATAGCATGCCGGATGAAATTGACCACGTCTGTCTCTTTAACATTACGCAAGGCAATTGCTTCGGTCCATTTGGAGAAATAGTCTGTTGCTGCCAGAATATACTGTTTTCCTTTAGATGAAGAGGGATTTATAGGACCAATCACATCGAGTCCCCAAGCTGAGAAGGCCAGGAAGCAACAGACTGATGTAAGTCTTCTAGGGGAACATGTATTACATCTCCGTGTATTTGACATTCATGACACCACTTTGCATATTCTATTGCATCTTTGAACATAGTAGGCCAATAATAACTCATTCGATGCACTCTATGGCATAAATTTCTGCCGGCTTGATGTGCTCCACATTCACCTGAATGTGCCTCCCGCAGCATTTGGTTTGCTTCTTACTTGTCTAAGCATCTTAACAGCATACCATTATAAGATTTTCTATACAATACTGCGCTGCATATGACAAATTTGCCCGATCGCTGTTTAATCTGCTGTCTTTGTGCATTATCTTCTGGCAAGATATTATATTTGAGATAATCAACAAAAGGTTGACGCCAATCATCTGTTATTACTTCCAGACAGATATAGGAAACATCTCAAAACGGTTCTTCGATAACTGCTGCAGATGGCAGGAATCTTCTTTCTTCTATAGTTACCTGAAGGGACTTCGGTTTGTGCAGATAAAGCTGCTGCCAACCGGCTAAAGCATCTGCTTTTGCATTCTCCAGCCGCGTATGTGTTTAATTTCCACATGACAAAACTGTTCAAGCAACTGTTGTGCCTTCCGATAATAGGGCAGGAGTTCTTCTTTCCTTACTTCAAATTCCGTTGTCAATTGATTTATAATCAATTTAGAATCTCCGAAGATATGCAATAATTTTATTTCCATTTGCTGGGCTATTTCCATTCCGATGATAAGAGCTCTGTATTCAGCTTCATTGTTTGTGCATGCGGTGCCCAATGTGAAGGAGTATGGTAATAAATCGCCTTGAGGCGTAATGAATATCACTCCTGCCCCCGCTCCCGATATTCGAGCAGCACCATCAAAATACATTTGCCAAGATTCTGAGATTCAACCAACATAACCTGTTCATCTGGGAATTCGTCATTGATTTCCTCACTTTCTGCTATAGGATGTGCTGCGAGGAAGTCTGCCATAGCTTGTCCTTTTATTGTTTTCGCCGGCTTATACGAATAGTATATTCTGATAGTAATAACATCCACTTGGCTAGTCTTCCCGACAACATTGGCCTGGTCATCAAAAATTTTATCGGATCTGCTCTTGAGATCAGAGTTATATCATGGGAGAGACAATAATGCCTCAACTTTTGTACAGCGAATATCAGCGCCAAACATTCTTTTTCGATCGAGGAATAATTGCATTCTGCCCCCATCAATGTTCGCTTAGATAATAAAGAGCAGTCTCTTTTCCGGCTTCGTTTACCTGTGCTAACAAAGCACCCAAAGAATTTGTAGCTGCAGATGTATATAAGATAAGTGGCTTACCTTTCACTGGAGCTGTTAACACCGGCGGCTGTTTCAATAATTCCTTAATTGAGTCAAATGCATTTTGACAGGCGTGATCCCATACAATTTCTGTATCTTTCTTCTTCATTAACCGAGAAAATGGCTGACACCTTCCTGCGAGGTTTGAAATGAAACGGCGAATGTATGCCAATTTTCCTTGTAAGCTTTTCAATTCCTTCAACGTCGTTGGTGGCGGCATATTTTGAATAGCCTTAATTTTTTCTGGATCAATCTCGATCCCTCTGTGTCGTACAACAAAGCCGAGGAATTTGCCAGAAGATACTCCAAATGCACACTTAGCAGGGTTCATCTTTAGTTGCTTCTTTCTGAGACGACGGAAGACTGATGCTAATGCTAAATGTTCGCGGTGTTCTTGATGATCTCCCGACCTGACCACCATCATCAACATAGCATTCGACATGTTTATGCATCATATCTTGAAAAATATTTTTCATCGCCCTTTGATATGTTGCTCCAGCATTTTTGAGACCGAAAGGCATAACTTTATAACAATAAATTCCAAGCGGCGTTCCTGAAAGCCGTTGCCTCTTCATCTTCGGGTGCCATCCTGATTTGATTATAACCTGCGTATCCGTCCATAAAGGACATAAGCATACTGAGTAGTGCTATCAATTAATAATTCTGTTATCGGGAGAGGGAAGTCATCCTTTGGACATGCTTCATTCAAATCTCTGAAGTCATGCATACTCTAATCTGCCCATTCTTCTTTTTCACCGGAACAATGTTTGATATCCACTTGGGATATTTAACTTCTCTGACGAACCCAACCTTTATTAGTTTATTTACTTCTTTTTCGATTAATGGAATCAGGTCTGGGTGGAATCGCCTTTGTGCTTGCTTTACTGGTTTCTTTTCTTTGGAAATATTTAATCGATGCATTGCTACAGAGGGTCCAATCCCGGCATTTCTTCATATGTCTAGGCGAAGACGTCTTTATTTTCTTTGAGAAGTTGGCCATATTTCTCAAATTCCTGATCTGAAAGACTGACGCTGATGAATGTGTTCCTTGGCTCTTCTGCTGTTCCCAAATTTATTTCTCGCAAGCCATCTATCGTCGGCTGCCCCCCGTCTTCTATTTGTCTTGGAGCGGTTTCAGGATACTCGACTACCTTAGCATCTTGTTCTGACATTTGTTCGGCTGGAGTCATATTTACTGCTACCATATTTACTGATGATTCTGCTCCTAATCCTTGGAATTTTCTCCTTTTTTCCTGATTAACTCCGAGAGGGATTTGAATTCCTTTCCCATGATTCAGTCCAGTGGGCTTGTCACAATCAAAACCCATATTTCTCATGATTTTCTTGCTTACTGCACTGTATTTTCTCAAATTCTGCGGTGCTAACTCTCCATGATATATATTGCTTGTGTTTTCATTCTTCACCTCTGCTGCAGCGTGAAACTCTATTGCTTCAGGATATTTAGCACTGGCTCTGACTTGAAATGTTCCTGGGGTGGCTGCAAATGGCTTACATCTTTTCGATATTGGGTAAGGGCATTGTGTAATTGGACTGTAAGACTTTCAGCTGTTCTGTCGACAACAATGTCAACGGCGGTTGTCCTGGTTGTCTCAGGCGCTTTGGTACAAAATAGAACTTTTTTCTTGCTTCTGTAGTCCCAGGAGATTCCGCCCTTTCTTCTCTAACTTTATTTATTTGGACATCTTTTAAGACTCTCTTTCCATCATCATTTCCCACTTCTTTGGAGAAACATTTATAATAACTAGCATCCACAAAGAAAGACTCAGCTTCTGTATAGGGTTTCGCATCAGCCATTACTTTACACTGCATTCCGTCCTTACAGTATTTGAAACATTGGTGTAGAGTAGAAGGTATAATATTGTATGATGTATCCACGGCCGGCCTTCCCAAGAGAAGGTTATATGTCGTCATAGCATTTATAACGTGACATACAACAGTAGTGATTAATTCTCCCACTTCCAATGTTACTGTAATTTTACCGAGTGCGCGTTGTCCATCTTGATTAAACCCCTGTATCATCATTCCACTGGGGCGCAAATCTGAACGGCGATAACCCAATTTAGTAATCATGGAGAGTGGCAAAAGATTCACTGCGGACCCATTATCTATCATAATCCGTTTTATCTTCTTTTCACAAATGTACCCTTCTATCATCAATGGCCTATTATGTTCCATTTCACCAATTAAATCGTCATCAGAGAAAGAAATTACTGGTAGACAATTCATCTCTTCATTGTTTCTTTCATTCTTCATTTCTGTCAGTAAAGTTTCTCTCACATTGTGATCAGACAGTACTTGAATCAAACTCTGCCGAAATTCTTCTGACAACTTGAGCGCATCAAAAATACTTAAACGTGCCGGTATTCCCTTCAAGTGGCTAACTACGTCATAAGCCACTTTTGTCACTGCGTCTCCATTTCTACTTTTATCCTCAGTATTCTGTCTTTCAGTCACTTCTTTCCTTATAACTCCTGCTTTTTACTTTACCGGACTCATTATCTGCTTCCCTGATCGCAACGTAATCATTGTCGCATTTCTTATCGACCTTCGATCTCCCTTCTCTTTTATTCCCCGAGTCTTTTCTTGAATTGACAATACATTTACTGTCACCCTTGTATTCTTTTCTTTGCTTTCGCTGGTTATTATATCACCCCTATTTATCATTCGCTGTATGATGCATTTTAACGTGTAACAATTTTCCGTCGGATGTCCCACTAGGCGATGATAACGGCAAAAGTTTCTTTCTCGAGTCCTCGTCACATCTTCAGGGCGTTTTGGTTCTGGTAATTCCAGGGTACCTACTTTTAACAATTGTTGCATCATAGGCACCACGTCCTCTTTATCAAACTCAAATCCTTCATGAGAATCAAGCATTCTGAGCTTTTTTCCACCGTATCTGTCCCCTGATTGATTCCAGTTTTCTCTTCCTTCCGGCCTTTTGTCTCTTGAGCCCTTCGCATCTTGATTTTTCTTATCTCAATCGATGGTGTTGACGGTTGTCCTGCCAGGTATTCTTCTGACAGTTTCATGATGAAATGCTGGTATCTTACGAGTCATTAATTCCAATGCATGGGCTTTGGTAGCCAAATCGCGAAAGGTTCCGATATCAGTGCTGGTGAGTCCGAACGCAATTCCTGTCTCCATAGAGTTCAGACACATTTTGACTTGTTCCTTTTCTTCCGGCAACTGCCTACACGATGCCCCCAGTGTCTTCCATCTGTCTATGAATTTTTCAACTGGTTCTCCTTCTCGCTGTCGTACTGAAGCTAATTCTGTGATGCTAACATCGCACTCTGACGAGAAGAAGTTTGACATGAAAGCATCTTGCATTTCTTTCCATCTGCGTATAGATCCTGGTGCTAAATTTGAATACCATCTGAAAGCTTTACTTGTTAACGATGATCCAAATAAGCGTAAACAGTATTGAGGTATCGTGGAGAAATTCCCCATGCTGGTGATGAAATGCATCAGGTGTTCTTCTGGTGATCCTTCCCCATTAAATTTCTGGAAATCTGGATGCTTAAAATTGGCTAGAAACGGAACATCCTCTACCTCGCTCGGGTAGGGTGTTCGGTATCTGAAACGACCGGTATTCCCGCGCTCCCTTTCTATTCTGACTGCTTCTTCGACGACTTGTCTTACATTATCCTGTGTTATAGTTCTTGTCACTGGAACTGATCCTCGCGATCCTATCTCCTGCGGACAGGAGCCTTTAGGTTGGTTCTCTTGTCCATTTGTTGCTCCCATCATAGGTGGAGCCACTATCTGGGCTACATTATGTGCCAGAGTTGCCAGAGCTTCTCTGAGGTTCTGGCATTCATCCATTAGCACTCTTTGTGCCTCTGCCATTTGATCAACACGTTCTTCAGTAGTTGGTCTATTTCCTTGACCTGTCTCTGCCATATATACTGCGGCCTCTTGACTGTTTGTCGAAGGTATTTTTTGAGTAAAACGAGAATATGTTGACGCAACAGGACTTATAAAGAGTGGAGACATTGGAGTCTCGTTTCACTCTTGTGTACTTCCCGTGCTTTTAACCAATCAAGGTGATACAGTTATGGGTGAGCTTGTTTGAGATGACACGGGCATCGGTGATCCTATCATCAGTGCTTTGCCTTTCTGCGATTCTGCCCATTTGGTCTTTGGAGCGACCAAGGCTGGAAAATCGTGCAACGAGAACTGCGAAGCAGCTTGTTCAGGATAAATCACCAGAGGAGCGAGCTCGGGTTTTCTTCTTGCTATACTACGCGTGATTGGTCCCTCAGCTCTTGGTACAAGTAATTTTGCCCTACGGTTCTTTAAGGTCTTTACTTTTGTCTTTTTGGACAAGACCAAAGTCCAGTTCTCATCACTTTCTTGTGGTTGGGGTGAGATGGAAATTGACCCCCGCTGTTACTTGAGTCACTTTGCGCCTGCTTGTAGTGCTTGCTTTTGTATGCTCAGGAGTTTGGCTTGGTGCATATTCAATTACAAACCCAGTAGCGGTGAATCGGAAGTTCACTTTTCTCACAACGTTAGCCATTAGCAATGTTATGTGATTGAATTTGGGTACCTTCAATAACGAAACATACATGAAATTAGTATGCAAAAGATTAAGTAAACTATTTTAGAGATGAAGGGGAGGATGTTCCCACTGAGAGTCGTCATTTTGGCGTCTTCTAGACGCCAAAAATAGTAATGAGAGTCTCGCAACTTTTCCAATATTAGTGTTAAATAAGATAAACGTCCCCAGTGGAGTCGCCATTTTGTTTCGACAAGAAAACAAATGTGTTTGATTTGGGGGCATTATCTTATTTAAACATAATAATGGAACAGTTACAAAGACAATCGTCACATTTTATTGATTCTGAATTCATTTACATCCTCTGATATCCCTTGATTCTAAGATAGTTTACAAAGAATTCCTTGTAAGTTACAATTATCGTAGTTAAATATGAATTTCGACAGCATAACGGCAATGATTTCAATCATCTCCTATGACTTAGGAGGAATAGACAAGTCGACCAATCAGTCTTCAAGAGAATAGAGATTTCGGCAGCATTTCAGTGCTATTCCGGTCATCTCCCGAGACTTAGGAGGAATACGCCTTTTCGTCGATGATTCTTCCCTTCCTCTTGAACAAGAAGAACTTGAAGATTTGAAGACTCTAGCCATTCCAGCAGCATATCAGCCCATTGCTGTTATAGACTATCCAGCAGTCGATTTGCGCGGGTCCGCGCAAACTACAGGAGTCCAATGCTCCTTTGCGCGAGTCCGCGCAAACTATATGAGCCCAATGCTCATTTTCACCTTCTGTCTTCTTCCTCGTCGTTCTTCCACTCTGAAATCTTCCAACCCCTTTTGAGAGAAAGAACGGGGTATTATAGACATTTTTACTGGTGTAAATCTCTGTTCTGGTCAATGTGGGACAAAATAACATTCAACCATTTTTATACCACTGCAAAATACTTTGCGCGGACACTCGCAAATGACATGCTTTACGCGGTCTCGCGCATCTATCAGTCCCGCGCAATCTGTCTTTCTTGATCAACCCACGCAACCCATTTACTTTGCGCGGTTCAGCGCAATCTATTCACTTTGCGCGAACCCGCGCAAAGTAGTCTTTACACCTGATTTCTTTATCTTCAAACTGATTTTCTTGATCTTTCTCTTCTTCACTTCTTTACTTATTTTTATGCCTCAACATTCATAAACCCTAGAGAGAGAGAAGAGAAAGAGAAAATAGAGAAGAAGTTTGAGAGATCGCTGTAGCTATGGGAAATCTACTCTCATAATCCACGTGCCTAATCACCGTTACTTTTTGCTACCCAAACTCTTCCGACTACAACTTAGGGTAAGAAATACCAACCCTAATAGTGATGTAAATCCACCGAATGACTCTTCTCCAACCTGGCTAACCCGTTTAACCGTTTAGGTGCCCGACGTTTCTTTTTTGGAAACGTGATCCTAGAACCGAGTCCGAATCAGGCGTGTTACTGCAAGGTGCAAACTATAAATGCTTAGGTTGTGGTTTATCAATGCTTTTAAGCAACTAATGACTTATGTATGCTATGATTGTGACTGCAAGAACTCGTATTGTCTTCAACATGCCTAACTCTCTATGAAATAAATCGATGAATTACAAATGATGGGCCACGTAGGCTATGTGGTTGATGAAATGTCTAAATGAGGAATTGTAACGACCTGAAAATTTCCGTACATTGGGCCGAGTACCACCTCGACCAGAAATCACATAGGATTAAATCCTTTAGAAATTTAACAAAGTTAACTAAGTACTAAACTCGGTTAGTCATGAAATCCGTTGGGATCGCTTTAAATATGATCTGCAAGACCCAAAACTTGCAGAATTAGTGACTCTAGGTTACCCTAAAGTCTAGAGCCAAACTCATTACCCGTCTGCTCTCGGGACTGAAACGAAACTTCGTATGAGGTCTAGATCGCACATCGGGAGTCCGATTAACACGAAGCTAAGGAACCAGGACCGCCCCACTGGGCTTGACAATCATCTCAAAAATCAGGCGATTCCGATGTCCCACGGCCATTTATTTCGATCCGGAACGAGGGAGTGTGAAAAACACTATTCCCACCCAATTAAAAATATCTGGAATAGTGATCTGGCATCTTTCGGTTGCGCGTCAGTATTAAGCAACCTGACCGTCGGAATCAGACCAAATTACACCCTCGGATTAAGAAAAATTTCAGGAACATTTACATGTACTCAGAATTTCTGATCGTGGCCCACTGACCGTTGAACTGAAAGTGGTCCGCCACGTGCGATCTGGGAATCCGATCGAGTCGAAAAAAATCCCACGTAGATCCATAGATGGTGAGCTTAAGTCTGACGTTTGGCTCAAGAGGGCCACCAGAACATACCTTTTGAGCTTGGAAAGTGGCGAACTGCCTACATATGCAGCCACCCTTGAACCTGAGTCTATTTTGGACATGTTCTTGGCTATAAAAGGGGCTTAGAACAGCCCCTCTCACAGCCATACGAATTTGGGAGCAAACCCTTAGAGAGAAAGAGAGAAAAGAGAGAGAAAGTCTTGGAGATCGAAGCCGATCTTCCTCCTGCTGCTTCCACTCCTCCCACGGCCTACACCGCCCTATTCCAGGGGTTTTCCCGGCGGTGTCCATCCCATTTGAAGGTAAGAAACCCTAACCCTAGGTCTGATTTGAGCTTGATTAGTGGTAGGTTATGAAAAGGCTAATCGGATACGCTCTTTAGGCTAGGAAACTCCCGTATACGGAAGCTCCAACACCCTTGCTGATTCGTTGGAATTCCAAGGGCTGAGGTGAGGACTTTAAGTGTATAAGTTACGGTTTTCAACGCTTTCAATGTCAGATAATGATAGATTCATGATCTGCATGCAAATGCACATGTACAAAGTGCTTTCCGTTTCCTGTTTCGATTAGCGATAAAGAATATGGAATTTTACATACTCTTGATATACGTAGAAATACCGTATACGTATTTTTGTTGAGAAAATGTTTGACATGTTTATTTAATGTTTGATTATATCATGTGTGGATAAAATGCTAGTTTGGCGAAAGGGATCGCAAAAATACATGTTCATGTGTAAATGTCATGTATGTTGAAATTGCGTATTCTAGAAATTCCGCATACGTGCGGATTTTGGAAATGTAATTGTAATGATTATTTGCTGTATGATTACGATATACACGGGAAAAATACTCTCGGGGCGAAGGGACAGCCCTAACACGAACTTGGCTAACATACGTCATGTATGTTGGAATAGTGTATTCTAAGTGTTTGTGTAAGTGCTTGTATGTGTACATGTGTATGTACTAGTGCCTTAGATAGGCGCTGATATGGGATTTCCGACTCCTTAGAGACATGTAGGATCCCCTCCATGCGGTGGTTCACCGCAACCACTCAATTGTAATGCGCACACAATCGTATCCCTATGGGGATAGTGCTTTATCACATGCCTTACAACATGCTTTGCAACATGCTTGACTTCATGTTTTACTTCATGCTTTATAACATGCCTACTAACATGCTTGTATTGCTTGTTTATCATGCTTTACTTCACATGCTAACGATGAAAACTGTTTGGGTTTGGGACTATGTATATAGTCCAAACATTCGGTACCAGACTTGTGATTGTGGCTGAGATTCATGTCGCCACAAAGGACGTGTCCGGCGAACCCGAGTCGTACTTCGGTTGGCGATAGTGGTTGGCCACGCGGAGTGCTTTTGCGCTCCATATCGCTCAACTTGTGGTGCGCTCGAGCTAGTCAGGCTCGCCAACTAAACCGAAATGTAATTGTGTGTTCACCCTGTTTGGTCGCTACTGCTTGAACCTAGGGTACCAAACTTACCAGTGGCGATTCCCGTTTAACCATGGTACCTAGATCCGCTAAGTCGCATGAGCCGGGCATGGTGGTATGGGACACCGTGGTCGAGCTGTCGGCCTACGCTGGGGCCATGTGCCTCCCCGTAGTGACCATTGCGCAACTAACTCGTGAGCCGAATACGGTGGTATGGGACACTGTATTCGAGCTGTCGATACTTCGGCGAGAGCCGAGTACGGTGAGATCTGTGCTCGTGCTGACGGGCGACGAGTCCTCCGTGGTATCATCGAGTACACTCCAAGGGTCTGTGATTGGCCACGAGTCTTTCACAGCAACTAGAGTGTGAGTTGAGCCGAGTACGGTGAGACCTGTACTTGAGCTGACGGCTAGTGATTGAGCCGAGTACGGTGAGACCTGTACTCGAGCTGACGGCCAGCAATTGAGCCGCATACGGTGAGATCTGTATCCGCGCTGACGGGTGACGAGCCCTTTGCGATGCCTTCACTAAGCTTCTCAAACTATAATATCGTATGAGAATAACTAGGATTGACGACCCTAGAATGGATCATGTTGGGAATGATACAAGGGAGGTACCTTAGTTTCCCAATACTGCTGATTGAAATGGATTAATAAAAACTTGGTAATCATGAGCATCATCGCACCGCATGTGCTTTGTAGATGTGGCGCACTGAGGGAGTAAGCATTCGCGAACGTAAGATGATGTCGCTTGAGGGTGGTTTGGCAAGGGCATACAGCATCATGTCATATCATTTTGCACTTAACAAGAGTAGTTAGAAATGCTTGATTTGTACTGCTTTATCATTACTGCTTGATTGATTTGATAACATGTTAACTTATGCTTTATTGTTCCACTGAGTTAGCTACTCACTCCCACGTTACGGGACGGTGTTGTACACACCAACCAGACTCTGTCGCAGGTATAGAGGGCGCCTTGGTTCAGGAGCCAGAGCCCGACTTTGATGAGGACCAGGAGGAGTTCTCCTTCATGCAGTACTCTGACGGCTACGCTTAGGCCGGCTGCATCGCGGGATTCTCAGGGCCTCTTTTGAGGATTGTATTTTGGGTTTTGACTTTAAAACAATACATGTATATTGGTGCTCAGCTAGTACTCATACTCTGGAGTTCAGAAAATTTTGTTACTTTACATACTTGAATATAAAATTTCAGTCTTCCGCTTGCTTTTATATACAAGTTGAACTGGAGTATGAACTACTGTTTTGGTTTAATCTCATTCATGTTTATTGCGCTAACTCAGACAACATTTAACCGGCATTGTGTATGTTGCATAAGTGATGCGTTGGAACTCGGGAGTTGAGTTCATACTCGACCCCCGAATTTCAGGGCGTTACAAGTTGGTATCAGAGCATGATTTTGATTAAAACCGGACCTGAGTTATGTCCCCACTACGTACGCTGACGCATTATATTTAGGAGGGTGCGCAAAATTATAGAAACAGTCCTAGGGTCTCCCGATTTCACCGTTCGGTGAAATTCATTAAAAACGGACGCGTTGATCGAGTCTGTACTCGATCCTGACCGCACACATGGACTCACAATCACTCCTAGACCGTCTATTGACGTGTCAGGCCATGGATCACCAAAATCAGTTGCTAAAATTACAAAAAATCAGATTGGTTCAAAATTTGTCGGAACTACCCGTTCGGGAGCCGAACGGAGTCCGTGGGCCCCCCACGTTAATCTATTAATGTACAGACCAACCAGGGTGCATTTGGCACCCTGGGCACGTGCCAAGATGGACCAGACCGCGGCGGCGCGGCTCCGGCCAAGTCCGGCCGCGGCGGCGCCGCGGCTCGGGCGGCGGCCGCGGTCCGGTCAGCTTTCGTGGATTTTCGGCCATGGGGTGGTCGGTCCAGCACCCCCTACACTGTGGCACGTGCCATTTTGGTCTTGTGGTTAGGTTTTAAGGGGCTGGAGCACCCCTCTTTCCATTTCACCCCTCTTTTCAAACACCTCCACCCCCAAATCCGATTTTCTCAAAAACCCATCCCTCCAACCTCCAAATCTTCCATTTTTCTTCAACAACTCACACACCCAACCTTCCACAACAGCCCTAGCTTCTCCCTTTCCCCATTTCCTCAAGTTGGAGCTCTCATACCCCTCCTTGGAGCTCAAAATCGGGTAAGCTACTAACCCATTCCACTTCCTTCTTGTTTCTTCTTCATTTCCTACCTCTAGTGCTCCTTCCACACCCATTGGATTGTTGTTTGTGGTGGAGCAAAGAGATCAGCCCCTTGTTTCCCAATTTTGGCAAATTTCCATGACCCTCCTTGGTGTGGTGGCCACCATTTTCTCTTTTTCCTCCATCCTATCTCTCATGGGAAAGAGGAAAACCGCGGCCGATGATGCCGGTCCAAGTAGGCCAGCCCATTCCCGAAGAAAATCCGATGTTGGGGCCGGCACAAGCACCGTGCGGGAGTTTAGGTCAAAGCGGGACCTGGATCCTGACCATCCCGTCAGAAATGCTTACCCGATAGGCATGGAATATGGGCGCTTCGCGGGCCGCAAAGTTGTGTTTGAAGCTCATGTGGATGAAAGGATGTTCGGGCTACACCCACTGATGGACCGCCTGGTGGACATCGGTTGGAATTCTATGTTTGATGGCGAGTCCCCTGCATGTGAGAACACGGTTCGCGCTTTCTATGCTCACATCGTGGACGCATCTGTTGAGCCTCTTCAGTTTACTGTTTCTGTGAGGGGCATTAGACGCACGATTACAGTGGATGAAGTGGCTCGGATCACAAAGCTGCCGCGTGGTCAAGTACACCCCAGTGATAGCTTCTCCAAAGTGCGCGGGAAAGGGATCGCCGCACGCGATATCTCTGTGGTCGCCGGGTTACTTGGAGGAGAGGAAACTGCATTGCGGCGACAAAAATGGCCGAGGACTTCCGTTTACTCCATCACATTTTCACCTACAATGTGTACCCACGGTCGGGTAACCGCACGGAATGTACTCGGTTGATGGTAGACTTCTTGTACAAGATGGGACATGGGGACGACATATGCCTGCCCACGTTCATCCTATCTCAGATAGTGCATGTTGTTCGTTCTACCAGGAACGATCTTTCGCTCCCATTTGGCCGTCTGATCTGCAGGATGGCTCGTGATGTAGGCTACAGGTTGAATATGGAGGATCTTGCACCTGTCCGAGTCATAAGTGAAGCGACACTCAAGAATATGAAGATCGGCCCTCAACAGCGGCAAGCCCGACTCGACGAATCTGGAGATGAGTCGGATAGTGCCGGCGAGGAGAGTGATGAGGAGGACGATGATGACATACAGGAAGAAGAACCTGAGGCTCAGGACACCGAGGAGAGTTCACCCCCTATGGCTCAGGAACATGGTATAGATTGGGATGCTTTTGATGCGCGATTTGCCCGTCTTGAGGAAGGGCAAGCCGCCCTGCAGCAAGAGATTGGTCAAGTTCGAGCCAAGCTTGAAGAGACTGAAGCCTATATGAAGAGAAGTTTCAAGAAGATGTCTCGTACTTTGAAGGCTATTCTGTGCTGTGCGCAGGATAAGAATGCTCCTCCTCCACCCTCTACTTCGGATGCTTAGTCGTCCATGTGTTGTGTGTTGTTGTTTGTGTTGGTTACCGCGTTAGGCGGTTTATGTTTTCATGTTGTTGATGTAGTAGGTTGTAGCATGTTTTGGGTGTTTCCATGTAAAGAATGTATTGGCTATTATGTGGCTTTCTGTCGTGATTCATGTAACTCTGTAGTCCATGTATTATGACAATTTTGGGTAAATGAAAAGCATGTAGCCTCTTTGTATTAATGATGTGTGGAATGCTTAAGTGCTTTATGATGTGTATTGTGCTATATCTCACAAATGATCTACCCTATGTTGTATAGGGCATGCCGCGGCAGTATACGCGGAGCACGGCACATCATCGTTTGACCGGCTCTATGGACCAGACTCCTTCTGGTAGTGGCGGTCCTACGGACCGAGGATTGGGATCCGATCAGCCTTCTGCTTGTCCTAGCGGTGGACAGCCACCTTACACGCCCCGGTCCGTGAGCAGTATCGGCCGTCATCGGCTGCGCAGCATGATCCTCAGGCTGCCCCACCGCCTGATAGATTTGAGCAGCTGATGATGATGATGCATCAGCAGCAGATGCAGCAGCAGCAGCAGCAGATACAGCAGCAGCAGCAGATGCAGCAGCAGCAGCAGCAGATACAGCAGCAGCAGCATCAGGATCTGATGGCCACTATTGCTGAGGCCTTGTCCCACGGTGGTGGTGCGACTCCACCTACTACGTCTGCGCACCCTGAGGAGGATTCTGAGCCTCCTGCTCGATTTGAGGATGCGCCTCTGCCTACACCCGTTGCACCTCCTACTGGAGATGTCGGTACGCGAGGTCTACTCGAGCGATTTCAGCGCTTGAGGCCTCCTTCATTTGCGGGTTCTCATAGACCCGAGGAGGCTGAGTTCTGGCTGGACCGCATCTCCAAGATGCTACGGATGTTACATTGCTCCGAGGTAGAGCAGGTTGAGTTGGCTACCTTTATGTTTGAGAGGGAGGCCAGCTTGTGGTGGGACAGTGTGCTGCGCACGGTCGCAGTGGACTTAGTGTGGACCTGGGAGGCTTTCGAGTCTCGGTTCCACGAGAAGTATTACCCGCAGACATATCGACATGAGCGGGAGGACGAGTTTCTGCGCCTCAGGCAGGGAGGCATGACGGTAACGGAGTATGAGCACCGATTTACCGAGTTGGGCCGCTTTGTCCCGACCATCCCCGTCAATGAGCAGATGAGGATGCGACGATTTACTGGAGGCTTGCGACCTGACATACGGTCGAAGCTATGCTACCACACCATTCCTACTTATGCGGCGTTGGTCGACATGTCTATGACGGCCGAGCAGGATGTGGACCGTTTGGCCCGATCACGCGGTACTATGGTTGCGAGACCGCGACAGGATACACAGAGCAGGCCTATTTTAGGCAAGAGGCCTCAGGCCGATTCTCCCCCCAGGGCCGCAGCGCCAGTGGTTCCCATGAGACGCCCGTTGGTGACCTGCACGTTTTGCGGGAAACCAGGACACCCTCCCAAGAGCTGCTTCTCGCACATGAGGGCTAGCGGATTTGCGCCACCGCAGAGATTGGGTCGCCCTTATCCCCAGGCTATTTCAGCTCCGCCGCTACAGACCGCTCCTGCACATCCTTCATTCCGACCTCCTGTGCCATTCTTCAGGCCGCCACAGTGACCCCTGGCTCCTCAGCCGAACCGCCAGTAGCAGGCTCGTGTGCATACCCTTGTTGCTGAGGCACCAGAGACGTCGATATCGGCACCGACGGCTTTCGAGGGTACGGCTTATATCCATGGTACTCCCGTTTCTTTACTGGTGGACACTGGATCCACTATCTCTATCATTTCTTGTGGGGCGGTGAAACGCCTATCTTTGCATACTGTTCCCACTAAGGGAACGAGACTCACTACGGCTACTGGGACCTTCTCGGATGTCACACGTTTATGCGAGGGTTGCGCGATAGTTTTGGGTAGCAGCACAGAGCTCGTCGACCTTATTGTTGCTCCGCTATGGCACTACGACGTTATACTTGGCATGGATTGGCTCGCCAAGATGAGGGCGGAGATAGATTGCGATGCTCGGATCGTGACTGCCTATGGACCTGACGGCACAACTTTCACGTTCTCAGTGCAGGTCAGTTGGCCCTGTCGAGTTGATTGTTATGCTGCTTTACTTGTGCCGATTGATGGTCCGACACTGGAGGGTACACCAGTGGTTAGGGAGTTTGTTGGAGTCTCTAAGACTATCCCTGGTTTACCTCCTCGGCGCGAAATTGATTTTACGATTGACCTTACGCCTGGTGCGATGCCCATCTCGTTGCCGACCTATCGTATGCCTCCATGCGAGATGGAGGAGCTGCGGAAACAGATTGACGAACTTGTAGAGAAAGGCTTTATTCGACCTAGTGTGTCTCCTTGGGGAGCACCTGTGTTGTTCGTGAAGAAGAAGGACGGGTCGCTACGGTTGTGTATTGATTACCGTAGGCTGAACCAGGTCACAGTGAAGAACAAGTATCCTCTGCCCAGGATAGATGATCTGTTTGATCATTGAGGGGGGCGAAGTACTTCTCGAAGATTGACCTTCAGTCAGGGTACCACCAGTTACGCGTGAGAGAAGAGGATGTACAGAAGACAGCCTTCAGGACGTGCTTCGGGCACTATGAGTTCTTGGTGATGTCGTTCGGTCTGATGAACACACCAGCTGTGTTCATGGATCTGATGAACCGGGTATTTCGGCCCTTCCTTTACCGATTCGTCATTGCTTTATCGATGACATCTTAATATACTCCACGAGTCGGGCAGTATTAGGTACGTTGGAGAAGAACCAGTTGTTTGCGCAATATAAGAAGTGCGACTTCTGGCAGGAGGAAGTCAAGTTCCTGAGACATGTTGTGTCCAAGGATGGGATAGCAGTGGACCTTGATAAGGTAGCCGCGGTTCAGGATTGGCAGCAGCCTGAGTCGGTTACTGAGGTGAGGAGTTTCCTTAGTCTGGCTGGGTATTACAGACGTTTCATTCGGGATTTCTCGAAGATCGCCAGGCCATTGTCGCAGTTGACTCGGAAGGACCTGAAGTTCGCCTGGAATGAGAAGGCGGAGGCAGCTTTTAAGGAGCTAAAGGATAAGTTGACGTCCGCCCCTGTGCTAGTATTGCCAGAGCAAGGGGTGAAGTATACAGTTTACACTGACGCGTCTCGCGTTGGTTTGGGTTGTGTGCTGATGCAGAAGGATAGGGTGATTTCGTATGCCTCGAGACAATTAAGGAAGCATGAGGAGAATTACCCTACACATGACCTGGAGTTGGCAGCTGTCATCTTTGCATTGAAGCTCTGGAGACATTACCTCTACGGTGAGGAGTTCGAGCCTTTCTGCGACCACAAGAGCCTTAAGTACATATTCACACAGCGGGATTTGAATATGAGACAGCGCAGATGGATGGAGACCTTGAAGGACTTCAAGTTCGAGGTTTCCTACCATCCTGGCAAGGGGAACCTTGTGGCAGACGCGTTGAGCCGCAAGAAGGCGATTGCATTTGCGGCACCGCTGATGATAGCCGAGTGGGACATGATGGAGTTTGTGCGCGACTTCGAGCAGAGACTCACTGTCGAGGAGCCTTTTGAGTGTGTTGCGCACGTTCGGGTGCGGCCACTTATTGACGACAGGATTGTTGAGGCCCAAAGGGGCGATATACGGCTGTCTGAGCTTCGAGAGCAGGCTAGCGACGCCGTGGATTCCGAGTGGAGAGTTGGTTCTGATGGGGGTTTACGATTCCGTGGCCGCCTATGTGTTCCTGATGTGGCTGACTTGAGACGCGAGCTTCTCGAGTCTGCCCATAACTCGAAGCTTGCGATGCATCCTGGTAGCACGAAGATGTACCAGGATATGAGACGGACTTACTGGTGGGATAACATGAAGGCCCACATTGCTGAGTATGTATCTCGGTGTCTGACGTGCCAGCAGGTCAAGGCAGAACATCGCCGACCTCCTGGACTGCTTCAGCCCATGCCTATAGCGGAGTGGAAGTGGGACTTCATCTCCATGGACTTCATATCAGGGCTGCCGAAGACGAGGAAGGGACACGATTCTATTTGGGTGATTGTGGACCGGTTGACCAAATCGGCCCATTTCCTCCCTATCAGAGTTACGAACTCTGCAGACGAGCTGGCTAGACTGTACATCAGAGAGATCGTCCGTCTGCATGGAGTTCCCTTAGAGATCGTGTCGGACAGAGACACGCGATTCACATCCATCTTCTGGACTCGTATCCAGGAGGCGATGGGTGTGAAGTTGAAGTTCAGTACAGCGTTTCATCCTCAGACTGATGGGCAGACAGAGCGGGTAAATCAGATTCTGGAGGATATGTTGCGAGCATGTGTGTTGGACTTCAAGGACAGCTGGGATGACTGTCTTCCGTACGCAGAGTTCGCCTACAACAACAGCTTCCAGGCGACTATTGGCATGGCGCCATATGAGGCTTTATATGGTCGACCTTGTAGGGCACCGCACTGTTGGGCAGAGGTTGGCGAGCGTAGCCTGATTGGCCCGGAGTTGGTCCAGACGACTACAGAGAAGATTGATATCATCAGGCGTCGATTACTCACAGCGCAGAGCAGACAGAAGAGTTACGCCGATACGAGGGGCGGCCGCTGGAGTTCGAGGTCGGGGATCATGTGTTCCTTCGAGTTTTCCCTATGAAGGGAGTCCTTCGGTTCGGAAAGAAGGGGAAGCTCACACCGAGGTTTATCGGTCCATTTCAGATACTGGATCGAGTGGGTGATGTGGCGTATCGTCTCGCCTTGCCTATGCCGCTTGCTTCTGTACACAACGTATTTCATGTCTCTATGCTGAAGAAGTACGTTCCTGATCCTACGCACATCATCAGATGGGAGCAGGTACAGTTGAGTGAGGATGCTACGTACGAGCTGCGCCCGACGCGTATCCTTGATAGGAAGGAGCAGGTACTACGTAGCAAGGTCATCCCACTTGTGAAGGTGCTTTGGACACATCATTCCGAGGAGGAAGCTACCTGGGAGACTGAGGCCGAGGTCAGAAAGAACTACCCTCAGATTCTCGAGGACTACGAAAAGGTATAAATTTCGAGGACGAAATTTTTTGTTTAAGGGGGGTAGATTGTAACGACCTGAAAATTTCGTACATTGGGCCGAGTACCACCTCGACCAGAAATCACATAGGATTAAATCCTTTAGAAATTTAACAAAGTTAACTAAGTACTAAACTCGGTTAGTCATGAAATCCGTTGGGATCGCTTTAAATACGATCTGCAAGACCCAAAACTTGCAGAATTAGTGACTCTAGGTTACCCTAAAGTCTAGAGCCAAACTCATTACCCTTCTGCTCTCGGGACTGAAACGAAACTTCGTATGAGGTCTAGATCGCACATCGGGAGTCCGATTAACACGAAGCTAAGGAACCAGGACCGCCCCACTGGGCTTGACAATCATCTCAAAAATCAGGCGATTCCGATGTC
The DNA here is from genome assembly GCA_021015155.1 of Magnolia officinalis. NCBI lineage: Eukaryota > Viridiplantae > Streptophyta > Magnoliopsida > Magnoliales > Magnoliaceae > Magnolia > Magnolia officinalis. Next base: position 49,705,351 of record JAJHSJ010000009.1, on the reverse strand, counting down.
CCACGGCCATTTATTTCGATCCGGAGCGAGGGAGTGTGAAAAACACTATTCCCACCCAGATTAAAATATCTAGAATAGTGATCTGGCATCTTTCGGTTGCGCGTCAGTATTAAGCAACCTGACCGTCAGAATCAGACCAAATTACACCCTCGGATTAAGAAAAATTTCAGGAACATTTACATGTATTCAAAATTTCTGATCGTGGCCCACTGACCGTTGAACTGAAAGTGGTCCGCCACGTGCGATCTGGGAATCCGATCGAGTCGAAAACGAAATCCCACGTGGATCCATAGATGGTGAGCTTAAGTCTGACGTTTGGCTCAAAGAGGGCCACCAGAACATACCTTTTGAGCTTGGAAAGTGGCGAACTGCCTACATATGCAGCCACCCTTGAACCTGAGTCTATTTTGGACATGTTCTTGGCTATAAAAGGGGCTTAGAACAGCCCCTCTCACAGCCATACGAATTTGGGAGCAAACCCTTAGAGAGAAAGAGAGAAAAGAGAGAGAAAGTCTTGGAGATCGAAGCCGATCTTCCTCCTGCTGCTTCCACTCCTCCCACGGCCTACACCGCCCTATTCCAGGGGTTTTCCCGGCGGTGTCCATCCCATTTGAAGGTAAGAAACCCTAACCCTAGGTCTGATTTGAGCTTGATTAGTGGTAGGTTATGAAAAGGCTAATCGGATACGCTCTTTAGGCTAGGAAACTCCCGTATACGGAAGCTCCAACACCCTTGCTGATTCGTTGGAATTCCAAGGGCTGAGGTGAGGACTTTAAGTGTATAAGTTACGGTTTTCAACGCTTTCAATGTCAGATAATGATAGATTCATGATCTGCATGCAAATGCACATGTACAAAGTGCTTTCCGTTTCCTGTTTCGATTAGCGATAAAGAATATGGAATTTTACATACTCTTGATATACGTAGAAATACCGTATACGTATTTTTGTTGAGAAAATGTTTGACATGTTTATTTAATGTTTGATTATATCATGTGTGGATAAAATGCTAGTTTGGCGAAAGGGATCGCAAAAATACATGTTCATGTGTAAATGTCATGTATGTTGAAATTGCGTATTCTAGAAATTCCGCATACGTGCGGATTTTGGAAATGTAATTGTAATGATTATTTGCTGTATGATTACGATATACACGGGAAAAATACTCTCGGGGCGAAGGGACAGCCCTAACACGAACTTGGCTAACATACGTCATGTATGTTGGAATAGTGTATTCTAAGTGTTGTGTAAGTGCTTGTATGTGTACATGTGTATGTACTAGTGCCTTAGATAGGCGCTGATATGGGATTTCCGACCCTTAGAGACATGTAGGATCCCCTCCATGCGGTGGTTCACCGCAACCACTCAATTGTAATGCGCACACAATTGTATCCCTATGGGGATAGTGCTTTATCACATGCCTTACAACATGCTTTGCAACATGCTTGACTTCATGTTTTACTTCATGCTTTATAACATGCCTACTAACATGCTTGTATTGCTTGTTTATCATGCTTTACTTCACATGCTAACGATGAAAACTGTTTGGGTTGGGACTATGTATATAGTCCAACATTCGGTACCAGACTTGTGATTGTGGCTGAGATTCATGTCGCCACAAAGGACGTGTCCGGCGAACCCGAGTCGTACTTCGGTTGGCGATAGTGGTTGGCCACGCGGAGTGCTTTTGCGCTCCATATCGCTCAACTTGTGGTGCGCTCAAGCTAGTCAGGCTCGCCACCTAAACCGAAGTGTAATTGTGTGTTCACCCTGTTTGGTCGCTACTGCTTGAACCTAGGGTACCAAACTTACCAGTGGCGATTCCCGTTTAACCATGGTACTTAGATCCGCTAAGTCGCATGAGCCGGGCATGGTGGTATGGGACACCGTGGTCGAGCTGTCGGCCTACGCTGGGGCCATGTGCCTCCCCGTAGTGACCATTGCGCAACTAACTCGTGAGCCGAATACGGTGGTATGGGACACTGTATTCGAGCTGTCGATACTTCGGCGAGAGCCGAGTACGGTGAGATCTGTGCTCGTGCTGACGGGCGACGAGTCCTCCGTGGTATCATCGAGTACACTCCAAGGGTCTGTGATTGGCCACGAGTCTTTCACAGCAACTAGAGTGTGAGTTGAGCCGAGTACGGTGAGACCTGTACTTGAGCTGACGGCTAGTGATTGAGCCGAGTACGGTGAGACCTGTACTCGAGCTGACGGCCAGCAATTGAGCCGCATACGGTGAGATCTGTATCTGCGCTGACGGGTGACGAGCCCTTTGCGATGCCTTCACTAAGCTTCTCAAACTATAATATCGTATGAGAATAACTAGGATTGACGACCCTAGAATGGATCATGTTGGGAATGATACAAGGGAGGTACCTTAGTTTCCCAATACTGCTGATTGAAATGGATTAATAAAAACTTGGTAATCATGAGCATCATCGCACCGCATGTGCTTTGTAGATGTGGCGCACTGAGGGAGTAAGCATTCGCGAACGTAAGATGATGTCGCTTGAGGGTGGTTTGGCAAGGGCATACAGCATCATGTCATACCATTTTGCACTTAACAAGAGTAGTTAGAAATGCTTGATTTGTACTGCTTTATCATTACTGCTTGATTGATTTGATAACATGTTAACTTATGCTTTATTGTTCCACTGAGTTAGCTACTCACTCCCACGTTACGGGACGGTGTTGTACACACCAACCAGACTCTGTCGCAGGTATAGAGGGCGCCTTGGTTCAGGAGCCAGAGCCCAACTTTGATGAGGACCTGGAGGAGTTCTCCTTCATGCAGTACTCTGACGGCTACGCTTAGGCCGGCTGCATCGCGGGATTCTCAGGGCCTCTTTTGAGGATTGTATTTTGGGTTTTGACTTTAAAACAATACATGTATATTGGTGCTCAGCTAGTACTCATACTCTGGAGTTCAGAAAATTTTGTTACTTTACATACTTGAATATAAAATTTCAGTCTTCCGCTTGCTTTTATATACAGTTGAACTGTAGTATGAACTACTGTTTTGGTTTAATCTCATTCATGTTTATTGCGCTAACTCAGACAACATTTAACCGGTATTGTGTATGTTGCATAAGTGATGCGTTGGAACTCGGGAGTTGAGTTCATACTCGACCCCCGAATTTCAGGGCGTTACAGGAATAGATGATGATTAGTGCTTGCCATGATTGTTAACCTAGGATTCGTTGTTGTCATATGCATATGGACTTCTCTGTGTAATGAATTGATAAAATGTAAGTTGTAACTAACGTAGTCTATGTGTTTGATAAATTGTCTAAATGAGAAATTGTTGATGATTTGTATTTACTGCGAGTATTAAGGTAGGATTCTTTATTGTCTTATGCATATGTATATTTTCCTCTATGTAATCAATTGAGAAAATGCAAGTTGTAGTTAACATGGTCTGTGTTTGATGAAATGTCCAAACGAGAAATGCACTTGGATTGTTTGTTGAATAGTGGGATGGATATTACACATGGTTGTTAGCAACATTTGGATAGGATTGGGGCACAATCGTAGTCCAGAAAATCGGTAAACGTCCATGTTTGGGTGGCCAAATTAGTTAAGTCCCCTTTGATATACTCGATGAATACGAGTCGTACGATGACTGTCGACAGTAGCTAGGCCACGAGGGGCGCTTATGAGCTCCATGTCGATTAAGTCAATGTGTGCTAGTACCATTCAAGCTTGACTAACAAACCGGTTGACCTATTGTGCATTTACCATGTATGGATGAGACTGTTCAAATCTAAAGTACCCCTCACCAATGTAAGAATTCACCTTTAACCATGGTATCACGATCCTCAAGACTCGTGAGCTGGGCATGGTGGTATGGGACACCGTGTTCGTACTGTCAGCCTATGCTTGGGTGACGGGCCTCCCCATAGTGACTGGAAGCACAACTTCTTACAACTTGCCTATCATATGTGTTTATCAAAGAGTAACGAACCTAGATGGATCAATAACATAGGAGTAGGACCACTGCAGTTGTCCGATGCCTAATGTTCGATTTGGGTCAATATTAAAAAGGGAGGTAACCTATCTTCCCAAACTTACTGTATGAATGAGCACGATTAATCACTTGTCTAACATGACCATGCATCACACTGCATTAGTTAGAATGTGGCAAAAAGGTGTTCGAGTTGCACATTTGAGGAAGTGTTGTCATATGCGAAATAGAAGGTCAGAGTCGTGTGTTGAGGGAGAATTGATGGGTGAGGGCATGCATCATTACTTACACTTCATTCTTGTATTAAAAAGAATAGTTAGGAAGTGATTGTTATGATTGCCTTATCATTACTGTTTTGTTTAACTTGATAATATGTGTAACATTTGCCTTATAGAACCACTGAGTTGATCACTCACTTCCACTCTGGGATGGTGTTTTAAAACACCAACTAGACGCTGATGTAGATGCAGGTACGGACGACGTCTATGCATTGGAGCAGGACTTCTTGGATGAGGAGGAAGAATTCTCCTACTTCCAACTCTCGAGCAGGCCGATGTAGGCCATGTACCGTTACGTAGCGAACATTGAGCATATGGGCTTAGTTGAACACATTTACATTACCACATTTTGTTCATTTTGAAATTAAACATGAACATATTGAACCTGGTCACATACTCATACTCTCGAAGAAATTTTGTGAAACATCAGCATACTTACATAGACATGTTTTAGAATTTTGCACTTGCTTAACTTCATTAAATCTGGAGTATAATATGCCGTTTAGTAAAATTTCATGCATGCTTAATCAATCAACATGGAAGAAATTAGAACACTTCCACATGACATATGCTCGAAATCTCGGGAGTCGTGCCTTGCTTGACCCTCGTCATTCAAGGCGTTACAACTCCTGACGTAGAGGTTCCACAAGAGATAGTGGCCGAAAACAAAGATCCGTGGGAGGCGCGGTTTGTAGAACTTAATAATCGGGTTTTGATACTACAGTAGAATCAGCAGCCTTCGTCTGTTCCTGCAACCGTCCAAGCAATAATGGAAGAGACCGAACCTCCCTTCACCTCTGCAATCATGAGTGAGGTGATGCCGCAGAGGATCCGGATACTTCCCGTCATCCAGTACTCCAGGTCTGGCGACCCGTCCGAGCATGTAGAGGCTTATCGCTTGTGGATACAAATCAAGACAGCAACGAACACGATGATGTGTAAGGGATTTTCAATCACCCTCACTGGATCCACTCGGAGTTGGTACCAGCAACTCAAACCCAATTCTGTTGGTTCCTTCGCAAAGCTCAGCAGAATATTCCTTACTCAATTTATAAGTGGTAAGAAGAGTATAAAGCCAAATACTGATATGTTCACCATCAAGCAAGGGCCTAAAGAATCGTTGGACTTCATCACCCGTTTCAATGAGGAAGCATTGCAGGTGGAAGACTATAACGACAAAATGGCACTCTCTGCCATGTTCAACGGTTTGAAAGAGGGGAAGTTTACCTTCTCCATTGGAAAGAATCCACCGAAGACGTTAGCTAAGCTCGTTACCAGAGCTCAGAAATACACTAACGCCAATAAATTCTCCAATTCTCACAAGAATGTTCAAGTAGCAGAGCCGACTACCAAGTGGAAGAGGCTAAAGAACAAAGAACCAAGTCATCCAGCAAAAAATCAGACGACCGTGCTCCTCGTGATCGTCGCCCGAGCAGAAAACCTAAGGGTAAGTTCTGTTCCTACACTCCCCTCAACACATCTACAAAACAAATACTGCTAGACATCAGAAGTCAGAAGCTCCTGAATTGGCCCGTTTGTATGAAGGCCGACCCAGATCATCAAGACAAGCGCAAGTATTGTCGTTTCCGTCGTGATCACGGCCACAACACGTCTAACCGTGTCGATCTCAAAGATGAGATCGAGATCCTCATCCGTAAGGGTCATCTGTGCCGATATACCAAGGATGAGAGAATAACTTGGAGAGAAGAGCAAGAGCAGCTGAGCAACGCTGCAGAAGAGCCGGTTGAAATCCGCACCATCTTTAGTGGTTCGTCCGGTGGAGTAGACTCGAACAGGGCCCATAAAGCCCATTTTCGGAAGTCTGATCTGGAGCACTATATACACATGACCAAGAGGCCGAGCAAAGAGCTCCGAGTCAGCCCGTGTAGTCTGACCTTCACGGAAGATGATGTGCGCGGAATTCAGCATCTACATGACGATACCTTAGTGGTGACTATGACTATAGCCAACCATAAGGTGTACTGCATTCTGTTCGACATCAGGAGCTCAGCTGATGTTATCTACTCGGAAGCTTTTGAAAGAATAGGGATTCTAAGGTCACGCCTCAGACCTATGAAGACCCCTCTACATGGCTTTGCCGGCGAAAGGGTGATCTCCGAATAAGCCATCTCCCTCCCTATGACCGCGGGAGAAGGACGACATCAAGTCACCCTCTTGGTAGACTTTCTTGTTGTTAATGTGCCATTGGTGCACAACGTCATCCGTGGCAGACACTCCTTGAATGCAATGAAGGCAGTCGTCTCCACTTACCATCTGATGATGAGGTTTCCTGCCAAGGGCGAAATAGGCTACCTCCGAAGCGATTAGCACGAGGCTCGGAATTGTTACGCAATAGCAGTGAAGAAAGGGTCCATGAAGCAGGCCCTCACCATCAATGTCCTCGATCCCAAGGGACCTACAGAGGATTCATCAATGGAAGACTTGGAGATCGTGCCGTTCGATGAAGCAGATCCGAGTAGAACCATTCAGCTCAGAATGTCATTGAATTTCGAACAACGATTTGAGATGCTAGCCTTCTTGCGGCAACACAGAGATGTCTTCGCATGGTTACACGAGGACATGCTGGGAATCTCTCCTAATGTCATGGTTCACCGGTTGAATGTGGATCCAGATCACAGGCCAGTGAAACAGAAGAGGAGACCATTGGATGCCGAGCAATATGCAGCTATAGCCGACGAGGTCTCCAAACTCCTCAGCGTTGGCTTCATCGAGGAGGTACATTATCCAGATTGGATTGCGAACGTGGTCCTCGTTAAGAAAGCGAATGGGAAGTGGCAGGTTTATGTGGATTACTCAAACCTGAATAAGGCCTGCCCCAAGGATAGTTTCCCATCACCTCGGATTGACCAGTTGGTAGACAATACAGCTGGACATGAATTGCTCTCCTTCTTGGAAGCCTATTCCGGGTATAACCAGATAGCAATGCACCCTCAGAAAGGCAAAAGACTACCTTCGTCACTGACAAGGGACTCTACTGTTACCGGGTCATGTCGTTCGGCCTGAAAAATGCTGGGGCCACATATTAGAGATTGGTAAATCAGATGTTCGCCAAGCAGATAGGGCACACCATGGAGGTTTATGTTGACGACATGCTCGTCAAAAGCATCCAGGCATCCGAGCATCTAGCAGATCTTGGAGAGACCTTCTCTATCCTCTGAGAATATTGTATGAAGCTGAATCCGCCGAAGTGTGCATTCGGAGTCGGCTCTGGCAAATTCCTCGGGTTTCAGGTTAGTCAATGGAGCATTGAAGCAAATCCTGACAAGATTAAGGCACTCCTCGATATGACCTCACCTCGGACTATAAAAGATATACGATGCCTCACCGGACGAGTAGCTGTACTTGGGCGGTTCATATCCAGAGCCACTAACAAATGCCTCCCCTTCTTTCAGCAGTTGAAGGGTCATGAGAAGGTCGAGTGGACATCAAAATGTGAACAAGCCTTCCATCAGTTAAAGTAGTATTTGGGCTCGCCACCCCTCTTGTCCAAACTTGAAGAAGGCGAGTCTTTGTTCGTGTACCTGGCAGTTTCGGATTTAGCCATCAGCTCCGTGCTGATCAGGGAGATGGGGGCCAAACAACTCCCTGTGTATTATGTGAGTAAAGCAATGGTACCTGCCGAGATGAGATACCCGCCTCTGGAGAAGCTAGCGTTCTGCCTGGTCGTTTCAGCTCAGAGGTTACGCCGTACTTCCAGGCTCACTCTATCATTGTATTGACTGACTCTCCCCTCAGGAAAGTGCTTTAGAGGCCTGAAGTGTCAGGTCGGCTAACTAAGTGGGCAATCAAACTCGGGGAGTTTGATATTCAGTTCCGACCAAGAACTGCGATCAAGGGTCAAGCAGTAGCCGATTTTATTGCAGAGTTCACCGCCCCAAATCTAGAGGGGACTAGCGCCGAAGCAGAAGCAGCTCCTTCGCCTGCTCCTCCAACTAAACAAGATATAGAGTCAGAACTGAGGTGGACCCTTTTCATGGACGGGTCGTCCAATGTCAAGCGTGCTGGAGCAGGGGTAGTCCTAGTTGCGCCTGACTCTACACCTATCCAGTACGCAATCAAATTAGGGTTCAAGGCATCTAACAATGAGGCAGAATACGAAGCCCTGTTAGTTGGGCTTAGAATAGCAGCTAATCTGGGGGTTCAATTCCTCAAGGTGCAATGTAACTCTCAATTGGTGGTGAATCACATCTCCACCGAATATGAGGCCAAGGAGGCCATGATGGTAGCTTATCTGGCCGAGGCCAAAAAGTTAATAGAGAAGTTTGGGAGCTTCACTATCAATTAGTCACTGAGAACATAGAATTCCTGGGCCGACACCCTCGCAAGGCTAGCCTCAGCCACAGAAGGAAAGATTCCTCGGGTCGTCCTTGTAGAATTCATAGAGCATCCAAGCATTGATCGAATGGAGTAAGAAGTGGTCAACCTAGTGAATGTCACGCCAAGCTAGATGGACCCGATTTACAATTGCCTCACATTTGGTGAGGTCCCCTTGGATAAGTTGGAGGCAACCTTTAAGGGTCAGAGTTGCATTGTACACAGTCTTGGACGGGATCTTGTACAAGAAAGGGCATTCATAGCCCTACCTCAAGTATCTCCCTTCCGATGAGGCAGACTATGTGATTCGGAAGATTCATGAAGGTATCTATGGAAATCACTCTGGTGGTCGGGTCCTGGCTCCGAAAATACTCCACCAAGGATATTTCTAGCCGACCATCAGGGAGGACTCGAAGAACTATGTCCAGAGGTGCGATAAGTGTCAGCAATATACGGCCATGCCAAAACAACCTGTGGAAGAGATGACCCCCTTGAGCGGGCTGTGGCCTTTTGCCCAATGGGGGATCGACATCATCGGGCCTCTGTCCACTAGGAAAGGGCAGGTCAAGTTTGCTATTGTTGCAGTTGACTACTTCACTAAGTGGGCCGAGGCCGAGCCCGTCGCAAAAATCACGGAGCAAAAGGTGGTTGACTTTGTTTGGAAGAACATCATCTGTTGATTCGGAATCCCGTGCACTATTGTATTTGATAACGACAAGCAATTCGATAACAACAAGTTCTGAGGCATGTGTCAGGGGCTCAGGATTTCGAATGCGTATTCCTCGCCTCGGCACCCGCAGTCCAATGGACAAGTGGAGGCAGTCAACAAAGTCGTTAGGCATCATCTCAAACAAAAATTAGAGAAAGGGAAGGGCAACTGGCTGAGGAGCTCCCATTCGTCCTCTAGGCTTACATGACTACGGCTTAGTCCTTTACTGGGGAAACCCCATTTTCACTCTCCTACAGTTCGGAGGTGATGGTGCCGGTCGAGATTGGCCTCCCTACAGCTCGAGTTAAGAACTATCAGGAAGGTTAGTACGACAAATAGATTGCAGCTAATCTGGACCTACTCAAGGAAGCTAGAGATGTCTCCAGACTCCGAGTCGCTGCTCGACATCAGCAGGTGGCACGATTCTACAACTTTAAGGTCAAGACATGGCGATTCCATCCAGGAAACTTGGTCCTTTGCCGAGGTTCAAGAATACTGTAAAGCCGGGGGCTCGGGTACTCGGACCCAATTGGGAGGGGCCCTACCGCGTAGTCCGATCGACCAAGCCTGGCTCTTACCAATTGGAGGATCTCGAAGGGCGTCAGCTCCCCCACCCCTGGAACTCCGAGCACCTGAAAATCTATTGTCCCTGATGTATTGGCTACTGAAGGCCCTCAATAACTGTACACCTCAGAGCAGCCAGCTTCCTAAAGCTTTCAATAAAATACATGTTTCTACATCTACTTGAACAACTTGTCGACAAACGGAAAAAGTTGCCTCTCACAAGCAGAGGCCGACTTAACGGACTGATCCTTTAGAGAAGGGGTTAGTATGTTAACTCATAAAAACTCATCAAGGGATCCCCTTATATTTAGGGGAAAAGCCCATGGACAACCCGATTCCTTGGCAAAGAAGTCGGCTCGTCGTGCGACTAACGGATCTATAAAAAATTGCTCGCCATTCATGGGGAGGATTGACCCCTCAGGTGGGTGGTCCTTATAATTTCAAACATCAAAGAATTCTACAAAACAACTAAGGGGTCTTCTAAGTATGGAAGATAGCCTTGAGATGAGCCGACCTGCTAAGGAATCATCTCGACAATCAACAACTTAACATCTAACAATCACCATTTACAATCATCAATCAAAAAATCAACTACGATTATCACGCCCCCTCCAGAGGGTTAAAAAGATCATCCACAAAATCATCCATCAAACAATTATTTAAAAGAATTAAAAGAGAAGAACTATTCGGTCGGAGGAAGCTTAGAGGCAGGAGTCAGGCCCGGAGGGACATCTTCAGTAGGTCTCTCCCCTGCGTCCTAGGGAATTAAGGCTCAAGGTTGAGATCCAGATAGAGCTCCTGGACCGCATCTATGCAAGCGTCAAAGCCGCAGTTATAAAACTTGGTAGCTTCGGCGGTCTTTTCCTCCGATGACTTGAAAATGTCCACTGTAACGGCCACCGTCAACGCCAAGGAGGCCTCATCTTCAGCCTGTTGAGCTTTCTTTGCCTGCGTTATTGCTCGGCTCAACTCTTCCACCACCTCGACCCTGGTTCGCTCCAGCATGTCTCCCAATCGAGCATTATCCTTTGTGAGCGAGTCGGCATGAGCCCTGACTCTTGTCAGCTCAGTCGCAGCAGTAGCGCATCGTGCCTGAAGGTCATCGACGACCCCCCTGGAGTTGTAGCTCTCCCATTTTTCTGTCATCGAGCTGTCAGCGCAGTTCCACCTGCTCTATCCGGAGGAATGCATCCTCATCTCGGAGAGTCCTGACCTCACTCCTGAGAGCCGTTATCTTCTTGTCCTTCCACATGAGCTCCCTCAACCTCTCCTGAGTCATCAGGAGCTTCGAGACGGACTGAATAATAATAATAATAAAATGAATATAAGCACATGGACGTGATGAGGAGAGAATCAAGACAGGAAAGGTTAGTACAATACTAAGTAGAAGAGGAGGCCATGTCATTGATGAAGGACTCCTCCAACTTGGTAAGAAGAACTGCAATCTCCTCCTTCGGGGCATGTTTCACTGCCCAGTGAACTAAGCCCGACATATGGTAGCCCAGCGGAAGTCCATCCCCACTGGCTCCGACCCAAGCTGACCCCATCGCTCCACCTGCCCCGGTCCCGCTCCCTGCCGAAGCTTGGGCCTCAGCTCTGGGATCATCTCCGACTTCGGGAGGAGAGAGCATCGAGTCGGCCATCCGAATGGCCTCCTCCCGTTCAGAAGAAGACGGGATGGCTATGCAAGGTTCAGGGGTTGGTGGAGGTGCATTAGAAACACGAGGGGTGACGATTGGAGGGGGAATTGGAGCCAGTGCATTATCGACCACAGCCCCGACCGCGGTGTGTGCTGAAACTACAGCAGCTGAAGCTGGAGCTGGAGCGACAGAAATTGAAGTTGGAACCGAAGTTGCAGCGACAAAAATTAGGGTCAAGGGGCCCTCGTCATGAGGAGTCGCCTGCCTCCTCCGAATCGTTGTCTTCGTCCGTGGTTCGGACCTCAACGTCTCCTCGACGGACAGGGCGACCTTTCTCTTCTGAGATCAGGAGGCCTCGGCCATTCCTACACACAGGACAATGAGTTAATGTCCGAGCTGAGAGACCTTTAATTCCATCATGATAAGAGCCTTAAGGGGCACTTACTGAATGAAGTGGGGAGCAGCTTGGACTTGCAGAGCCCGGACTAATGAAGATTATCAGTAGTGATCAGGATCGACCAAGAGCATAGATCTTCCGATAACACCCTGGCCTTGGCAATCTGATTCTTCTGGTCCGAGGTGATGAGAGGTTGGCCTCTCGGGAAGTCTGTAGAAATGAAGAAAAACATCGGTCAAAGTATAGCGAGCAAAGAAACATTGTAAAAGGATTGTTCAGGATTCGACCTATAAGGGTAAATCAGGTAGGAACCCGAGTCCTCAGATTCTTGAGCTTCGTCGCCGGTGCTTCCCACTTGCCTGAAGCCTAAAATCACTTATTCTTCCAATCCTTATTAGAGGATGGAAGTTGCAGGACCAGCTCCAAACCCTTGACGCCTCGGGTCGCGAAATAGTACCACGGCTCTTGACTATCATGCTTGATCAAATATAAGCTTATCAGTTCTTCTGGTGTCAGCTTCGGGTTCTTGACTTGACACTAGATGATGTATGAAAATATCAAAACCCTCCAAGCGTTGGGAGTAAACAGGCCTGGGGCCAGTCCTAAATATGTCGTCAGGACTCGGATGAAGGGATGCATCGGAAGGCGGAGACCGTATTGTAGGGCGCAAAGGAAGATCGCTACTTCCCCTTCTACGGGGGCTCCAACAATGTCAAGGGGTTGTGGCGCCCGTATATGTATGGAGTCTAAGATCTCAAATTCTGATCGGACCTAGTCCATCTGGGACTCGACCAGTATAGAGGCTCCCAGGATGGTCTCTGTAGTTCGCCCACTCGCGGGCATCTCCATAGCTCTCTCCGTCGAATCTCGGGGGGCTCGAGAGGCCTTCTTCCCACCCTTACGGTGTGCCCTAACCCCAGCTTCTTTGCCCATCCTAGGTGGAGGGTAGAGGGGTAAAACATCAAGGGGGCCTTCAGAGGCCTCTCGTCTATTGTCCGAGCTCTCTGGCCCGGAGTCATCCTCGAAGGCATAATCGCCTTGGACCATCTCTCAGTCGTTATACATCCCACAAAAGTGAAGGAAATAAGGGTAAACTGGAAATGAGAGAGAGGACTCACTGGATAGTCACCAAAAATCGCTTCTACTGAAAACTGCTAATCGGTCGAAATCGCCTATCCCGCAGGTCACCTTTGTCGAAAATCTCTTTCATAGGAAATCGCCTCCTCAAGTAGCCCACAGCAACAAGAATTCAGAAAGCGGAAATACGTGTGCCTCTGAGCGCTGGGGTTTTATAACCCACAAGTGATTCTTGCATTAATGGTGAGATATGATGACCACAGCCGAACCATCGCGAGCTGACTTTAGAGACATGTGGTTGGAGGTCACCAGTCTGAGCACTGCCAAGTCACGTGCCGCTAGCATTGGGCGATGAGCTCCGAGCAGTGGAAGCGTCGCCTAGCCGCCCTTTGTGGCTTACGTGGCGATCCCTAATAATGTCCTTGACGATTCGAGATCCTAACCGTCGCCACGCATTTGCTCGAGGCTAACCTGCAGACAGAAAGCCCTGAGGACGTTTCCTTTCGAATATGGAAATCATGATTACAACTGCACGCGTTGGGGGCGCAACGGAGGAAGCTACCAATCTTCTGCATGTACTTATTCTCTGAGTCTGTGTCCGAATTCGGAGAGTAGGGGGCTTCTGTTATAAGAAGATCAGAGATGCCTCAGCTCCGAGGTCTAAGATAATTCAGAGCCGACTCGAGGCATAGAACTAAGCTTGGAGTCTTGAGTATATGCGAAGGATGGACATCTAATTTGACGACTGGTATGATCTGAGGCCCCAGACGGTATGATCTGAGGTTGAGTCGGTCTGCCCGGAGGTTAGAGCGGAATCCTAGAATGATCTGAGGCTGAAGTTGTCAGCTCGGAACGATCTGGTGCCGAAGTGTTCAGTTTGGGACTCGGACCAAAACCCACTAATGAGGAAGGTCATGAGATGTCCCATTATCACATGATTGGTGACGGTTAACCAACCACCCACGTCTACACGACCATACAACGACTGGGTAGCCGAATCACTCGCAAGATGAGGCAAATGCCCCAAGATGAGCCTAGTTAGGCGGATATGTCCATCATGCCCTAAGATGCGCCGAGTTACGTGGACATGCCCACCTTAAGCAATAAGGTATAAATAACATCTTGTGGGAAGGAAAATGATACGCAGTATCTCACACTCTCCCTCTGCATTTCAACTTAGACCCAGATTCCCTTGACCTGACTTAGGCATCGGAGGGTCCCCAGTGTAAGCCAGGGTCTCCTTTTCTCACCAGTGTTGTGTAGATTCGAGTTTCATACGCGGCTCGGAGTTAGAAGATCCGAGCAGAGGGTGGTCCAGATTTTGTCAGCAACAGTAATAACGGATGGTTAGAGTTCTTTGGTTAGTCAAGTGGACCCCACATCGAAAGATGAGTAATCTATTGGTTGAATTCTCTGTATGGCTGTTCAAAGTTAAGAAATTCATTAACCATAAGTAAACTAATCAAATAAGTTTAGGTATGAAAGTGCCCTGGTTTGTCAATTAGCGTGAGTGCTGAGTCGACAAGACAGAAAAGCTCCATAGGAAGATCAATCAACCGTCTGCCTCAACCGAATGTGTGCTCAAACTCGCCACAGGTAAATCTAAGCCTCACATATCATGTCCCAAAACACCAGGTGAATAAAACCCTTAAAATTGGTTAGAATATCGTAGGGTTTTTGGGTTAGAAAACTTTTTTTTTACAAATTTAGAAAATCTCTAAGTTTTCTACCCCTATCGATTTATCGATAGACTGTCCGATATCATCGAGCAGTGCTGTCGATGTCCTCGATGATCAATCGATACCATCGAAATGAGGACTAAAGATGTCCAGCAACCACATACTCTTCTAGACGGAATTATCGATGTATCGATACCCCTATCGATATCATCAACATTTGAAACTCGGGTCTATCGAAGTTGACACGATAAAATCGATAGCAGAGCTTTTGTGTCCCTGTTTTTCTAAAAAAAATCATGAAGACCGTCGATATATCGAAGTACTCCTCGATATCCTCGGAATTCAAAAACCGATGATATCGATCTTGGACACAGTTTTCCAGTAGATATTTTCAGGTAGTTTTTATCTTGTATCGAGGGTCACTCGATAGAATCGATATTCAAATATCGATGATATCGATAGGGGTATCGATGACATCGAGAATGGACATAACCTGTCCAGCAAGCTTACTGGAAAATCATTTGGATTTATCGATGCATTGACACTATCATCGATATCATCAGTATTCAAATTTCGATGATATCGAGTGTACCTTGATCATATTTGTTGTCCTGAAATATTTCAAAACAAGTCTCTCTCATTTTCAAATGTCGAGGAATCGAACCTCATGTCGATACTGTCAGAGTTCGAAATCTGATGATATCGACACCTGTCTCGATTCCCTCGACCAACTGGCCAAAGGTTTCAAAAGCGTATGACATTTGAGTTTGTATCATCGAGTGGCCAGTCAATGCAATCGAGAGTATACGCTTGATGATATCGACCCGGCTCGATGATATCGAACTCTGTCATAAATGCGACCGTTTTATATCCGTTGGAACTTTTTGCCTATATATAGAGAGCTTGTCTTTGGTTGCTGGTAGAGAAAGAGGAGAGTGCTTTTGAGTGTTTAACCTTGATCATATTCCCAAAGCCCTTTCTCTCATGGAAGTTCATCCTCCAATCCACCCTCATCATTGACATTTAATAGAGTGGATTGGGGAATGAACTTTCGCATTCAAGGATCCTCCAGGTATCACCTTAATGGCAAATCATTGAGTTGGGATGCCCTGAATGCATAGATGATTGGAATCGCTCTATCTTCCTTATGGGAAAACATTTAGGAGAGTAGGATTTCATCACAACCTTGACCCAACTCGTCGCCATGCATTGGTACATCTTCTAAGTTGTGGTTCAAGGAAGCAAAAGATTCTTAGCCAACAAAGGAGGAAGATCTTCGACAACGCGCTGAATGAGGCTCATCTACTTATCTGTAAGTCAATACAGTCCAGAAGACCCTTGTGATCATTCCTTTATAGGATTGGGTCTAAGGTGGTTCTCACCCCTTGCAAGTCCTCTAGGAGGCCTTCGACAGGAGTGTACGTAGTGGGTGCGTTGTGTTGACCCTTGCTCTATGGAAAGCATAAACAGTTAGGGTCTTGTGGAAGATCCTTGGCTAGTGTGCCAAAAAGTGGGTGTATTGTGTTGACCCTTGCTCATGAGAACATAAACAGTGAGGTTCCTTGTGTGGATCCTTGGCCAGTGTGCATAAAATTGGGTGCTATGTGTTGACCCTTGCTCATGGGAGAATAAACAGTCAGCCTAGGTGTAGGTTGTAAAGGTTAAAGGTGAACCTGATTTAAAACCTTGGGTTTGGGGTGAACCATGTGAAACCTCCTTAGTGAAATTCGGTACACTCAAGGGTTGAGTGCGATTACCAGGAGTGGAGTAGACAAGTAATCGAACCACTATAAAAATGATTGTGTTTGAGATTGTTATTGTCTTTCATTTGCTCACATGATTTCCTTAAATACTTTCATATCTGATTATTTGAGATCACACCTCACACACACGCACAGCCATATCCATCATAAACTAATTTGCATATTGTTCATCTCTCAAATAGTTTGTGATTGGATCCTCTACTAGGCTTGGAAGCCAGTAGAGTTGCTTTTGAGTAATCCTTATATATGCTTGTTATATGGATTAGAGTGATAGGATTTTAAATTGTTATAAAATTATTAAAAAAGTCCTATTCACCCCCCTCTAGGACATATTGGCATATTCCTACTTCAACTAAAGCGGTCTTTACCGCAATTTCAACGTAGATGCAATTAGTGAGGTAATTGAGTTATGTAATTAGGTAATTGCCAACAAATTAATCTTGAGGTAACATATCGGAATCTACATAACCATATTTCAGGTGAGTGATCCCAACATGTTTCATTTTTATTGTGATCAAACTAGTCATCTTATTGTTTAGCTATTTGTGATTCTTTGTATCAAATTCCTTGTTGAATTTGCTTGGAATTAAAATGTCATATGCTTCTATATATGTGACAGTTGTTAATATGATGCATCAGTCATTTTTATACATCGCATAACTGAGCTGAATACTTGAGGGTATTCCTTAGATGACATGTAGGTACTTACAATACTAGGTGACCTAGGCGACCATCCATGGATGCCTAGAATATGTGGAAGCCTACCTTAGAAGGGGTGATGCGAGTTGATGAAATCCAACTCAAGTAAGTGGATTGATCAACCCACTTAATGCATTCACGTATCCATGCATCTCATGACATTCATGTATTTCTATTGTAATTATGATGTGCATGAACCATGATGATTTCACTCATTGAGTCTTGCCAGCTGACGTTATATTGATGAAAAAACCATAAGATTTAATGGATGATGAAACAGTTGCTCTAGTTTTAGGGCGGGAAGGTGAACCCGTAGACGATCCACAAGGGCAATGAATTACCCTATCTTGATGAAGACGAGGTGAATGTGTTAAGTCAGTAGCATATCTAGTTGAAACTTATTTTAACTTCCTTAGTTATGTTTTTGAGCTGATTTTAAATTGAGTAACTGGAAATTATGAATAGTTAATGTATTTGTTAGTCAATGGTTTAATAAAGTTCCAGATGAGTGAGTTGTATTATAATTTTTAGTTTTTGTAAATAATATAGATATGTTGACTAAATGTTTATAAATTTTTGAGATTGATAAAGATGTATTATTAAAATGATTGAATGAAAGATGTTTTGTTGAATGTTTGAGATTATGGACTTTGAGTAAATGTAAACTAAACTTTGAAAAAGAGAAGGAAGAAATGATTTTATTACACTTGGCATACGAGTCATATAGCGTAATTTGGGTACACAATGGTGCACACTTTGTATTCTAATTTCGGAGGTGGCGGAGAGTTTTGGCACCAGCTAGCCGGCTGGTTTGGGGTCACCGGTCAAATCGATTCCCATCACGGTGGGTGTTCTCGTTAGCAAATTTCCCTACCACATAGCCCACCTAAATTTTGTATCAACCTGAGTTTTGGGGCCACTTCCTAAAATGAGCCTGCACATCTAATCGACGGAGTGGATGTCTCATACACATCTTAGTGGGCCCCACATAGCTTTTGGTGTGGAAGTAACTCTCCCGGGAATCACTCAGCGTAGGATTACTCATTTTTAACACCGTGAACCGTTTGATGAACAGTTTCGATCCTCCAATCATTGATCATGGATTACGATGAACGGTTTCAATATTCCTATCACCGATCTCAATTGGGACTTTGTGAGCCGCACAGACATGCAAACTGCAATTTGGTGTGCCACCGCAAGTTTCCCATTTTAATTGTTTCCATTACCCTTCAACAAATGGCGCGTATAATTTTAAAATACCCCCACTCTCTCCATCTTCCCTCCCTCCACTAAAAGATGTGACTGGCAGCTGCTTTTCCTTTAAACAGAAGAACATGCTAATAAATCTTAGCAGGCGACGTGCCTGCTCTGTAACCTAATCAGTCTGTGCATTTTGACTAGACTTGGTTCATGAGCTCTGACAGAATGCAGGACACCCGACGACACTTATGATGGGGCTAGTTTCTACTGTTGGATGGAACGTATCCAAGAAATGGACCATTCATCAGGTAGGTACACTTTGGATATGCCCTGCATAAAGAAATATGGTTGATTTGATTATCCCGCAGATAACTTTCGAATAAGAGAAAAAAGGGCGGTGAAAAGAAGCATTATCGGTCTAAATTCAGCGAGCGTACATATGTGAATCACCGAATGAGTATACTATGATTTTTGGTGTATCAAATTTTCACTGTGTACTACCTAACCAACGCGAGGATCTCTCACGCATATACCATCCAAGGGTTTTTACCCCAGGTATACCCAAATGGAAAAGGATTGGCTACTCCCCTACCACTAACCCAAGCCTATGGCTCATCGTCGGTGCTCTGTGGACCCAAAGTGGTGTATGTATCTCATCCATGCCATCCATCTATTTTTTCAAATAATTTTATGGTATGAACCCAAAACTGAGGTAGATCAAAATATTAAGTGGGCCACACATTGTTGATTGAACTCTCACCATTAAAAACTTCTTAGGGCTACAAAAGCTTTGGATCAAGCTGATATTTGTTTTTTGGGTTCATCCAGGTCTGTACGACCTGATATATAGGTTGGATGTCAAATAAACATTACAGTGGGCCATATGAGGTTTTTAATTGTAGACGTTTAATCACTGCTGTTTTCGTCCACTTGAGATTTTGATCTGCCTCATTTATGGATAAATTATTAAAATGATGTGTTACAATGAATGAACGGTGTGAATAAACACATAGATCATGGTGGGTCCCACATAGCACCGACCACTAGCCACCTGGTTAGTGGCATCATCACTGGCCCAACCGCGTACTCAGTGCGCAACCGGATTGGACGTGGATTTCCTTAAGGCTATTCGGTTAAGTTACTCCGCATGTCCTAAAGTTCTCCGAAATTTAGGCTTACCCAGCACTCAAGTGAGCTACATGAGAGGAAACGGTGGACATTCAGTAAGCACCGTTGAAACACTCCTAGGGCTATAAAAGTTCTGTATCAGGCTATATTTTTTGTATTTTCACTTCGTCCCATTAGTAATGGCCTTATAAACGGTTTAGATAGCATATAAATATCAAGGTATAGCCTAGGAAGCTTTTAACAGTAGGAATTTCTTTCCCCATTTTTGCCTCTCATGTGACCCACTTGAGTTTTGTATCCACCTCATTTTTGGTCTTACTTCTTAAATTGAGCTCTCAAAACAGATGGGCGGAATAGATTTCTCACATACATTGCAGTGGCCCCACCCACCATCCTTCCGCGGGAACTTCCTGGTAAAGGCTTTCCAGGAAATCCGCTTTAGCGCCTTACCCCGGCCATCTCTAGTTGGGAAAGGGCAGTAGCTTAAACTTGTCAACGTGATGTGTAGGTCTTATCCATGCGGTCTATTTATTTATTTATTTTTATCATTTTAGGGTATATACCAAAAATACGCAGATCCAAGGCTCAAGTAGACTACACAATGCGGATTAAACTCTTATCATTGAAAACTTCTTGGGGACCACATAAGTTTTAAGCTGATATATATGTTTTCTCTCCATCCATGTCTACATATCTTTATGAATAGGTTAGATAGAAAATAAACGTCACAGTAGCCCCTAAAAAAATTTTAACGGTGAGAATCATTATCACCGCTGCTTCATATGGTGTGGTCTACTTGAGCCTTGGAACTGGCTCAATTTTAGGCTTATCCCCTGAAATGATAGGAAACAATGGATGGATGGTGTGGATAAGACCCATACATCACAATGGGCACTCAAAGTTGTTGCCCGTTCCCAGCTAGAGACGGTCAGGAGTAGGACGCAGTCCATGAGAATCCAACAGCCGATTGCGTTATGATAGCGTATATAGCAAGGTGGCTATTAAGGGTGCTCTGTTGGCCTCACATGATGGACGCAAATTGCGTCCTACCCCCGCCCGGACGGTAATCCGTCCGGGTAGGGCTCTGTGGGGCCCACCGTGATGTAAGTGTTTTTATCCAAGCCGTTAATTGCTTTTCTCATATCATTTTAAGGTATAAGCCAAACACTTAGCAAGGTACAGGCTTAAGTGGACCACAAAGCGGGGATTTAATGTCCACCATTAAAAACTTCTTGGGAGTTGGAGAAGTTTCGGATCAAGCTAATATTTGTTTTTTCACTTCATCCACGCCTACATGACCTTATTAATAGTTTGGATGATTTTTTTATAAAAAAAAAAATAATAAAAAAAAAATAAAAAAAAAAACATCACGGTGGCCCTTAGAAAGGTTTCAACGGTGAGTGTCATTATCACTGTAGCTTCCTCCGGTGTGGTGCACTGGGGCTGTGGACCTGCTTCAATTTTACATCCATACCTTAAAATGACCTGAGAAAAGCGATGAACGGCATGGATAAAACACTTACATCACAATGGGCCCCACAGAGCCCTGTCCGGACGGATTACCGTTTGGGCGGGGGTAGGACGCAATCCACGTCCCCACATGATATATATGTATTCTTATTGATGTCGTCCATCTAGTTTTTCATATTAGTATCGTTTACTAGTCCAAAAATGAGGGAGATCCAAATCCCAAGTGGACCACACCAGAAGAAAATAGTGCTAATTGAATGCCCACCATTAAAAACTTCGTAAGGCTCACTGTGATGTTTATTTGTCATCCAACCTGTTGATTAAGTCAGGAAAACTTGTATGAAGAGAAAATGAAAATATCATCTTAATCTAAAACTTTTGTGCCCCCTATAAAATTTTAATGGTAAGTGTTCAATCACCATTCTTTCATGTAGTGTGGTCCATATGAGATTTGCATCTTACTCATTTTTGGGCCTCATGCCATAAAATAGTCTGGAAAATGGATGGAAGGCATGGATAGGACACATACATCATGATGGGGCCACAAAGCACCGTCAATAGCCACCTCTCGTCTGATAATTTGGGGAGAGGCTCACCGCCTCGGTTTCTTGCGAAAGCCTATCGCAGGAAGTAGGCGTGCTTGGTGCTATCTGGGCCAATCGTGATGTTTGTGAGAAACCAGCTTTGTTCATCTATTTTGTGAGATCATCTTAAGACATACGACCAAAAATGGGGTATATTCAAAACTTGAGTGGGCCATACAATATGAAAAACTGGGGAAAGACTTTACTACCATTAAAACCTTCTTAGGATCCACCTTAATGTTTATATGCCATCCAAATCGTTTCTAAGGTCATTCCTAATGGGATGAAGTAAAAAAAAAAAAAAAAAAAAACAAACTTAGCCTGATAAGTAGCTTTTTATGGCCAAATGAATGTTTCAACGCTAGTCACTAAATCCACATTATTTCCTTTCGTGCAGCACACTAGAGTTTTGGAACCACTCCAGTTTTGGTCTAATGTAGTAAAATGATCTCACAAAATGGATGGACGAGTTAGATTTCTCACGAACATCATGGTGGCCCCACCTAGCATCCCAGATCAATAAGTTCCTGCAAAAGGCTTCCGTAGGAAACAGGAGTCAGGAGGCATGTGAGTAGGAGAGTGTCTCATGAAACTCACACTCAAACTTACACGTAATTTAAATCATACGTCATATCCTATAGTTGACATCAAGGTTTGCATGTAATGACATGCGAACCGGTGCGTAGGTGAGCATTCTCTCTCTCTCTCTCTCTCTCTCTCTCTCTCTCTCTCTCTCTCTCTCTCATGCCCCAAACTCGGAAACTGGGCTCCCAAAATTTTCGATCTCCAAATTCGGTGCCGACAGCCTCCATAGTACCCCATTTTCGGCTCCCAACGTTCATACGCCATATTCCGATCATGGGATCCTACAAGAAGGATTTTCTAGTGTACATTTATCTCGTAAGAAGCATAACCACAAGTATACCCAAATCACAAAGGCAACATCATCATCACATGTCCACTAATATAAATATTTGAATACAATACAGAAAGGGAAGTACATATGTCAAAATCAAAGCTCCAGGAGACCGCTACCCCCTCTATGCTCAACGCTGCTGCAACCTAACGCCACCTGCACGCATCTATCATGCATAGGCTTACAGAAAGCTTAGAGGGTTGTGAAAGTGTGTGCACAAGGTAAGTGCCAAGTATTCAATACAATGTCGAAAATATTGGCAAGATCATGAATAATATGATATCAGAATAAGCAGAAAAACCGACCAGTCCATGAGTCATACAGTATCAGAGTATTCAATATAGATTAGTTATGCAAATGAGGAGTCATAAAGAGCCAAATATTAGATGTCGAGGATGCAATGTAATATACAATTCCTAATGAGTTCACGAATACCGTCAGCCGTATCTAGACCGTATAAATGTAGAAACACAGTAACCCAAAATGCCATATGCCGCGGATGTAATGCAATAAGCGATGCGAATGGAATGACCATGCTGGAGTGTGAAGTCGGGATGATAGTACGTAGTATCTTAGGCTATGGGGTCCATCACAAGGGACTTCTATCCAAACCAGTCCCATAACTAATTTGGATAGTCAGACTCCATGTTGTAAACTCTTGATCTCAGGTTAGTCGCGTGCCCCAACCGAAATCCTGGCCATTGCGAAGGTACACGTAACAAATAGTTGCGCACCACCAGACCGAGTGGATAGTGAATGAATGAATGAATGAGTATGCAACTCCTGCTCAATAAGTCCACAATCAATACAGTTCATCTCTGGGATCATCATCGGGGTCTATTACACTCTACGCAAGCTTGTCACCCCTATCCAAGCATACAACTAGGTAAGTGGAAGAGACCTCACTATCTACCTGCCAATATCAGGCCCGACTCGTCGATAGCGGACTCATTCCTCAAGCTGGTCAAACTCAACCTACATATTGCCCCCTCACTCAGGCAGGTAAGGTCACACCCCTTCCCAACCGACTATGACACAGTGGGAGATGCGGCCTACTGGTATACGGCCCTCATACGCTCATATATATCAACTCGGTCTCGACGTTGGGGCGTCTCCTGGCCTGGAGGTTTAGGAATTTTCACCCAGGGCCATCTATAGCAGCCCGATGCTAATAACAATTTTCTAGTGTCCCATTTGGCCATCCACGGTATGCCTGTGGAGGTTACGGCTCTGATGTCATTATGGTGTACAGTAATCACAACTCACAATGCAAGATGCATGAGTCATACAATCCAGCCATGCATCAATCCTAGGCATACCATGCGCTCATGTGAGATGACCTCCTCCTATAAGGGAGTCTCATAACAACCTAACCAATACATCACATTAGGCCTCGACGATCGGCCTCAACAATCGGAATCGGCCTCGACAATCGGAATTGGCCACGACAATCAAAATCGGACTCAATGATCGGCTTCAACAATCGGAATCAGCCTCAATAATTGGAATTGGTAATCTAAAAGTACCCTGGTTTGTCAAGTTACGTGAGTGTTGAGGCAGATTGTCTACAGAGCCTGATAGGAAGATCAATTCAAGCGTCTGCCTCAACCGGATGTGTGCAAGTTTGCCACAGGTAAATCTAAAGCCTCACATCCCATGTCCCAAAACTCCAGGTGATTAAAACCCTTTAAAAAATAGAACATCATAGGGTTTTTAGGTAAGAAAACTTTTTCAAAATAGAAAAATCTCTAAGTTTTCTTGCCTTGTCGATTTTATCGAAATACCTTCGACATGATCGATCGGCTCTGTCGATGTTTTCGATGCTTAAATGATATCATCGAAAAGAGGACAAAAGTGTCCAGCAACCACATGTATATCTGGACTGATTTATCGATGTATTAATCCACATATCCATATCATCGATACTTGAATTTCGAGTCCATCGATAATGGCTCGATAAAATTGACAGACAGGTTTCCGGCGCCCCTGTTTTTTTAAAAAAAAATTCAAATTCCTTCGATATATCGATGCTCCTTCCGATATGATCTGAAATCAAATATCGATAAGATCGGAAGTCCATTGATGATATCGATCATGGGCGCGCATGTCTTCCAACAAATATTTCAGGTTGGTTTTTACTTTGATCGGGAGCCATTCGAGGAAATTGATATTCATATGTCGATGATATCGAGGCCGAGTCGATTGGATAGAAATTGGACACAATCTATCTAGCGAGCTTATTGGTAAATCTATAGGATTTATCGATCCCATCGACACTGCCTTCGATAGCATCGATATGCAAATTCCGATGACATCAGCTGACCCTCGATCATATCTTAAAAACCTGAAATATTTCAAGTCAAGTCTCTCTCATTTTTCAAATGTCGAGGAATCGATCCTCATATCGATGAAATCGGAGTTCGAAATCCGATAACATCGACATGAGTATCGATGCCCTCAACCAGCTGCCAAAAGGTTTCAAAAGCGTATGACATTTGAGTTTGCGTCATCGAGCGAACCGTCGATGCTATCGAGAGTATACGCTCGATGATATCGACACCGCTCGATGATATCGAACTCTGTCATAAATGTGACCATTTTATATCCGTTGGAACCTTTCACCAATTTAAAGAGAGACTTGTCTTTATAGCTGGGTGAGAAAGTAGAGAGAGCTTTTGAGTGTTTAACCTTAGATTGTATAGCCAAAGCCCTTTCTCTTAGGGAAGGTCATCCTCCAATCCACCCTCACCATTGATATTCAATAGAGTGGATTGGGGAATGAACTTCCGCATTCAAGGATCCTCCAACTACTACCTTAATGGCAAATCATTAAGCTAGAATGCCTTGAATGCCTAGATGATTAGATCTACTCTATCTTTCTTATAGGAAAACCTTTAGAGAGTAGGATTCCATCATAACCTTGACCCAACCCGTCACCATATATCGGTACATCTTTTTTTGTTGCAGATCAAGGGAGTAGAAGACTCTTCGTGAACAAGGAGGAGGAGATCTTCAGCATTGTGCTTATCGGGACTCATCAACTTATTTGTAAGTATCTAGAGTCCAAGAGGACACTCGTGATCATTCCTTTGTAGGATTGGGTCTTAAGTGGTTCTTACTCTTTGAAGTCCTCAAAGAGGCCTCCGACGGGAGTGTACGTGGTGGGTGCGTTGTATGGACCCTTGCTCTGTAGAGAGCATAAACATCTGGTTGAAGGTGAACCAGCAAAACCTTAGGTTCGAGGTCAACCGCTGTGAAACCTCGGGTTTGAGGTGAACCGTGTAAAAACCTCCGGTAGGGTCTTATGGAAGATCCTTGGCCAGTGTGCCTAAAAGTGGGTGCGTTGTGTTGACCCTTGCTCTTGAGAGCATAAACAGTCAGCCTCAGTGTAGGTTGTAAAGGTTGAAGGTGAACCTCATTTAAAACCTTAGGTTTGAGGTGAACCACTGTGAAAGCTCTTTAGTGAAATCCGGTACACTCAAGGGTTGAGTGCGGTTACCGAGAGTGGAGTAGACTGATCGTCGAACTACTATAAAAATGGCCGTGTTTGAGATCGTTATTGTCTTTCATTCATGTGATTTCCTTATATGCTAATATAAACACACACAGTCATATCCATCACAATCTTGTTTGCATTATTGTTTATTCTATTTATTCTTCAAGAAGTTTGTGATAGGATCCTCTATAGGGCTTGGAAGCCTGCAGAGTTAATTTTGAATAATCCTAGTCTGTACACTTTGTTGGGATTAGTGTGATAGGATTTTAATAAATCATTAAAACTTTAAAAAGTCCTATTCACCCCCCTCTAGGACATGTTAGCATATTCCTTCTTCGACTAGTGTGGTCTTCACCACCATTTCAATTGGTATCAGAGCGGGTCTCTCTTTAAGGGCTTCACCGCCTAGAGAGTGATCTTGACTGAAGTTGGAAATATGGCCAAAGGAGAGGGCTCATCAATCACTAGACCTCCAGTATTTGATGGCTCAAATTATGCATACTGGAAGGCTAGGATGCACTACTTTCTGAGATCTTTGGATCATGATGTTTGGGATATAGTTGAAAGTTGATACGTGCCACCAATTGAACAAATTGTACTTGATAGTGGCATAACCATCACAAAACCTAAATCCAAAGAAAAGTGGACGGCGTTCGACAAAGAAAAACAGACTGCTGAAGCTAAAGTTATGAACGTCATCTACTGTGCCGTGTCCCAGGATATATTTAATCAGATAAGTATGTGTGGACATCCAAGGAAGCATGGGCTCTATTAGAAACAACCCATGAAGGCACAAGCACTGTGAAGAAGTCTAAACTTCAACTCCTGACTTCACAGTTCGAAAGTCTCAGAATGGAAGAGCATGAGACGTTTATGGATTTTTTTCACAAAGTTGAATATCTTCTGCAACTCCATGGGTGGATTGGGAGAAAAAGTTCTGGTACCTAAAATCTGTAGAAAAATCCTAAGATACCTACCTGAATGATTTAATCCCAAGGTAACAACAATTGAAGAGTGTAGGAACATAGATGAAATGAAAGTAGAAGAACTGGTAGGTTCCCTACAAACTTTTGAACTACACTTCAAACAAATCCCTAAATCCAAAACGACTGTCCTAAAAACTTCTAAGAAAATATTACATGAGGACAGTGAGGCCGAAAATGAAAATGAAGATGAGGAAGTAGCTTTGTTGACACAAAGATTCAGAAGATTCTTTCAAAAGAATCGTGATCGTCCTTCAAAGGGAAGAAAGGTGAACTATAAACCTTCTGCAGGCAAATTTGGTAAGAGAACCAAAGAACCACAATGCTATGCTTGTCAGGAGTATGGACACCTGTCTACTGAATGGCCAAACAAAAAAACTAAGGGCAAGACAATGGCTGCCACGTGGGATGATACTGAGGAGTCAAATTCAGAATCTAATGACTCAGAAAACGATAGAGATCAGAAATCATTGAAAATACTGATGGTCTCCACTGCTTCAATCATTCTCACTGAATCTGAGAACGAGAAAGAATAGCAAGCCACTGAATCATTTCCATCTGATAATGAGGAAACTGAAGAAGAAGAAGAAGAAGAAGAAAAGGATAAACTACAAGATGCTTATAATCAACTGTATATCCATAGCATCAAAGTGGTTATAAGACTTGGAATATCTGAGAACAAATTGGAATTGCTACAAAAAGATTTGGATAAAACTCTAGAAATTAATACACATCTAATCAATGATTTACAGCAATATCACTCTGACAATGATAGACTTAAGAGAATTAACGTCTTCCTTAAATCTGAGTCCGAGAAATTGAACAAACAGGTCGAGATCTTAAAAGACAAAAATATGCTCCTTCAAAATGAAAATCATACAATCCTGTTTGATCTAGAAGAGTCCAGAAAAATTGCCAAGCAAAACTACAACTTTTCCCAAAGTGGCGAAAAGCTAGAAAAACTATTAGGAATGGGAAGACCTGGAAAGGATAAAAGTGGCTTAGCATATGAAAAATTTAAGCCAAAGGCTGGAAATACAACACCTATAACTGAAAAATCTGCTGCTTATGGAAGCAAAACCAGAACAACTCCAGTATGTCATTTGTGTGGTGATTTAGGTCATTATAAGGTTGAATGCATAACACCTAGGAGGACTCAACCTAACTCTGGTCAGAATCATGTTAACAAATTATTAACCAGAGAAATGCAGAATTTCAAAAGTCTTCTTAAGGATATGGATAGAAGCAATGCCCTTGTACCACCACCCAAAACGGTTAACAAAATGAAATGGATAAGGAAGATTTAATTCAGATCGTGCATCAAAGATCTGAACATGTGCTAAAATGAGGATTCTCTTTGCTAAGCTTCAAATGATATATCTGAGGTTCTTGGCCTCAATCTTTTGAATAAACATTCACATGTTTATAATTTTGTTGTGTACAGTGTGTGTACATAGTTTTTGTTAAGTATACTGTTGATAGAAATACGAAAAGTATACTTGGAAAGTCGTTTGAATGCTGAAAATTGAAAATCTTCATCTTCGATATGACTGTCGATATGACATTCTCGATTTATCAATAAAAGGTCGATATCATCGACGCCTCTTTACAATATGAATAGTCATGTGGCCAAGAATGATATCGAAGATAGACTGGATAGAATCGATCATCAACTTCTCGATGTCATCGAAATAATGATCGATAATATCGACAGATGCCGCCCGATAAAAGTTAGCAAAGCGAAAAAAGGGGTTTATTTTCTCAAGGGTTTCGGTCATCTTCTCTGCTTTCTCTACTCGATCCACTCGACCAAACCACTAGGAGCCACGTCTGACTACTCAAATCATTTCACAAATCGGATAATACCCTTCTAACACTTTAAGAGTCCATTCCTTTTTGGGTATTTTTGATTTGTCAGTTTTTTATCGTATTTCCCAAATCCTTCAAAAGCTTATTGGTCCACATGGGAAAAGACAAAGGAGTAGCATCCGGTCCAGGGGAGTCTTTAAGAACTACCCGATAAAAAGTGCTCACCTCAAGGGAAAGGGCGAGGGATCCAGAACGTGGTACCCCCACTCGGCAAAGATCACGACAGACCTCACGTGGCGGCTCCCAGTCTGAACGACCAACACCTCCTCCAGTTAGCCAACCTACACGCCCAGCAAAATACACAGGTAGGAAGCTCATTCACGAGAGAAAAGTAGACAGGGACTGTTTAACACGTTGCAATCTTGAACCCTTGTTTGCTGCAATCGGTTGGCTGCCTATTCTAGACTTCGGGGGACCGTGCCAACTTGAACGAACACGCAACTTCCTGGCCACGTGTCACTCTCCTGTATCTGATCCTCCTTCAATCACGGTCTGTTTGGATGGTGATGATGTGTTAATCACCCCTGCCACAATGGCTAATGTTCTCAATCTACAAATGGCTCTGGAAGGCCTTCCCGAAATGGATCCTAATATTCCTGACGTTCGATCTATCGTAACTAAGTATTTATGTAATGGTCATGACATCCCCTGGCTCAAGGGAATGTACTGAAAGCCAGGTACATGGAACCCCGATTTCGGGTTCTACATGGTATTTTCACTACAAATCTATATCCTAGAAGTACCAATCGATCCAATCTCACGGGTTTTATGGCCATGATAGTATACTCACTTGCCAGGGGGACAAGGATCTGCCTTCTGACTATACTGGTTAATCAGTTGGTATATGTTGTTCATACCTCCAGGGATCTTCATCTGGCATATCCCTAGATCATAAGCAGGGTATGCGAAGCCATTGGTTTACCATCTACCACTAATCCGCTACTTCCACTTCAAGTCTTCAATGTAAATAACATTCGAAAAATGGACCTGAGGTTCCACAAGTACCCAGAGGACGAAGAAGAAGGCATCCAAGAAGGGGGAGTAGAAGCTGGTGTTTCTCATACTGAGGAAACAGAGATGGCGAGAGATGATTCCTCCAGACCCGATCCAGCCCCATCAGTGTCAACGCCTGGACATGTCAAACGATATAAGCTGGACAGGATCAGGGCGATTCAACGGGATGTCCAAACAGTGCATGAGCGGCTCACAGTCTTGGAGCGGCTAGTCCATGGAGTATAACAAACCGTCCAACAGTTGGTGGATGTGATAACTTGTCGCTGGGACGACATGGCACCATCCCATTCCGCTCTATGATGCTGATCATTACTGGCTATTGCATACACTCCACTCTTAATTTTGCATATGAATACTGGTATCTTTTTGAATGTTCTACGTCTTCATGAGTTTATGCGTTAACTAACTAATCTGGAGAATCTGACGTTTTTTTTTTTTTTGGTAAATGTATATGTCAATGGTTGGACTGATTTTTTTTTGGCTTGGTTCTGTTGGGAAATACTGCTTAGTTACTGCTGTCTGGGGTAGTAAACATTTTGGATAATTGTGAATATGGCTGAATGAAATCCTTACCTTTACTATTATTTTTATGTTTTATGATTGTTCACTCCCCAAGTATAGGGTTGTGATGTAGTAATAAACTCGGTAAGACCGAGGTCGAATCCACAGGGACTGGTCGTCACAATTCAATTTCTCAATTCTCCTTAACTAATTCAACAAATAATGGAGCAATTTACTAACACAATTCTATGGAAAATAACTATTGAGAATAATGAAGAAAATTCAATCAGAGAGAGCACTAGGACTTTCGAATCCACCCCTAATTATCCTAACCATTGTTTTGTCTGTTAATTCACCTTAAATTAGATTGATCAACTTATCTAGAGAAAGCACAATCTGTGTCCTTAATCGGGCATACAGATTGTCTAATTCCTTCAAGCAATGCCATGAATAACATATCCCATGTCCAAATCGGGCATATGGAATATGCAGTTCAGTAAAGCACCCTGTTTCTTCCTCTACAGGAACCCGTTCATGATCAGATACAAGCACCTAGAATAAGCATCCAGACCACATCCATTCATAGACTCTGATCAAGTTCATAGATGGAGAAGTATAGAAATTAAAGCAATCAAGCACACTAGGGAAAGAAACAAATCAATCTTAATTAAAGTAAAATCAACATAGAACAAAGGGTATTCAAATTAGGGGTTTCATCTCAGCCCTAGCTGAGAGATTAGTTATCCATAAACTCCATTAAACAAATGGATAAATAAAAATAAAAATTCATAAAAGGGATTTCAAACCAATTTCTCTCTCTCTTCTTTCTTCTCTTTCTTCTCTTTCTTCTCTCCCTTGCTATAGATCTGGAGCTCCTCCCTGGTTCTGAATGGTTCTGAATACCTTTCCCACGTCTAAAACTCCCCTTTTATAGCTGCTGGATGGCTGGAATCGGTGGCAGAGTCGTAGAAGAACTCGGAGTACAAATTTTCACAGCCGTGATCGGTGGGCCCCACAGAGGCATTTTCTGGAAAATCCACCCCTTCCATTGGATTCAGGACGAAATTTCAGTCAGGAATGGGTGGTTTTGAATGTCCATTAACGCGGCCCAGAGAAGAAAATACAAAAAGATCAGTTTTGAACGTCACCGGGTAGCCCTTTTGTGGCCTCTGTATCACGCACGTGTGTACGCATGGGAGTGAACTATCAGCATGGTTTTATAGTATTCATGGCCCTCTACAAGATGGACGGATCGGATCGTCCAGACAGGCGACGTGTGGGGTCCACAACGCTTCGCAAAAACGGCCAGCAGCCGGTTACCGCTGACGCAACCGCGGACGCGGTTTCCTTCCGCTGCGAAGATGGTGGGGCCCACTGTGATGTTTACTTGGAAAATCCACTCCGTCCATTGGATAGAGGAGGAGATTCCGGTCAGGAATGCCTGTTTTGGAGTGATTTCGGTGTGGTCCATCTGATCTCTTGATTCACCGTCCGTCTTGTTTCCAACGGCTTGGATTTCACTCATGATGATCGTTCACAATTCGGCCACCTAGGCAGTGATGAGTGGGCCCCTTCAAACATGATGGACGGTCCAGATCTGCTGGTGGACGGATGGTGTGGACCCACAACCGACGACCGCGGGTCGGTTCCGCGGACGCTGGAAGCTGGCGGGCGAGAAGAAGGGAGCTGCGGGTCAGCGTCCCGCTGACCGCCTTGGCCGGTCTGGTACACGGCCGCCAGCGAGAGTGCATGGTGCACATGCACCATACATGGGGCCCACTATGATGTTTATGAGAAATCTGCACCGTCCATCCTCTTTCCCATCTTCATTAACCCGTTAATAATTAGTTGTCGGCTTTTCAGATGTCAGGTGGGCCCCTAAACTGGAGATTTAATGGGCTGATCTGACCGTTGGACCACTTCCCGAGATATTCAAGGGCTGAAATTTAATATGTACGGTTGATTTACGGCCCCCATCACATGTATGAAGTTTTGAGTTGATCGGATGGCGGGAAACATGTGATCTTGCATTCTGGACCCTTTTCGGGCTCCTTTGGCTTGCTTTCCTCAGATCCCAGGCGTGTAAAATCTTTATTATTGGTTCTCTGGGGTCCATCCCGTGTTCAGGTGGCTTTGGATCATCAAATCCATGCTTTTAATCCTCTTTTCAGTCCAACGCTCATTCTTACATCCTGAAATGAAAATACGATTAAAATATGGTGTTTAGGCATTATCATGTACATAAAATAGGTAATGATCGGGGTCTGATATGCAATATTTGACCCTGATCAATGATCCCCTGGTTTATCTGATATGGAATGCATGTGATGTTTTTACTAAATATTCTATCTTCTTTTATCATTGCCTTATCTAATCTGATATGTATCCATACTGTCAGCAAATGATGTATGCTTATAAATGCTTTAACCTTTATACATCTATATCTGTATGGTTCTCCCAAGAAATTCAATCTTCAGTCAATATCACTTGATATATCTTTGTCAATGACTGACAAAAAGGGGGAGAACATTTGCAAACACCCCGAATAGAAAATTGTGTATATGTTTGAATGGTTGTGCAGGTGTTTAGGGGGAGTAGCCGCATCAAGCGAGGGGGAGTTTACAGTCAGGGGGAGTAGCTACTGGTTATGTACATGGGCTAGAAATTGTAAAATTTACACACAATTTAGGATGTGTTTGTCTAGAATGTTCTAGGGTGTTTTGGGATTTTGTCACGTAATTGACAAAGGGGGAGATTGAAAGTGCCCTGGTTTGTCAAGTTACGTGAGTGTTGAGTCAGATTGTCTACAGAGCCTGATAGGAAGATCAATTCAAGCATCTGCCTCAACCGGATGTGTACAAGCTCGCCGCAGGTAAATCTAAAGCCTCACATCCCATGTCCCAAAACTCCAGGTGATTAAAACCCTTAAAAACAAAATAGAACATCATAGGGTTTTTAGGTAAGAAAACTTTTTCAAAATAGGAAAATCTCTAAGTTTTTCTTGCCTTGTCGATTTTATCGAAACACCTTCGATATGATCAATCTGCTCTGTCGATGTCCTCGATGCTTAAACGATATCATCGAAAAGAGGACAAAAGTGTCCAGCAACCACATGTATATCTAAACTGATTTATTGATGTATCGATCCACATATCGATAACATCGATACTTGAATTTCGAGTCCATCGATAATGGCTCGATAAAATCGACATACAGGTTTTCGGCGCCCCTATTTTTTAAAGAAAATTTCAAATTCCTTCTATATATCGATGCTCCTTCCGATATGATCTGAAATCAAATATCGATAAGATCGGAAGTCCATTGATGATATTGATCGTAGGCGCGCATGTCTTCCAGCAAATATTTCAGGTTGGTTTTTACTTTGATCGGGAGGCCATTCAAAGGAATCGATATTCATTTGTCGATGATATCGAGGCTGAGTCGATTGGATCGAAACTGGACACAATCTGTCCAGCGAGCTTATTAATAAATCTATAGGATTTATCGATCCCATCGACACTGCCTTCGATAGCATCATTATGCAAATTCCAATGACATCGACTGACCCTCGATCATATCTTAAAAACCTAAAATATTTCAAGTCAAGTCTCTCTCATTTTTCAAATGTCGAGGAATCGATCCTCATATCGATGGAATCAGAGTTCAAAATCCGATAACATCGACACGAGTATCGATGCCCTCGACTAGCTGGCAAAAGGTTTCAAAAGCGTATGACATTTGAGTTTGCGTCATCGAGCGGACCGTCGATGCTATCGAGAGTATACGCTCGATGATATCGACACCGCTCGATGATATTGAACTCTGTCATAAATGTGACCGTTTTATATCTGTTGGAACATTTTGCCTATTTAAAGAGAGACTTGTCTTTATAGCTGGGAGAGAAAGTAGAGAGAGGTTTTGAGTGTTTAACCTTAGATCATATACCCAAAGCCCTTTCTCTCAGGGAAGTTCATCCTCCAATCCACCCTCACCATTTATATTCAATAGAGTAGATTAGGGAATGAACTTCCGCATTCAAGGATCCTCCAGCTACTACTTTAATGGCAAATAATTAAGCTGGATAAATGCTTAGATGATTGGATCTACTCTATCTTTCTTATAGGAAAACCTTTAGAGAGTATGATTCCATCATAACCTTGACCAACCCATCACCATATATCGGTACATCTTTTTGCATTGCAGATCAAGGGAGCAGAAGACTCTTCGTCAACAAGGAGGAGGAGATCTTCGGCATTGTGCTTATCGGGACTCATCAACTTATTTGTAAGTATCTAGAGTCCAAGAGGACACTTGTGATCATTCCTTTGTAGGATTGGGTCTTAAGTGGTTCTCACCCTTTGAAGTCCTCAAGGAGGCCTTCGGTGGGAGTATACGTTGTGAGTGCGTTGTGTGGACCCTTGCTCTGTGGAGAGCATAAACATCTGGTTGAAGGTGAACCAGCAAAACCTTAGGTTTAACGTCAACCGCTGTGAAACCTTGGGTTTGAGGTGAACCGTGTAGAAACCTTCGGTAGGGTCTTATGGAAGATCCTTGGCCACTGTGCCTAAAAGTGGGTGCGTTGTGTTGACCCTTGCTCATGAGAGCATAAACAGTCAGCCTCAGTGTAGGTTGTAAAGGTTGAAGGTGAACCTAATTTAAAACCTTAGGTTTGAGGTCAACCGCTGTGAAACATCGGGTTTGAGGTGAACCGTGTAGAAACCTCTGGTAGGGTCTTATGGAAGATCCTTGGCTAGTGTGCCTAAAAGTGGGTGTATTGTGTTGACACTTGCTCGTGAGAGCATAAATAGTCAGCCTCAGTGTAGGTTGTAAAGGTTGAAGGTGAACTTGATTTAAAACCTTAGGTTTGAGGTGAACCGCTGTGAAACCTCCTTAGTGAAATCTGGTACACTTAAGGGTTGAGTGCGGTTACCGGGAGTGGAGT
The DNA here is from genome assembly GCA_021015155.1 of Magnolia officinalis. Lineage (NCBI taxonomy): Eukaryota > Viridiplantae > Streptophyta > Magnoliopsida > Magnoliales > Magnoliaceae > Magnolia > Magnolia officinalis. The sequence continues at coordinate 49,670,142 of JAJHSJ010000009.1, read as the reverse complement.
AGACAGATCGTCGAACCACTATAAAAATGGCTGTGTTTGAGATCATTATTGTCTTTCATTCATGTGATTTCCTTATATGTTTATATATATGATCATCTGAAATCACACATCATAAACACACACAGTCATATCCATCACAATCTTGTTTGCACTATTGTTTATTCTGTTTATTCTTCAAGAAGTTTTTGATTGGATCCTCTACAGGGCTTGGAAGCCTGTAGAGTTAATTTTGAGTAATCCTAGTTTGTACTCTTTGTTGGGATTAGTGTGATAGGATTTTAATAAATCATAAAAAGTTTAAAAAGTCCTATTCACCCCCCTCTAGGACATATTGGCATATTCCTTCTTCGACTAGTGCGGTCTTCACCGCCATTTCATAATTGGCATCGATAATCGGAATCAGCCTCGACAAACAGCCTTAATAATTGGAATCGGTAATCGGCCTCGACAATTGGAATCGGCCTCAATAATCATAATCGGTAATCGACCTTGACAATCGGAATCGACTTTGGCAATCAGCCTCAATAATCAGAATCGGTAATCGGCTTTGACAATCGGAATTGGTCTCGACAATCAGAATTGGCCTCGATAATCTGAATCACCCTCAACCATCGACCTCGACAATCGGAATCAGCCTCAACAATCAACCTCGACAATCGGAATCGACCTCGATAATCGGAATCGGCCTCAACCATCGGCCTTGACAATCGACCTCAATAATTATAATCAGTAATCGGCCTCGGCAATCGACCTCAATAATCGGAATCGGCAATTGGCCTCGACAATTGGAATCGGCCTTGACAATTGACCTTAATAATCGGAATCAGTAATTGACCTCGACAATCAGAATCAGCCTCAATAATCTGAATCGGCCTCAACCATCGGCCTCGACAATCGGAATCGGACTCGATAATCTGAATTGACCTCGATAATCAGAATTAGCCTCGACAATCCGAATCGGCCTCGATAATCTGAATCGGCCTCAACCATCGGCCTCGACAATCAGAATCGGCCTCGACGATCAGAATCAGCCTCAACAATCGGCCTCGACAATCAGAATCGACCTCAATCATCGGCCTCGACAATCATAATCGGCCTCGACAATCGGAAGCGACCTCGATAATCTGAATCAGTCTCAACCGTCGGCCTCGACAATCGGAATCGGCCTCGGCAATCGAAATCAACATCGACAATTGAAATCAGCCTCAACAAAGGGCCTAAGGGAAGGTCACAGTGAGGACTTTCAACCATCATTGCCCATCAATGTGGACATTTAACCAACATTTCTCCCAAAGAGTGGCTCATACAAGGGGTTCATACACAACGTAACGGGCCATACATACATTGCATTGGGTGTAAGGCCCGTATCCTAGCCCATACTATTCCGTAGGCTTCCGCGGTCCTCCCGGTCGAATTTCAGCGACTTGCGATCTGTAATCGACAGTTGCTCTTAACCCTGAGTCGTATCTCATTTTTAGAGTCAGCTCGACCCGAGACCTACACCCTTGTGACCGCGCCGTCGCTGTAGTTTCGAGAAAACACCGCGCGTTGCAAATACCGAGGGAATCTCTACATCATGTCTAATCAATTCCATTAATCAATCAAGTACCATATCACATCACTCCCATCACTCACACCCATCCCCAAGTACAACTACCCATCCCAAAAGTCAACTTTCCATCACTTCACCCATCTCTCTCCCCATCACTAAATCACTCATATCACCTCTCTCTCTCATCTCTCTCTCATTTTCCCTCCCAAGCTCCATGGGAGCAACCCACGTCAAATGCTCCATGAGAGAGCTAGGTGTGGGACACCTTTCTACCTCCCATCTCCACCATCCAAGTCCAATCTCAACCGTTGAAGTGTATCCATTGGAGCCTCAGATCGCATCGGTGGAAGGAAGAGTCCATGATCAAAGGTGGGTGATTTATTATTTGATTTGTGATTTAAGGGCCCACATATGTAGGACCCATCTTGATGTATGTGTTGTATCAAGAGGGACCCATAGTGGCGGGGTCCCTCCGCTACTTCGATCTCCATTTCTCTCTCTCCCTCTCTCTCTCTCTCTTTCCCCTTTCGTGGCCCACCTTGATGCTAGATCCATGCCGTATATGCCGTGGGACCCACCTGCGTGTGGATTTCATCCACACCTTCCATCCATCTCATGAGATCATCATGAAGGATGTCTTATCCCAACCGTCCATCGGTGGACGCTGACCATGAGGTATTTGTTATATCAACACTACCATCCATTAGTGGGCCACATTTGCTTGAGGCCACCTCAACACATGTGGCTGATGGACCACGTACGTGACCCGATTAGTCCTCCCTTGGAACTTCCAGCAACCTCTGCTGCTGGACCGTACAAAGGGAAAAAAAATAAATATTGGCTTAAATTCTAAAGCCGGCTGGTCACTCTCACATGGACCCTACCCAAAATGTATATATCCGATCCACACCGTCCACCCTTTTTCCCAGCCCATTTTAGGCGTTGAGCCGAGAAATGAAGTCATTTCAAATCTCTGGCGGGCCATATCATAAGAAATAGTGTATAGATTGTTAAAAAAATTTGATAGGGCCCACTGTGATGTTTCTGTGCATAAAAGATATTGAATATCGGGCTTGTTAGATGCATCCTGGGGTATAGAATCCAGTCGATGGACTGGATCATCGTGATATGGGTCCCACCTATGCAAAACCTCAAAAAAAAAGGATGACGTTGCTGCTGTTAGCGTCAGAGGATGCTGCAGCAAGCAGCGTCCTGATGCTTGGAACGGGCAAGGAGAGTGGGCCCCACCTCAGGCCCCCACTGTGATGCATGTGGACCATCCACACCATCCATTTGATGGACCCTTTAATCATGGGGTGACTCCAAAAATCAGTCGTAAACAGAACTCAGGTGGCCCACTTCATCTGCAATCTCGTGAAGACATGCCAAGTTATATAAAAGCAATTGTTGGGCCCACTTGAAATTTGGATGCTCCTGAAACTCGGTCTGACCCCTTAACCAAGTTGGTCACACAAAATAGATGGGCTGGATTTGTGAACCATAGCTCGGTGGGCCCTGATGTATGTGGGACCCACCTTGGGAAGCAGTTTGGCTGGAGTACTTCCCACCAGCAGTAGCTTCGGTATCGTCAACAGGTTTCGTGGGACCCACTTTGATGATGCGTAAACTCCACACCGTCCATCTGATGGCATTGTAGAGTGGATGAGATACATCTAAATCTCATGTGGGCCCAGCAGCCATGACTGTTGTACTACACGTCAGTAGTTCGGTGGGGCCTGACCGTGATGTATGTGCTTCCATCCACACCGTCCAGACCTCTGGCTGGTGCTGGACAGATTTGGACGGTGTTGTAGACCGCCATGATGAATGTCTTGATTTAGACCATCCATGTGGACCCCATCTCCTATCGGCTGCTGGATGGATGTCAGTAGTTCTTTGGGCGCACATGATATATGTGTTTTACCTATCCCGTCTGTCCACAGGACGGGGACCCCTTCTTATGCATGTGTTGTATCCACCGTCCAGATCCTTGGACGGTGGGGCCCACTTTGATATATGTACGGCACCCATCCGCCATGTGTTTGGGGCCAGCCATGATATATGTGCTTTATATCCACACCGTCCAATGGTCTGGACGGTGGGGACTACCTTGATGTATGTAATTTATAACCACATCATCTGTCCATTTTGATAGTCATAGGCCCACCTGTGACGTGTATTTGGGGCCCACCTGTGATGTATAATTGCAGCCCACCTGTTTTGACATTAGCCGATTCTGTGGGACCCAATCATGATGTATTTATTCCATCCATACCATCCAGATGGTGCTGGATAGTACTGGACAGTGGTTGGATGGTGCATATTTACATAGGTAATGTTTGGACGGTGTTGTCCAATGTTTGGATGTGCTGATTTACCTGAGTAAAGTCTGGACAGTGATGATCATCGTTAGTGGGCCATGTGCCCCATGAAATGATAATGTGCAATGGTACACATGTTACACCTACAACTATTGAAATGATTTTGGTGCAGCCTATGTGATGAGGCCCATCTTGATGTATTTTGTGGCCCATTTGTCGGGCCCACTTTAATGTATTTTGTGGCCCATTTGTCAGGCCCACTTTGATGTATTTTGTGGCCCATTTTTTGGGCCCACTTTGATGTACTTTGTGGCTCATCCGTCAAACCCAGTTTGATGTGTTTTGTAGTCCTTTCGAGGTGCCCAGTTTGATGTGTTTTGTGGTCCATTCGAGGTGCCCACCTTGATGTACTTGTGACCCATCTGCGTGGCCTACCTTGATATATTTATAGGGCTCATTAGTACGACCCAATGATGTGGCCCACTTGTTATACATGAGGCCCATTGGTGCGACCCATTAACACGGCCCAACTTGATATGTTGAGGCCCAGGTGCAGGGCCCACCTGTTATGTATATTAGGCCTTTGTGTGAGGCCACGTGCCCACTTTATGTAGGGACACTCCTTGGGAGCAATGTTGGTTGAATGTCCACATTGATGGGCAATGATGGTTTAATGTCCATATTGTGACCTTCCTTTAGGCCTGGTTAGGCCCATTCTCGTCATCCTCTAGTGGGTTAACCCAAACGAATGGGCCCCATTGATATTGCTTGGACCATCATCGGCCATCCATCTATGAACCCCGTCTTTAGGCCAATTTCGATTGACATGGCCGATTTACCGATTTCCGATTATCGATTGCTGAAAATCGATCGAGGATGATTATCGATCGATTCCGATCGACGTGGCCGATTTACCGATTCCGATTGTTGTGGCCCATTTGATGTATGTGAGGCCGAGTATCGAGACCGATTCTGAGTGTCGATTCCGATTGTTAAGGCCGATTTCGAATGCCGAGGCCGATTGTCGAGACTTATATGAGGTATACGCGACCCGTAGTTGAGGCCTATTGTGATATGTATTCAGCTCGTGTTTAAGGCGTAATGTGATAAATAAGAGGTCTATGTAATGAGGCCCATCGTGATGTATTCAAGGCCCATGGTTAAGGCCCATTGGGATGTATTCAAGGCCCATGGGCAAGGCCCTTTGTGATGTATTCGTGTCCCATGGGCAAGGCCCATTGTGATGTGTATTAGGCCCATGATGCATGGCCTATTTGATGTATTCAAGACCCATGTGCAGAGCCCACATGTCATGTATTTGAGGCTCATGAGCAGTGCCCACCTATTTTGTATATGTAACTCTTGAGTGAGGCCCATCATGTTGTATATTAGGCCCTTGTGTGAGGCCATGGGCCCATTATGTTTGACTCTATGTGGGCCATTCCTTGGGGGCAATGTTGGTTAAATGTCCACATTGTCGAGCTCGATCGTTGATACCGATTATGAGTATGTGACAGCATAGCATCATGATACATGCCCATACACATCATCTACATGTTTGTCATGAGATGTGATTAACCATTGCATATGTCATTGGGCAGGATGATATGAGACTCCCTAATAGGCAGAGGTTATCTCACGTGAGCATACGATGTGCACAGGATTGATGCATGACTGGATTGTATGACTCATGCATCTTGCATTATGTGTTGTGATTACTGTACGCCCTAGCGACATCAGGGTCGTAGCCTCCACAGGCATATCGTGGATGGCCAGATGGGACACCGGAAATCTGTTACTAGCATCGGGCTGCCATAAATGGCCTAGTGTGAAAATGCCTAAACCCTCTTGGTACCAGAGGACGCCCTAATGTCGAGACCGAGTGGTTACATGAGCGTCCGAGTGCCGAATACCAGTAGGCCGTGTCTCCCACTGTGTCGTGGTCGGTTGGGAGAGGGTGTGGCCTTATCTGCCAGAGCATAGGGGCATTGCTAGGATGAGTTTGACCAGCTCGTGAATGGGTCCGCTATCGACGTGCCGAATAGGTATTGACAGACTATTGGCCAGGTGGATTGTGAGGTTTCTTACGCTCACTTGGATTATGCGGGCGGGAGATCGGCAGTGCCATTTAGAGTTTAATAAACCTCGGTGATGATCCAAGAGAGGAACTGTACTGATATGTGGACTTATTGATCAGGAGTTGCATACTCATTCATTCATTCATTCACTATCCACTCGGGCTGGTGGTGCGCAACTATGTGTTACGTGTACCTTCGCAATGGCCAAGATTTCGGTTGGGGCACACGACTAACCTGAGATCAGGAGTTTACCACATTGAGTCTGACTATCCAAATTTAGGTATGGGACTGGTTTGGATAGGAGTCCCTTGTGATGGACCCCGTAACCTGCGATACTACGTACTATCATCCCGACTTCACACTCCAGCATGGTCATTCCATTCGCACTGCATGTTGCATCACATCTGCGGCTTATGGTACGGCTGACGCTATTTGTGTTACTCATCAGGAATGTATATTGCATTGCATCCTCTGTATCTGATATTGGCTCTCTATGACTCCTCATTTGCATAGTTGATTTGTATTGCATATTCTAATATTGTATGACTCATGCACTTGTCAGTATTTCCGCTTACTCTGTTATCGTTTAATTTATGACTTTGTCAGTATTTATGTTTACTCTTATAATTCTTGATCTTGTCAGTATTTTTGTTTACTCTAATAATTCATAATCTTGTCAGTATTTCTGTTTACTCTGATAATTCATGATCTTGTCAGTATTTCTGCCTATTCCAACATTGTACGATTTATGGATTAGCAGTATTTCCTGTATGGTATGATTATGGCATTGTATTGAATACTTGACGCTTGTCTTGTTCACACACTTACACCACCCTCTAAGCTTTTTATAAGCTCATGCATGATAGATGCGTGCAAGTGATGTCAGGTTGCAGCAGTGTTGAGCTTGGAGCGTGCAGCGGTCTTCTGGAGCTTGATTTTCGATTTATGTATTTCCTTTTCAGCATTGTACTCAAATGATTATATTAGTGGATATGTGATGATGATGTTACCTTTGTGAATTTGGGTAATCTTGTGGTTATGCTTATTATGAGTTAAATGTATAAAAAAAATCCTCCTTGTAGGATCCCAGGATCAGAATCTGGTGTATAGGTGTTAGGAGCCGAGAATGGGGTACTACGGAGGCTTTAGGCACCGGATTCGGCGATCGGGAATTTTGTGAGCCCGGTTTCTGAGTTTGGGGCGTGACAGAAGTTTGTATCAGAGCATAACTTGGGAATACCTGAGGATAACATCACATATCTACTGATAGTTACCTTACACTCTGTGATTGTTGAGAACTTAGAATGATTAGATCCCCGAATTCGAATAACTTAGAGATTTTCTGATATAGCTCCCTACCGTTGAGATTATGAGGCTGAATAGTTTCTGATTCGGGATTCGAGGATTAGTATTATTCACCATTCTGTTAAGGACGCGTCTTAGGAGCGTAAGGCTGAGATTAGAGAGCGTTATCTTCAACCTTTTGTAGGTTAATTGTGCCTTCACATATATGTTTGATGGTGATTCCTATTCCCTTGTCTATTGTGTAAATTTCAAGGACAAAATTTTATAAGGAGGAGAGACCTGTAAGGCCCGTATCCTAGCCTGTACTGTTCCATAGGCTTCCGTGGTCCTCCCGGTCGAATTACGGAGACTCACGATCTGTAATCGGCAGTTGCGTACAACCCTGAGTCGTATCCTATTTTTCCAAAGTCGGCTCAACCCGAGACCTGTAGCGATGTGACTGTGTCGTCGCTGCGGTTTCGACGCCACGTCTCGGCGCCGAGGAGATACACAGGCCAAGAGATATGGGCCCACGTTCAGTTCAAGAAAACACCGCGCGTTGCAAATACCGAGGGATCTCTACAACATGTCTAATCAATTTCATCAATCAATCAAGTACCATATCACATCACTCCCATCACTCACACCCATCCCCAAGTACAACTACCCATCCCAAAAGTCAACTTTCCATCACTTCACCCATCTCTCCCCCATCACTCCATCACTCACATCACCTCTCTCTCTTATCTCTCTTTCATTTTCCCTCCCAAGCTCCATTGGAGCAACCCACGTCCAATGCTCCATGAGAGAGCTAGGTGTGGCCCACATTTCTACCTCCCATCTCCACCATCCAAGTCCAATCTCAACCGTTGAAGTCTATCCATTGGAGCCTCAGATCGCATCGGTGGAAGGAAGAGTCCATGATCAAAGGTGGGTGATTTATTATTTGATTTGAGATTTAAGGGCCCACATATGTGGGACCCATCTTGATGTATGTGTTGTATCAAGAGGGATCCATAGTGGAGGGGTCCCTCCACAACTTCGATCTCTCTCTCTCTCTCTCTCTCTCTCTCTCTCTCTCTCTCTCTCTCTTCCCTTTTGTGGCCCACCTTCATGCTAGATCCATGTCGTACATGCCGTGGGACCCACTTGCGTGTAGATTTCATCCACACCTTCCTCCATCTCATGACATCATCATGAAATATGTCTTATCTCAACCGTCCATCGGTGGACGCTGACCAAGAGGTATGTGTTATATCAACACTGCCATCCATTAGTGGGCCACGTTTGCTTGAGGCCACCTCAACACATGTGGCTGATGGGCATCGTACATGACCCGACTAGTCCTGCCTTGGAACGTCCAGCAGTCTCTGCTGCTGGACCGTACAAAGGGAAAAAAAATAAATATTGGCTTAAATTCCAAAGCCGGCTGGTCACTCTCACATGGACCCTACCCAAAATGTATATATCCGATCCACATAGTCCACCCTTTTTCCCAGCCCATTTTAGGCGTTGAGCCAAGAAATGAAGCCATTTCAAATCTCTGGCGGGCCATATCATAAGAAATAGTGTATAGATTGTTAAAAAAATCTGATAGGGCCCGCTGTGATGTTTCTATGTATAAAAGATATTGAATATCGGGCTTGTTAGATGCGTCTTGGGGTATAGAATCCAGTCGACGGACTGGATCATCGTGGTATGGGTCCCACCTATGCAAAACCTCAAAAACAAGGATGACTCTGCTGCTGCTAGCGTCAAAGGACACTACAGCGAGTAGCGTCCTGATGCCTGAAATGGGCAAGGAGAGTGGGCCCACCTCAGGCCCCCACCGTGATGCATGAGGACCATCCACACCGTCCATTTGATGGGTCCCCTTTATTCATGGGGTGCCTCTAAAAATTAGTCGTAAACAGAACTCAGGTGGCCCACATCATCAACAATCTCGTGAAGATATGCCAAGCTATATAAAAGCAATTGTTGGGCCCACCTGAAATTTGGATGCTCCTGAAGCTCGGTCTGACCCTAGGACACACTAAAAAGATGGGCTAGATTTGTGAACCATAGCTCGGTGGGCCCTGATGTATGCCTTGGGAAGCAGTTTGGCTGGAGTACTTCCCACCAGCAGTAGCTGCGATATCGTCAGTAGGTTCCGTGGGACCCACCTTGATGATGTGTAAACTCCACACCGTCCATCTGATGGCATTGTAGAGTGGATGAGATAGATCTAAATCTCAAGTGGGCCCAGCAGCCATGACTGCTGTACTACACGTCTGTAGTTCGGTGGGGCCTGACCGTGATGTATGTGCTTCCATCCACACCGTCCAGACCTCTGGACGGGGCTGGACAGATTTGGACGGTGTTGTGGACCGCCATGATGAATGTCTTGATTTAGACCATCCATGTGGACCCCATCTCCTATCGGCTGCTGGTAGTTCTTTGGAGCCACATGATATATGTGTTTTACCTATCCCGTCGGTCCACGGGACGGGGACCTCGCCTCATGCATGTGTTGTATCCACCGTCCAGATCCCTGGACGGTGGGGACCGCTTTGATATATGTATGGCACCCACCTGCCATGTGTTTGGGGCCAGCCATGATATATGTGCTTTATATCCACACCGTCCAATGGTCTGGACGGTGGGGACTACCTTGATGTATGTATTTTATAACCACATCATCTGTCCATTTTGCTAGCCGTAAGCTCACCTGTGACGTTTATTTAGGGCCCACCTGTGATGTATATTTACGGCCCACTTGTTTTGACATCAGCCAGTTCTGTGGGACCCAATTATGATGTATTTATTCAATCCATACCATCCAGATGGTGTTGGACAGTACTAGACAGTGGTTGGATGGTGCATATTTACATAGGTAATGTTTGGACGGTGCTGTCCAATGTTTGGATGTGCTGATTTACCTGAGTAAAGTTTGGATAGTGCTGATCATTGTTAGTGGGCCATGTGCCCCATGGAATGATAATGTGCAATGGTACACAAGTTACACCTACAACTATTAAAATGATTTTGGTGCGGCCCATGTGATGAGGCCCATCTTGTGTATTTGTGGCCCATTTATCGGGCCCACTTTAATGTACTTTGTGGCCCATTTATCGGGCCCACTTTGATGTACTTTGTGCCCATTTATCGGGCCCACTTTGATGTACTTTGTGGCTCATCCGTCAAGCCCACTTTGATGTGTTTTGTGGTCTATTCAAGGTGCCCAGTTTGATGTGCTTTGTGGTCCATTCGAGGTGCCCACCTTGATATACTTGTGACCCATCTGCGTGGCCTACCTTGATATATTTATAGGGCTCATTAGTACGACCCAATGATGCGGCCCACTTGTTATATATGAGGCCCATTGGTGCGGCCCATTAACACGGCCCAACTTGATATGATGAGGCCCAAGTGCAGGGCGCACCTGTTATGTATATTAGGCATTTGTGTGATGCCACGGGCCCACTATATGTAGGGCCACTCCTTGGGAGCAATGTTGGTTGAATGTCCACATTGATGGGCAATGATGGTTTAATGTCATATTGTGACCTTCCTTTAGGCTTGGTTAGGCCCCATTTTCGTCATCCTCTAGTGGGTTACCCCAAATGAATAGGCCCCATTGATATTGCTTGGACCATCATCGGCCATCCACTATGAACCCCGTCTTTAGGCCGATTCCGATTGACATGACCGATTTACCAATTTTCGATTATCGATTATCGAAAATCGATCGAGGACGATTTTCGATCGATTCCGATTGACGTGGCCGATTTACCGATTCCGATTGTCGTGGCCAATTTGATGTATGTGAGGCCGAGTATCGAGGCCGATTCTGAGTGTCGATTTCGATTGTTAAGGGCGATTTCGAATGTCGAGGCAGATTGTCGAGACCTATATGAGGTATACGCGACTCGTAGGTAAGGCCTATTGTGACGTGTATTCAACCCGTGTTTAAGGCGTAATGTGATGAATAGGAGGTCAATGTAATAGGCCCATTGTGATGTATTCAAGCCCATGGGCTAGGCCCATTGTGATGTATTCGTGTCCTATGGGCAAGGCCCATTGTGATGTATATTAGGCCTATGATGCATGGCCTATTTGATTTATTTGAGACCCATGTGTAGAGCCCACATGTCATATATTTGAGGCCCATGAGAAGGGCCCACCTATTGTAGATATGTAACTCTTGAGTGAGGCCCATCGTGTTGTATTTAGGCCCTTGTGTGAGGCCGTGAGCCCATTATATGTTTGACTCTATGTGGGCCATTCCTTGGGGGCAATGTTGGTTAAATGTCCACATTGTTGAGCTCGATCGTTGATACCGATTATGAGTATGTGACAGCATAGCATCATGATACATGCCCATACGCATCATCTGTATGTTCGTTATGAGATGTGATTGACTATTGCATATGTCATTGGGCAGGATGATATGAGACTCCCTGATAGGTGGAGATTATCTCACGTGAGCATACGATGTGCACAGGATTGATGCATGACTGGATTGTATGACTCATGCATCTTGCATTGTGTATTGTGATTACTGTACGCCCTAGTGACATCAGGGCCGTAACCTCCACAAGCATATCGTGGATGGCCAGATGGGACACCGAAAATCTGTTACTAGCATCGGGCTGCCATAGTTGGCCCTGGGTGAAAATCTCTAAACCCTCTTGGTACCAGAGGACGCCCGAGTGAATACATGAGAGACCGAGTGTCGAATACCAGGAGGCCGCGTCTCCCACTGTGTCGTGATCGGTTGGGAGGGGTTGTGGCCTTACCCGCCCGAGCGTAGGGGCATTGCTAGGCTGAGTTTGACCAGCTCGTGAATGAGTCCGCTATAGACGTGTCGAATAAGTATTGACAGACTATTGGCCAGGCGAAAGTGAGGTTTCTTACGCTCACTTGGACTGCGTGGCTGGGAGAACGGCAGTGCCATTTGGAGTGTACTAAACCCCAGTGATGATACTAGAGAGGAACTGTACTGATATTGGACTTATTGATCAGGAGTTGCATACTCATTCATTCATTCATTCACTATCCACTCGGGCTGGTGGTGCGCAACTATGTGTTACGTGTACCTTCGTAATGACCAGGATTTTGGTTTGGGCGAGCGACTAACCTGAGATCAGAAGTTTATCACATGGAGTTTGACTATCCAAATTTAGGTATGGGATTGGTTTGGATAGAAGTCCCTTGTGATGGACCCCGTAGCCTGCGATACTACATAATATCATCCCGACTTCACACTCCAGCATGGTCATTCCATTCGCACTGCATGTTGCATCACATCCGCGGCTTATAGTACGGTTGACGTTATTTGTGTACTCATCAGGAATGTATATTGCATTGCATCCTCTATATCTGATATTGGCTCTCTATGACTCCTCATTTGCATAGTTGATTTGTATTGCGTATTCTAATATTGTATGACTCATGCACTTGTCAGTATTTCCGCTTACTCTGTTATCATTTAATTTATGACTTTGTCAGTATTTCTGTTTACTCTGATAATTCTTGATCTTGTCAGTATTTCTGTTTACTCTGATAATTCCCGATCTTGTTAGTATTTCTATTTACTCTGATAATTCATGATCTTGTCAGAATTTCTGTCTATTCCGACATTGTACAATCTATGGATTAACAGTATTTCCGGTATTGTATGATTATGACATTGTATTGAATACTTGACGCTTATCTTGTTCACACACTTACACCACCCTCTAAGCTTTCTATAAGCTTATGCACGATAGATGCGTGCAGGTGATGTCAGGTTGCAGCAGTGTTGAGCTTGAAGAGTGCAGTGGTCTTCTGGAGCTTGATTTTCGATTTATGTATTTCCTTTTCAGCATTGTATGCAAATGATTATATTAGTGGATATGTGATGATGATGTTACCTTTGTGAATTTGGGTAATCTTGCGGTTATGCTTATTACGAGTTAAATGTACAAAAAAAAATTCCTCCTTGTAGGATCTTAGGATCAGAATCTGGCGTATAGGCGCTGGGAGCCGAGAATGGGGTACTACGGAGGCTGTCGGCACCAGATTCGGCGATCGGGAAATTTTTTAGACTGGTTTCTAAGTTTGGGGCATGACATTGGGCCTCAACCATGGGCCTTAAATACATCACAATGGGCTTTGCCATAGGCCACGAATACGTCACAATGGGCCTTACCAAATGGGCCGGAATACATCACAATGGGCCTCATTGAATGGGCCGCAATTGCATCAAGGTGGGCCTTAACGGATGGGCCACCAATACATCAAGGTGGGCCTTAATGGATGGGCCACCAATACATCAAGGTGGGCCTCACAAATGAGAGCTTGGATTACATCTAAAATCATTTCAATAGTTGCAGGTGCAACATGTGTATCATTGTACGCATCATTTTATGGGGCACATGGCACCCTAATGATAATCAGCACTCTCCAAACATTGTTCAGGTAAATCAGCACCATCCAAACATTGTCCAGCACCATCTAGATATGTGAACGGTGTGGATGAATGTAACACCCCGTACTTTTCAGTACTCGGGTGTTACCATGTAGATTAATTTAATATAAAAATATATAAATAAGAACCTAGATATATACACTAGGAAATGAATATACTTTGTAAAGACTTAAAATTTCATGCTAAAATGATGCATGTGTATTTAATGTATATAAGAACATTATGAAAATAATATTATATTAAATAATTATAATGAAAAATAATAATAATAATTTCTGAACATGAAATAAAAGTTTAAATAATAATGTAGCATAGGATATGTTTTTATATACGTATGTATACAAGAGTCATTAGATAATTAGATGGAATGGTATATTATTTAGCAATATTATCGAATACTAATATAATTTAATTAAATATGATATTGTGTATTATGGATTATGTATGTGAATGAATGTGTGAACAACAACATGTAATTAATGATATGTTAATATTAAAAATTATATTTAATATAGATGTGTAAGGTTTTAAATATTGTAATTACAAGTAATAATATAATAATAATAATAATAATAATAATAATAAATAATAATAATAAAATTAGTATTGGTATCAGTTAGTAATACATAACGAAAGCCTTTCATGTGGTCCATTAGGAGTTTTTAACCGTTGACGCCCAACTTCATAATCATCCGACCAATAGATTGACGAAAAACCCATCAATGCAACCTAAATCAAGTGGCGGGCCCCACCCAGGCATTTCATCGGCTGATCGCTGATCCCGGGCCCTGCTTAGGACCTTCAAGCAGAATGGACGGTGTAGATTTCTCCCAATCATCACGGTGGACCCCACCCACATGATGCATGTGCACTGTGGTCGTGCACTCAAGGTGCACCCGACCCGTCAGTTCGGTCAGCAGCGGACTGACCCGCCATTTCCAGAAAAGGGAGGTTTCTCCCTCTCTCTCTCCGTTTCTGCAGCCAACGGACAACATCCGTTTCCTCTCATCAGTGGCCCACCATATGGTCCCACCTTCGAGATCTAAACCGTTCATCACGATCGTGTGACGGTCCCGCACGAACCCTGGGTGGTTTCACCCGTTGAAACGCACACACGTGCACACAATGTCAGCCTCAAATCAGGCCACAAACACACCCGTTTCCAGAAATGGAAATCTGCTGCTGCCACGAGGGCGATCTGCGTGCTCTCTCCCCTCTCCAATCCCAGCCGTCCATTTCAAACCGATCCTAGCCCTCCAAAGCTAGGTTTTCAGATAAAAAGAGAGAGAGAGAAAAAGAAGAGCCGAAAAAAAACTCTCCCCAGCCGACTTCTTCCTCCGTCCGAACCCACCCACAAAACCTTCTCCAAGCTTCAGTGAAACTTGTTTTCAAGCTTTTAAGGGTCCATACGGACCGTCCGGAAGAATCAGATTTGTGGTAGGAGCCTCCGCTCGAGATCTGCCATTAATGGCGGTCTTCTTCTCCACCAAGAAGCAGTCGGCTGCTGATGGTTTTGGCCTCGTCAAGCTTGTGGGACGTGTTCTGAAAAGAAAAAGAAAGAAAGAAAGAGAGAAAGAAAACAAAGAAGGAAGAAGGATGAGGGAGAGAAGGTGTGCAGTTGCTGCACCGCACCATCTCGACCCGACCGCTGCCGGGTCTGGTCCGAGGCTGGCTGGATTGGCGGCCTCTGTGGGACGATCCTAACTGGGCAGAGAAAAGAAAGAAGAAAGGGAAGAAAGAAGAAGGAAATGGAAGAACTGAGAGAGAGAGAAGTAGAGAGTGGGAGGTGAGCTCGACTCGGGCTGTGTGCACCTGCCGTTGAGTGGTGGCCATGGGCAGTCCAAATTGGACTGGTGTGGCTTGGCGCCTGGCTTCGAAAAAGGCCAGGGAAAGAGTGACAGAAGGAGAAGAGAGGAGGGGTGTGCGGCTGCACCATGCTGATGTACAGCGAACCAAGTCGCTGACTCAGTTCAGGTTAGGGCAGGACCTGCCGTGGTTGGCTGGTGAAAGAGAGCAGGAAAGAGAGTGAGAAAAGAAAATGGGGAAAAGAAAGAAGAGAGAAACAAAAGAGAGAAAGTGAGGTTGAGGCAGGGTTGCTGCCGAGTCAACTCGGCTGGAACCGAGTTTGACTCGGCCAAGATGGGTTTGGACTGGGTCCGTGTCTTGCTGGACATTCTAACAGGAGAAGAAGAAAAAGAGAGGAATGAGAGCAAGTAGAAGAAGAAGACAGAGAGAAGAAGAAGAAGAAAGAGATAGGTGGGTTGGTGTGTTGCAACCAAGTCAACTCAACTCGAACTGAGTCGATTAAGGTGAGTCCATGTCCTTCCTCCATATTGAGATCCCTTCGGTTGCGATTCTCATTTCTTTTGTCATCATATCATCATTAAGGTTGTTAATATTATATGTAAATAGCCATTATTAGGGTATCTATATTAATATTAGTCATTTCATACCAAAACTATCAATATTAAATATTAGACTTTTATTTTATAAACCTTAAATATTATCATTGATAATTAGAGCATACTAGTTCATTATAATAACTATTAGTACCCCGTTAGCTAATATTAAGTGCATTACTAATAATCATGATAGTCTAAAATTATAAGTATTATTAGCATTACAATTGACTATACATCATTAGCCATTATCAGATTACTATTTTTAATTAGTAACATTATTAATATTATCACTACATCCATTAGAAATTGAATCTAAAATCTAAACTAGATATAAACTCTAAGGATGAAACCCTAAATCTAAGTAATCTATACCTTAGGTTAAGACCCTAACCCTAAATAGCGTGTAAGCTTGGATCTAATTGTACAACTTTACGATTGATGGTAGGAATTGCTTCCAAGAGAACACGCACTTCTTAGCAATGGCGTAAACAGTTCAAAACCTAAGGTGATGATTCTTCCCCTTGAGCTTTCCATCTTCTCATTAGCTTAAGTTATAGTTTTTATTTAAATTCATAATTGATATCTCTCTCTTATAACCACATGTTTTAGCTGGTGGAAATTGATTTGCTGTATTGCCTGCTTAATGTTCATCCTGTATATTTGTTCATGCTTGTGGACTATCTGTGTATTGCTTATGGACTTTAAAACTGGTACATTAGTGGGGAATTCCCACATAGGAATGTACACCCATACTTGGGATGCAACTTGACTAGTTGTGATCGTAATGGACCTTCGACTTGGTGGTTATTGAGTGATGGTCTAGATGGATCATTGATGTGGGCCTACCATCCAGAGTTGTTGTGCTCAATGGTTTTCAAGGATTGTTTTCATCGTATGGTTTTGATATTCACCCTATGTGGCATATTTTGATATTCGCCCTACGTGGTTTTATTTGATATTTTCTTATATGGGTTTGCTGTTTTTATACTGTGCACCATGCGATGGTAAGCCCCATATACAGTAATATGATTGACCACTAGTCGACAGGGTTCCATTAAACATCCTAAGATGGTAGTCTCATGGGCCGGGGGATGGTGGGAATGGGACACTATGCCCGAGCCGTCGGCCTACGCTGTGGCCATGTGATCCCCGTAGTGACCTTTGAGCTTATCTAAATTGGCTGGTTGTAAATGGACTAATAATGACATGGCTAATCATGCATACATGGCACGTTCCGACTGGTTGATATTTCCCAGGTTCGATGATTCCGACTGGTCGATGTTTCCCAGGTTTCGATGATGCATGGGGTAACGGCCCACTGTCCGCACGGATGAGCATCCCCGGGGCGATGATTGCATTCATGCATCCATGCACCTAATAAGACTGCATTCTGCATTTAAACGGTTTTGTGTTTGGATGTTTACACTATTTCTTACCTAATGCGGCGGTGTGTAATCTTGAGGGGAATTCACACTGAGTTGGCCACTCATCCATCAAATATACAACCGTACAGGTAGTACAGGTGCCTTAGTGATATGCATGTTCAGACTTGATGAGGAGCAGGGCACGATCGCCAGGGACGCATGGTTGTACTTGCTGGAGGAGCTGCGTGATCTTGCGGCTTATATTATATGTTTTCTTCTATTCTTCATGTATTAAATTTTATAAATCTTGTACTTGTTAAATCCAGAGACATCGGTTTGTATAAGTCATTATGGGCAGCCTCTTGTATTTATTTGAATCATAATGAAATTTCCTTTATTGCTTATTTGTCCACACTACGCTCATTTGCTTACTCTGATAAAAGAAAAAAAATATTATGTCTGGACCATTCTTTAAGGTTAACACTCGGGTTTTTGGG
>JAJHSJ010000009.1:49504318-49652093 GCA_021015155.1 Magnolia officinalis | reverse complement strand
TGATATTGATCGTAGGCGCGCATGTCTTCCAGCAAATATTTCAGGTTGGTTTTTACTTTGATCGGGAGGGCCATTCAAAGGAATCGATATTCATTTGTCGATGATATCGAGGCTGAGTCGATTGGATCGAAACTGGACACAATCTGTCCAGCGAGCTTATAATAAATCTATAGGATTTATCGATCCCTCGACACTGCCTTCGATAGCATCATTATGCCAAATTCCAATGACATCGACTGACCCTCGATCATATCTTAAAAACCTAAAATATTTCAAGTCAAGTCTCTCTCATTTTTCAAATGTCGAGGAATCGATCCTCATATCGATGGAATCAGAGTTCAAAATCCGATAACATCGACACGAGTATCGATGCCCTCGACTAGTTGGCAAAAGGTTTCAAAAGCGTATGACATTTGAGTTTGCGTCATCGAGCGGACCGTCGATGCTATCGAGAGTATACGCTCGATGATATCGACACCGCTCGATGATATTGAACTCTGTCATAAATGTGACCGTTTTATATCTGTTGGAACATTTTGCCTATTTAAAGAGAGACTTGTCTTTATAGCTGGGAGAGAAAGTAGAGAGAGGTTTTGAGTGTTTAACCTTAGATCATATACCCAAAGCCCTTTCTCTCAGGGAAGTTCATCCTCCAATCCACCCTCACCATTTATATTCAATAGAGTAGATTAGGGAATGAACTTCCGCATTCAAGGATCCTCCAGCTACTACCTTAATGACAAATAATTAAGCTGGGATGCCTTAAATGCTTAGATGATTGGATCTACTCTATCTTTCTTATAGGAAAACCTTTAGAGAGTATGATTCCATCATAACCTTGACCAACCCATCACCATATATCGGTACATCTTTTTGCATTGCAGATCAAGGGAGCAGAAGACTCTTCGTCAACAAGGAGGAGGAGATCTTCGGCATTGTGCTTATCGGGACTCATCAACTTATTTGTAAGTATCTAGAGTCCAAGAGGACACTTGTGATCATTCCTTTGTAGGATTGGGTCTTAAGTGGTTCTCACCCTTTGAAGTCCTCAAGGAGGCCTTCGGTGGAGTATACGTTGTGAGTGCGTGCGTTGTGTGGACCCTTGCTCTGTGGAGAGCATAAACATCTGGTTGAAGGTGAACCAGCAAAACCTTAGGTTTAACGTCAACCGCTGTGAAACCTTGGGTTTGAGGTGAACCGTGTAGAAACCTTCGGTAGGTCTTATGGAAGATCCTTGGCCACTGTGCCTAAAAGTGGGTGCGTTGTGTTGACCCTTGCTCATGAGAGCATAAACAGTCAGCCTCAGTGTAGGTTGTAAAGGTTGAAGGTGAACCTAATTTAAAACCTTAGGTTTGAGGTCAACCGCTGTGAAACATCGGGTTTGAGGTGAACCGTGTAGAAACCTCTGATAGGGTCTTATGGAAGATCCTTAGCTAGTGTGCCTAAAAGTGGGTGTATTGTGTTGACCCTTGCTCGTGAGAGCATAATAGTCAGCCTCAGTGTAGGTTGTAAAGGTTGAAGGTGAACTTGATTTAAAACCTTAGGTTTGAGGTGAACCGCTGTGAAACCTCCTTAGTGAAATCTGGTACACTTAGGGTTGAGTGCGGTTACCGGGAGTGGAGTAGACAGATCGTCGAACCACTATAAAAATGGCTGTGTTTTGAGATCATTATTGTCTTTCATTCATGTGATTTCCTTATATGTTTATATATATATTCATCTGAAATCACACATCATAAACACACACAGTCATATCCATCACAATCTTGTTTGCACTATTGTTTATTCTGTTTATTCTTCAAGAAGTTTTTGATTGGATCCTCTACAGGGCTTGGAAGCCTGTAGAGTTAATTTTGAGTAATCCTAGTTTGTACTCTTTGTTGGGATTAGTGTGATAGGATTTTAATAAATCATAAAAAGTTTAAAAAGTCCTATTCACCCCCCTCTAGGACATATTGGCATATTCCTTCTTCGACTAGTGCGGTCTTCACCGCCATTTCATAATTGGCATCGATAATCGGAATCAGCCTCGACAAACAGCCTTAATAATTGGAATCGGTAATCGGCCTCGACAATTGGAATCGGCCTCAATAATCATAATCGGTAATCGACCTTGACAATCGGAATCGACTTTGGCAATCAGCCTCAATAATCAGAATCGGTAATCGGCTTTGACAATCGGAATTGGTCTCGACAATCAGAATTGGCCTCGATAATCTGAATCACCCTCAACATCGACCTCGACAATCGGAATCAGCCTCAACAATCAACCTCCTCGACAATCGGAATCGACCTCGATAATCGGAATCGGCCTCAAACCATCGGCCTTGACAATCGACCTCAATAATTATAATCAGTAATCGGCCTCGGCAATCGACCTCAATAATCGGAATCGGCAATTGGCCTCGACAATTGGAATCGGCCTTGACAATTGACCTTAATAATCGGAATCAGTAATCGACCTCGACAATCAGAATCAGCCTCAATAATCTGAATCGGCCTCAACCATCGGCCTCAACAATCGGAATCGGACTCGATAATTTGAATTGACCTCGATAATCAGAATTAGCCTCGACAATCAGAATCGGCCTCAATAATCTGAATCGGCCTCAACCATCGGCCTCGACAATCAGAATCGGCCTCGACGATCAGAATCGGCCTCAACAATCGGCCTCAACAATCAGAATCGACCTCAATCATCGGCCTCGACAATCATAATCGGCCTCGACAATCGGAAGTGACCTCGATAATCTGAATCGGCCTCAACCGTTAGCCTCGACAATCAGCCTCGACAATCGGAATCGGCCTCGGCAATCGAAATCAACATCGACAATTGAAATCAGCCTCAACAAAGGGCCTAAGGGAAGGTCACAGTGAGGACTTTCAACCATCATTGCCCATCAATATGGACATTTAACCAACATTTCTCCCAAAGAGTGGCTCATACAAGGGGTTTATACACAACGTAACGGGCCATACATACATTGCATTGGGTGTAAGGCCCGTATCCTAGCCCATACTATTCCGTTGGCTTCCGCGGTCCTCCGGTCGAATTTCAGCGACTTGCGATCTGTAATCGACAGTTGCTCTTAACCCTGAGTCGTATCTCATTTTTTAGAGTCAGCTCGACCCGAGACCTACACCCTTGTGACCGCGCCGTCGCTGTAGTTTCGAGAAAACACCGCGCGTTGCAAATACCGAGGGAATCTCTACATCATGTCTAATCAATTCCATTAATCAATCAAGTACCATATCACATCACTCCCATCACTCACACCCATCCCCAAGTACAACTACCCATCCCAAAAGTCAACTTTCCATCACTTCACCCATCTCTCTCCCCATCACTAAATCACTCATATCACCTCTCTCTCTCATCTCTCTCTCATTTTCCCTCCCAAGCTCCATGGGAGCAACCCACGTCAAATGCTCCATGAGAGAGCTAGGTGTGGGACACCTTTCTACCTCCCATCTCCACCATCCAAGTCCAATCTCAACCGTTGAAGTGTATCCATTGGAGCCTCAGATCGCATCGGTGGAAGGAAGAGTCCATGATCAAAGGTGGGTGATTTATTATTTGATTTGTGATTTAAGGGCCCACATATGTAGGACCCATCTTGATGTATGTGTTGTATCAAGAGGGACCCATAGTGGCGGGGTCCCTCCGCTACTTCGATCTCCATTTCTCTCTCTCCCTCTCTCTCTCTCTCTTTCCCCTTTCGTGGCCCACCTTGATGCTAGATCCATGCCGTATATGCCGTGGGACCCACCTGCGTGTGGATTTCATCCACACCTTCCATCCATCTCATGAGATCATCATGAAGGATGTCTTATCCCAACTCCATCGGTGGACGCTGACCATGAGGTATTTGTTATATCAAACACTACCATCCATTAGTGGGCCACATTTGCTTGAGGCCACCTCAACACATGTGGCTGATGGACCACGTACATGACCCGATTAGTCCTGCCTTGGAACTTCCAGCAACCTCTGCTGCTGGACCGTACAAAGGGAAAAAAAACAAATATTGGCTTAAATTCTAAAGCCGGCTGGTCACTCTGACATGGACCCTACCCAAAATGTATATATCCGATCCACACCGTCCACCCTTTTTCCCAGCCCATTTTAGGCGTTGACCCAAGAAATGAAGTCATTTCAAATCTCTGGCGGGCCATATCATAAGAAATAGTGTATATATTGTTAAAAAAATCTGATAGGGCCCACTGTGATGTTTCTGTGCATAAAAGATATTGAATATCGGGCTTGTTAGATGCATCCTGGGGTATAGAATCCAGTCGATGGACTGGATCATCGTGATATGGGTCCCACCTATGCAAAACCTCAAAAAAAAAGGATGACGTTGCTGCTGTTAGCGTCAGAGGATGCTGCAGAAGCAGCGTCCTGATGCTTGGAACGGGCAAGAGAGTGGGCCCCACTCAGGCCCCCACTGTGATGCATGTGGACCATCCACACCATCCATTTGATGGACCCCCTTTAATCATGGGGTGACTCCAAAAATCAGTCGTAAACAGAACTCAGGTGGCCCACTTCATCTGCAATCTCGTGAAGACATGCCAAGTTATATAAAAGCAATTGTTGGGCCCACTTGAAATTTGGATGCTCCTGAAACTCGGTCTGACCCCTTAACCAAGTTGGTCACACAAAATAGATGGGCTGGATTTGTGAACCATAGCTCGGTGGGCCCTGATGTATGTGGGACCCACCTTGGGAAGCAGTTTGGCTGGAGTACTTCCCACCAGCAGTAGCTTCGGTATCGTCAACAGGTTTCGTGGGACCCACTTTGATGATGCGTAAACTCCACACCGTCCATCTGATGGCATTGTAGAGTGGATGAGATACATCTAAATCTCATGTGGGCCCAGCCATGACTGTTGTACTACACACGTCAGTAGTTCGGTGGGGCCTGACCGTGATGTATGTGCTTCCATCCACACCGTCCAGACCTCTGGCTGGTGCTGGACAGATTTGGACGGTGTTGTAGACCGCCATGATGAATGTCTTGATTTAGACCATCCATGTGGACCCCATCTCCTATCGGCTGCTGGATGGATGTCAGTAGTTCTTTGGGCGCACATGATATATGTGTTTTACCTATCCCGTCTGTCCACAGGACGGGGACCCCTTCTTATGCATGTGTTGTATCCACCGTCCAGATCCTTGGACGGTGGGGCCCACTTTGATATATGTACGGCACCCATCCGCCATGTGTTTGGGGCCAGCCATGATATATGTGCTTTATATCCATCCACACCGTCCAATGGTCTGGACGGTGGGGACTACCTTGATGTATGTAATTTATAACCACATCATCTGTCCATTTTGATAGTCATAGGCCCACCTGTGACGTGTATTTGGGGCCCACCTGTGATGTATAATTGCAGCCCACCTGTTTTGACATTAGCCGATTCTGTGGGACCCAATCATGATGTATTTATTCCATCCATATACCATCCAGATGGTGCTGGATAGTACTGGACAGTGGTTGGATGGTGCATATTTACATAGGTAATGTTTGGACGGTGTTGTCCAATGTTTGGATGTGCTGATTTACCTGAGTAAAGTCTGGACAGTGATGATCATCGTTAGTGGGCCATGTGCCCCATGAAATGATAATGTGCAATGGTACACATGTTACACCTACAACTATTGAAATGATTTGGTGCAGCCTATGTGATGAGGCCCATCTTGATGTATTTTGTGGCCCATTTGTCGGGCCCACTTTAATGTATTTTGTGGCCCATTTGTCAGGCCCACTTTGATGTATTTTGTGGCCCATTTTTTGGGCCCACTTTGATGTACTTTGTGGCTCATCCGTCAAACCCAGTTTGATGTGTTTTGTAGTCCTTTCGAGGTGCCCAGTTTGATGTGTTTTGTGGTCCATTCGAGGTGCCCACCTTGATGTACTTGACCCATCTGCGTGGCCTACCTTGATATATTTATAGGGCTCATTAGTACGACCCAATGATGTGGCCCACTTGTTATACATGAGGCCCATTGGTGCGACCCATTAACACGGCCCAACTTGATATGTTGAGGCCCAGGTGCAGGGCCCACCTGTTATGTATATTAGGCCTTTGTGTGAGGCCACGTGCCCACTTTATGTAGGGACACTCCTTGGAGCAATGTTGGTTGAATGTCCACATTGATGGGCAATGATGGTTTAATGTCCATATTGTGACCTTCCTTTAGGCCGGTTAGGCCCATTCTCGTCATCCTCTAGTGGGTTAACCCAAACGAATGGGCCCCATTGATATTGCTTGGACCATCATCGGCCATCCATCTATGAACCCCGTCTTTAGGCCGATTCCGATTGATATGGCCGATTTACCGATTCCGATTATCGATTGCCGAAAATCGATCGAGGATGATTATCGATCGATTCCGATTGACGTGGCCGATTTACCGATTCCGATTGTTGTGGCTCATTTGATGTATGTGAGGCCGAGTATCGAGGCCGATTATGAGTGTCGATTCCGATTGTTAAGGCTGATTTCGAATGCCGAGGCCGATTGTCGAGACTTATATGAGGTATACGCGACCCGTAGTTGAGGCCTATTGTGATGTGTATTCAGCTCGTGTTTAAGGCATAATGTGATGAATAAGAGGTCTATGGAATGAGGCCCATCGTGATGTATTCAAGGCTCATGGGCAAGGCCCATTGGGATGTATTCAAGGCCCATGGGCAAGGCCCATTGTGATGTATTTGTGTCCCATGGGCAAGG
Organism: Magnolia officinalis; assembly: GCA_021015155.1. Classification (NCBI taxonomy): domain Eukaryota; kingdom Viridiplantae; phylum Streptophyta; class Magnoliopsida; order Magnoliales; family Magnoliaceae; genus Magnolia; species Magnolia officinalis. Next base: position 49,645,349 of record JAJHSJ010000009.1, on the reverse strand, counting down.
CCCATTATGATGTGTATTAGGCCCATGATGCATGGCCTATTTGATGTATTCAAGACCCATGTGCAGAGCCCACATGTCATGTATTTGAGGCTCATGAGCAGTGCCCACCTATTTTGTATATGTAACTCTTGAGTGAGGCCCATCATGTTGTATATTAGGCCCTTGTGTGAGGCCATGGGCCCATTATATGTTTGACTCTATGTGGGCCATTCCTTGGGGGCAATGTTGGTTAAATGTCCACATTGTCGAGCTCGATCGTTGATACCGATTATGAGTATGTGACAGCATAGCATCATGATACATGCCCATACACATCATCTACATGTTTGTCATGAGATGTGATTAACCATTGCATATGTCATTGGGCAGGATGATATGAGACTCCCTGATAGGCAGAGGTTATCTCACGTGAGCATACGATGTGCACAGGATTGATGCATGACTGGATTGTATGACTCATGCATCTTGCATTATGTGTTGTGATTACTGTACGCCCTAGCGACATCAGGGCCGTAGCCTCCACAGGCATATCGTGGATGGCCAGATGGGACACCGAAAATCTGTTACTAGCATCGGGCTGCCATAGATGGCCCAGTGTGAAAATCCTTAAACCCTCTTGGTACCAGAGGACACCCTAATGTCGAGACCGAGTGGTTACATGAGCGTCCGAGTGCCGAATATCGGTAGGCCGTGTCTCCCACTATGTCGTGGTCGGTTGGGAGAGGGTGTGGCCTTACCTGCCAGAGCATATGGGCATTGCTAGGATGAGTTTGACCAGCTCGTGAATGGGTCCGCTATCGACGTGCCGAATAGGTATTGACAAACTATTGGCCAGGTGGATTGTGAGGTTTCTTACGCTCACTTGGATTGTGCGGACGGGAGATCGACAGTGCCATTTAGAGTGTACTAAACCTCGGTGATGATCCAAGAGAGGAACTGTACTGATATGTGGACTTATTGATCAGGAGTTGCATACTCATTCATTCATTCATTCATTCACTATCCACTCGGGCTGGTGGTGCGCAACTATGTGTTACGTGTACCTTCGCAATGGCCAAGATTTCGGGGGGCACACGACTAACCTGAGATCAGGAGTTTACCACATTGAGTCTGACTATCCAAATTTAGGTATGGGACTGGTTTGGATAGGAGTCCCTTGTGATGGACCCCGTAACCTGCGATACTACGTACTATCATCCCGACTTCACACTCCAGCATGGTCATTCCATTCGCACTGCATGTTGCATCACATCTGCGGCTTATGGTACGGCTGACGCTATTTGTGTTACTCATCAGGAATGTATATGACATTGCATCCTTTGTATCTGATATTGGCTCTCTATGACTCCTCATTTGCATAGTTGATTTGTATTGCATATTCTAATATTGTATGACTCATGCACTTGTTAGTATTTCCGCTTACTCTGTTATCGTTTAATTTATGACTTTGTCAGTATTTATGTTTACTTTGATAATTCTTGATCTTGTCAGTATTTTTGTTTACTCTAATAATTCATAATCTTGTCAGTATTTCTGGTTTACTCTGATAATTCATGATCTTGTCAGTATTTCTGCCTATTCCAACATTGTACGATTTATGGATTAGCAGTATTTCCTGTATGGTATGATTATGGCATTGTATTGAATACTTGACGCTTGTCTTGTTCACACACTTACACCACCCTCTAAGCTTTTTATAAGCTCATGCATGATAGATGCGTGCAAGTGATGTCAGGTTGCAGCAGTGTTGAGCTTGGAGCGTGCAGCGGTCTTCGGAGCTTGATTTTCGATTTATGTATTTCCTTTTCAGCATTGTACTCAAATGATTATATTAGTGGATATGTGATGATGATGTTACCTTTGTGAATTTGGGTAATCTTGTGGTTATGCTTATTATGAGTTAAATGTATAAAAAAATCCTCCTTGTAGGATCCCAGGATCAGAATCTGGTGTATAGGTGTTAGGAGCCGAGAATGGGGTACTACGGAGGCTTTAGGCACCGGATTCGGCGATCGGGAATTTTGTGAGCCCGGTTTCTTGAGTTTGGGCGTGACAGAAGTTTGTATCAGAGCATAACTTGGGAATACCTGAGGATAACATCACATATCTACTGATAGTTACCTTACACTCTGTGATTGTTGAGAACTTAGAATGATTAGATCCCCGAATTCGAATAACTTAGAGATTTTCTGATATAGCTCCCTACCGTTGAGATTATGAGGCTGAATAGTTTCTGATTCGGGATTCGAGGATTAGTATTATTCACCATTCTGTTAAGGACGCGTCTTAGGAGCGTAAGGCTGAGATTAGAGAGCGTTATCTTCAACCTTTTGTAGGTTAATTGTGCCTTCACATATATGTTTGATGGTGATTCCTATTCCCTTATCTATTCTGTAAATTTCAAGGACAAAATTTTATGAGGAGGAGAGACCTGTAAGGCCCGTATCCTAGCCTGTACTGTTCCATAGGCTTCCGTTCCTCCCGGTCGAATTACGGAGACTCACGATCTGTAATCGGCAGTTGCATACAACCCTGAGTCGTATCCTATTTTTCCAGAGTCGGCTCAACCCGAGACTGTACCGATGCGACCGCGTCGTCGCCGCGGTTCCGACGCCACGTCTCGCGCGCCGAGGAGATACACAGGCCAAGAGATGTGGGCCCACGTTCAGTTCAAGAAAACACCGCGCGTTGCAAATACCGAGGGATCTCTACAACATGTCTAATCAATTTCATCAATCAATCAAGTACCATATCACATCACTCCCATCACTCACACCCATCCCAAATACAACTACCCATCCCAAAAGTCAACTTTCCATCACTTCACCCATCTCTCCCCCATCACTCCATCACTCACATCACCTCTCTCTCTTATCTCTCTTTCATTTTCCCTCCCAAGCTCCATTGGAGCAACCCACGTCAATGCTCCATGAGAGAGCTAGGTGTGGCCCACATTTCTACCTCCCATCTCCACCATCCAAGTCCAATCTCAACCGTTGAAGTCTATCCATTGGAGCCTCAGATCGCATCGGTGGAAGGAAGAGTCCATGATCAAAGGTGGGTGATTTATTATTTGATTTGAGATTTAAGGGCCCACATATGTGGGACCCATCTTGATGTATGTGTTGTATCAAGAGGGATCCATAGTGGAGGGGTCCCTCCACAACTTCGATCTCTCTCTCTCTCTCTCTCTCTCTCTCTCTCTCTCTCTCTCTCTTTCCCCTTTTGTGGCCCACCTTCATGCTAGATCCATGTCGTACATGCCGTGGGACCCACTTGCGTGTAGATTTCATCCACACCTTCCTCCATCTCATGACATCATCATGAAATATGTCTTATCTCAACCGTCCATCGGTGGACGCTGACCAAGAGGTATGTGTTATATCAACACTGCCATCCATTAGTGGGCCACGTTTGCTTGAGGCCACCTCAACACATGTGGCTGATGGGCATCGTACATGACCCGACTAGTCCTGCCTTGGAACGTCCAGCAGTCTCTGCTGCTGGACCGTACAAAGGGAAAAAAATAAATATTGGCTTAAATTCCAAAGCCGGCTGGTCACTCTCACATGGACCCTACCCAAAATGTATATATCCAATCCACATAGTCCACCCTTTTTCCCAGCCCATTTTAGGCGTTGAGCCAAGAAATGAAGCCATTTCAAATCTCTGGCGGGCCATATCATGAGAAATAGTGTATAGATTGTTAAAAAAATCTGATAGGGCCCGCTGTGATGTTTCTGTGTATAAAAGATATTGAATATCGGGCTTGTTAGATGCGTCTTGGGGTATAGAATCCAGTCGACGGACTATATGGGTCCCACCTATGCAAAACCTCAAAAAAAAGGATGACTCTGCTGCTGCTAGCGTCAAAGGACACTACAGCGAGCAGCGTCCTGATGCCTGAAATGGGCAAGGAGAGTGGGCCCCACCTCAGGCCCCCACCGTGATGCATGAGGACCATCCACACCGTCCATTTGATGGGTCCCCTTTATTCATGGGGTGCCTCTAAAAATTAGTCGTAAACAGAACTCAGGTGGCCCACATCATCAACAATCTCGTGAAGACATGCCAAGCTATATAAAAGCAATTGTTGGGCCCACCTAAAATTTGGATGCTCCTGAAGCTCGGTCTGACCCCTTAACTAAGTGGGACACACTAAAAAGATGGGCTAGATTTGTGAAGCATAGCTCGGTGGGCCCTGATGTATGTGGGACCCACCTTGGGAAGCAGTTTGGCTGGAGTACTTCCCACCAGCAGTAGCTGCGATATCATCAGTAGGTTCCGTGGGACCCACCTTGATGATGTGTAAACTCCACACCGTCCATCTGATGGCATTGTAGAGTGGCTGAGATAGATCTAAATCTCAAGTGGGCCCAGCAGCCATGACTACTGTACTACACGTCTGTAGTTCGGTGGGCTCTGACCGTGATGTATGTGCTTCCATCCACACCGTCCAGACCTCTGGACGGGGCTGGACAGATTTGGACGGTGTTGTGGACCGCCATGATGAATGCCTTGATTTAGACCATCCATGTGAACCCCATCTCCTATCGGCTGCTGGATGGACGTCAGTAGTTCTTTGGAGCCACATGATATATGTGTTTTACCTATCCCGTCGGTCCACGGGACGGGGACCTCGCCTTATGCATGTGTTGTATCCACCGTCCAGATCCCTGGACGGTGGGGACTGCTTTGATATATGTATGGCACCCACCTGCCATGTGTTTGGGGCCAGCCATGATATATGTGCTTTATATCCACACCGTCCAATGGTCTGGACGGTGGGGACTACCTTGATGTATGTATTTTATAACCACATCATCTGTCCATTTTGCTAGCCGTAGGCCCACCTGTGACGTTTATTTGGGGCCCACCTGTGATGTATATTTACGGCCCACTTGTTTTGACATCAGCCAGTTCTGTGGGACCCAATTATGATGTATTTATTCAATCCATACCATCCAGATGGTGTTGGACAGTACTAGACAGTGGTTGGATGGTGCATATTTACATAGGTAATGTTTGGACGGTGCTGTCCAATGTTTGGATGTGCTGATTTACCTGAGTAAAGTTTGGATAGTGCTGATCATGTTAGTGGGCCATGTGCCCCATGGAATTATGTGCAATGGTACACAAGTTACACCTACAACTATTAAAATGATTTTGGTGCGGCCCATGTGATGAGGCCCATCTTGATGTATTTTGTGGCCCATTTATCGGGCCCACTTTAATGTACTTTGTGGCCCATTTATCGGGCCCACTTTGATGTACTTTGTGGCCCATTTATCGGGCCCACTTTGATGTACTTTGTGGCTCATCCGTCAAGCCCACTTTGATGTGTTTTGTGGTCTATTCAAGGTGCCCAGTTTGATGTGCTTTGTGGTCCATTCGAGGTGCCCACCTTGATATACTTGTGACCCATCTGCGTGGCCTACCTTGATATATTTATAGGGCTCATTAGTACGACCCAATGATGCGGCCCACTTGTTATATATGAGGCCCATTGGTGCGGCCCATTAACACGGCCCAACTTGATATGATGAGGCCCAAGTGCAGGGCGCACCTGTTATGTATATTAGGCATTTGTGTGATGCCACGGGCCCACTATATGTAGGGCCACTCCTTGGGAGCAATGTTGGTTGAATGTCCACATTGATGGGCAATGATGGTTTAATGTCCATATTGTGACCTTCCTTTAGGCTTGGTTAGGCCCATTTTCGTCATCCTCTAGTGGGTTACCCCAAATGAATAGGCCCCATTGATATTGCTTGGACCATCATCGGCCATCCACTATGAACCCCGTCTTTAGGCCGATTCCGATTGACATGACCGATTTACCAATTTTCGATTATCGATTATCGAAAATCGATCGAGGACGATTTTCGATCGATTCCGATTGACGTGGCCGATTTACCGATTCCGATTGTCGTGGCCAATTTGATGTATGTGAGGCCGAGTATCGAGGCCGATTCTGAGTGTCGATTTCGATTGTTAAGGGCGATTTCGAATGTCGAGGCAGATTGTCGAGACCTATATGAGGTATACGCGACTCGTAGGTAAGGCCTATTGTGACGTGTATTCAACCCGTGTTTAAGGCGTAATGTGATGAATAGGAGGTCAATGTAATAGGCCCATTGTGATGTATTCAAGGCCCATGGGCTAGGCCCATTGTGATGTATTCGTGTCCTATGGGCAAGGCCCATTGTGATGTATATTAGGCCTATGATGCATGGCCTATTTGATTTATTTGAGACCCATGTGTAGAGCCCACATGTCATATATTTGAGGCCCATGAGAAGGGCCCACCTATTGTAGATATGTAACTCTTGAGTGAGGCCCATCGTGTTGTATTTAGGCCCTTGTGTGAGGCCGTGGGCCCATTATATGTTTGACTCTATGTGGGCCATTCCTTGGGGGCAATGTTGGTTAAATGTCCACATTGTCGAGCTCGATCGTTGATACCGATTATGAGTATGTGACAACATAGCATCATGATACATGCCCATACACATCATCTGTAGGTTTGTCATGAGATGTGATTGACCATTGCATATGTCATTGGGCAGGATGATATGAGACTCCTTGATAGGTGGAGATTATCTCACGTGAGCATACGATGTGCACAGGATTGATGCATGACTGGATTGTATGACTCATGCATCTTGCATTGTGTGTTGTGATTACTGTATGCCCTAGTGACATCAGGGCCGTAACCTCCACAAGCATATCGTGGATGGCCAGATGGGACACCGAAAATCTGTTACTAGCATCGGGCTGCCATAGTTGGCCCTGGGTGAAAATCTCTAAACCCTCTTGGTACCAGAGGACGCCCGAGTGAATACATGAACGACCGAGTGTCGAATACCAGGAGGCCGCGTCTCCCATTGTGTCGTGGTCGGTTGGGAGGGGTTGTGGCCTTACTCGCCGGAGCGTAGGGGCATTGCTAGGCTGAGTTTGACCAGCTCGTGAATGAGTCCGCTATCGACGTGCCGAATAAGTATTGGCAGACTATTTGCCAGGCGAAAGTGAGGTTTCATACGCTCACTTGGACTGCGCGGCTATGAGAACGGCAGTGCCATTTGGAGTGTACTAAACCCCAGTGATGATACTAGAGAGGAACTGTACTGATATTGGACTTATTGATCAGGAGTTGCATACTCATTCATTCATTCATTCACTATCCACTCGGGCTGGTGGTGCGCAACTATGTGTTACGTGTACCTTCGTAATGGCCAGGATTTTGGTTTGGGCGTGTGACTAACCTGAGATCAGGAGTTTATCACATGGAGTTTGACTATCCAAATTTAGGTATGGGATTGGTTTGGATAGAAGTCCCTTGTGATGGACCCCGTAGCCTGCGATACTACATAATATCATCCCGACTTCACACTCCAGCATGGTCATTCCATTCGCACTGCATGTTGCATCACATCCGCGGCTTATAGTACGGTTGACGTTATTTGTGTACTCATCAGGAATGTATTTGCATTGCATCCTCTATATCTGATATTGGCTCTCTATGACTCCTCATTTGCATAGTTGATTTGTATTGCGTATTCTAATATTGTATGACTCATGCACTTGTCAGTATTTCCGCTTACTCTGTTATCATTTAATTTATGACTTTGTCAGTATTTCTGTTTACTCTGATAATTCTTGATCTTGTCAGTATTTCTGTTTACTCTGATAATTCCCGATCTTGTTAGTATTTCTATTTACTCTGATAATTCATGATCTTGTCAGAATTTCTGTCTATTCCGACATTGTACAATCTATGGATTAACAGTATTTCCGGTATTGTATGATTATGACATTGTATTGAATTGACGCTTATCTTGTTCACACACTTACACCACCCTCTAAGCTTTCTATAAGCTTATGCACGATAGATGCGTGCAGGTGATGTCAGGTTGCAGCAGTGTTGAGCTTGAAGAGTGCAGTGGTCTTCTGGAGCTTGCTTGATTTTCGATTTATGTATTTCCTTTTCAGCATTGTATGCAAATGATTATATTAGTGGATATGTGATGATGATGTTACCTTTGTGAATTGGGTAATCTTGCGGTTATGCTTATTACGAGTTAAATGTACAAAAAAAATTCCTCCTTGTAGGATCCTAGGATCGGAATCTGGCGTATAGGCGCTGGGAGCCGAGAATGGGGTACTACGGAGGCTGTCGGCACCAAATTCGGCGATCGGAAATTTTTTGAGACCGGTTTCCGAGTTTGGGGCATGACATTGGGCCTCAACCATGGGCCTTAAATACATCACAATGGGCTTTGCCCATAGGCCACTAATACGTCACAATGGGCCTTACCAAATGGGCCGGAATACATCACAATGGGCCTCATTGAATGGGCCGCAATTGCATCAAGGTGGGCCTTAACGGATGGGCCACCAATACATCAAGGTGGGCCTTAATGGATGGGCCACCAATACATCAAGGTGGGCCTCACAGATGAGAGCTTGGATTACATCTAAAATCATTTCAATAGTTGCAGGTGCAACATGTGTATCATTGTACGCATCATTTTATGGGGCACATGGCACCCTAATGATAATCAGCACTCTCCAAACATTGTTCAGGTAAATCAGCACCATCCAAACATTGTCCAGCACCATCTAGATATGTGAACGGTGTGGATGAATGTAACACCCCGTACTTTTCAGTACTCGGGTGTTACCATGTAGATTAATTTAATATAAAAATATATAAATAATGTAACCTAGATATATACACTAGGAAATGAATATACTTTGTAAAGACTTAAAATTTCATGCTAAAATGATGCATGTGTATTTAATGTATATAAGACATTATGAAAATAATATTATATTAAATAATTATAATGAAAAATAATAATAATAATTTCTGAACATGAAATAAAAGTTTAAATAATAATGTAGCATAGGATATTGTTTTTATATACGTATGTATACAAGAGTCATTAGATAATTAGATGGAATGGTATATTATTTAGCAATATTATCGAATACTAATATAATTTTAATAAAATATGATATTGTGTATTATGGATTATGTATGTGAATGAATGTGTGAACACAACATGTAATTAATGATATGTTAATATTAAAAATTATATTTATATATAGATGTGTAAGGTTTTTAAATATTGTAATTACAAGTAATATAATAATATAAATAATAATAATAATAATATAATAATAATAATAAAATTAGTATTGGTATCAGTTAGTAATACATAACGAAAGCCTTTCATGTGGTCCATTAGGAGTTTTTAACCGTTGACGCCCAACTTCATAATCATCCGACCAATAGATTGACGAAAAACCCATCAATGCAACCTAAATCAAGTGGCGGGCCCCACCCAGGCATTTCATCGGCCTGATCGCTGATCCCGGGCCCTGCTTAGGACCTTCAAGCAGAATGGACGGTGTAGATTTCTCCCAATCATCACGGTGGACCCCACCCACATGATGCATGTGCACTGTGGTCGTGCACTCAAGGTGCACCCGACCCGTCAGTTCGGTCAGCAGCGGACTGACCCGCCATTTCCAGAAAAGGGAGGTTTCTCCCTCTCTCTCTCCGTTTCTGCAGCCAACGGACAACATCCGTTTCCTCTCATCAGTGCCCACCATATGGTCCCACCTTCGAGATCTAAAACCGTTCATCACGATCGTGTGACGGTCCCCGCACGAACCCTGGGTGGTTTCACCCGTTGAAACGCACACACGTGCACACAATGTCAGCCTCAAATCAGGCCACAAACACACACCCGTTTCCAGAAATGGAAATCTGCTGCTGCCACGAGGGCGATCTGCGTGCTCTCTCCCCTCTCCAATCCCAGCCGTCCATTTCAAACCGATCCTAGCCCTCCAAAGCTAGGTTTTCAGATAAAAAGAGAGAGAGAGAAAGAAGAGCCGAAAAAAACAACTCTCCCCAGCCGACTTCTTCCTCCGTCCGAACCCACCCACAAAACCTTCTCCAAGCTTCAGTGAAACTTGTTTTCAAGCTTTTAAGGGTCCATACGGACCGTCCGGAAGAATCAGATTTGTGGTAGGAGCCTCCGCTCGAGATCTGCCATTAATGGCGGTCTTCTTCTCCACCAAGAAGCAGTCGGCTGCTGATGGTTTTGGCCTCGTCCAAGCTTGTGGGACGTGTCTGAAAAGAAAAAGAAAGAAAGAAAGAGAGAAAGAAACAAAGAAGGAAGAAGGATGAGGGAGAGAAGGTGTGCAGTTGCTGCACCGCACCATCTCGACCCGACCGCTGCCGGGTCTGGTCCGAGGCTGGCTGGATTGGCGGCCTCTGTGGGACGATCCTAACTGGGCAGAAAAAAGAAGAAGGGAAGAAAGAAGAAGGAAATGGAAGAACTGAGAGAGAGAGAAGTAGAGAGTGGGAGGTGAGCTCGACTCGGGCTGTGTGCACCTGCCGTTGAGTGGTGGCCATGGGCAGTCCAAATTGGACTGGTGTGGCTTGCGCCCTGGCTTCGAAAAAGGCCAGGGAAAGAGTGACAGAAGGAGAAGAGAGGAGGGGTGTGCGGCTGCACCATGCTGATGTACAGCGAACCAAGTCGCTGACTCAGTTCAGGTTAGGGCAGGACCTGCCGTGGTTGGCTGGTGAAAGAGAGCAGGAAGAGAGTGAGAAAGAAAAATGGGAAAAAGAAAGAAGAGAGAAACAAAAGAGAGAAAGTGAGGTTGAGGCAGGGTTGCTGCCGAGTCAACTCGGCTGGAACCGAGTTTGACTCGGCCAAGATGGGTTTGGACTGGGTCCGTGTCTTGCTGGACATCTAACAGGAGAAGAAGAAAAAGAGAGGAATGAGAGCAAGTAGAAGAAGAAGACAGAGAGAAGAAGAAGAAAGAGATAGGTGGGTTGGTGTGTGTTGCAACCAAGTCAACTCAACTCGAACTGAGTCGATTAAGGTGAGTCCATGTCCTTCCTCCATATTGAGATCCCTTCGGTTGCGATTCTCATTTCTTTTGTCATCATATCATCATTAAGGTTGTTAATATTATATGTAAATAGCCATTATTAGGGTATCTATATTAATATTAGTCATTTCATACCAAAACTATCAATATTAAATATTAGACTTTTATTTTATAAACCTTAAATATTATCATTGATAATTAGAGCATACTAGTTCATTATAATAACTATTAGTACCCCGTTAGCTAATATTAAGTGCATTACTAATAATCATGATAGTCTAAAATTATAAGTATTATTAGCATTACAATTGACTATACATCATTAGCCATTATCAGATTACTATTTTTTATTAGTAACATTATTAATATTATCACTACATCCATTAGAAATTGAATCTAAAATCTAAACCTAGATATAAACTCTAAGGATGAAACCCTAAATCTAAGTAATCTATACCTTAGGTTAAGACCCTAACCCTAAATAGCGTGTAAGCTTGGATCTAATTGTACAACTTTACGATTGATGGTAGGAATTGCTTCCAAGAGAACACGCACTTCTTAGCAATGGCGTAAACAGTTCAAAACCTAAGGTGATGATTCTTCCCCTTGAGCTTTCCATCTTCTCATTAGCTTAAGTTATAGTTTTTATTTAAATTCATAATTGATATCTCTCTCTTATAACCACATGTTTTAGCTGGTGGAAATTGATTTGCTGTATTGCCTGCTTATGTTCATCCTGTATATTTGTTCATGCTTGTGGACTATCTGTGTATTGCTTATGGACTTTAAAACTGGTACATTAGTGGGGAATTCCCACATAGGAATGTACACCCATACTTGGGATGCAACTTGACTAGTTGTGATCGTAATGGACCTTCGACTTGGTGGTTATTGAGTGATGGTCTAGATGGATCATTGATGTGGGCCTACCATCCAGAGTTGTTGTGCTCAATGGTTTTCAAGGATGTTTTTCATCGTATGGTTTTTGATATTCACCCTATGTGGCATATTTTGATATTCGCCCTACGTGGTTTTATTTGATTTTTTCTTATATGGGTTTGCTGTTTTAATACTGTGCACCATGCGATGGTAAGCCCCCCCATATACAGTAGATGATTGACCACTAGTCGACAGGGTTCCATTAACATCCTAAATGGTAGTCTCATGGGCCGGGGATGGTGGGAATGGGACACTATGCCCGAGCCGTCGGCCTACGCTGGCCATGTGATCCCCGTAGTGACCTTTGAGCTTATCTAAATTGGCTGGTTGTAATGGACTAATAATGACATGGCTAATCATGCATACATGGCACGTTCCGACTGGTTGATATTTCCCAGGTCGATGATTCCGACTGGTCGATGTTTCCCAGGTTCGATGACTGCATGGGTAACGGCCCACTGTCCGCACGGATGAGCATCCCCGGGGCGATGATTGCATTCATGCATCCATGCACCTAATAAGACTGCATTTAAACTGTTTTGGTTGTTTGGATGTTTTACACTATTTCTTACCTAATGCGGCGGTGTGTAATCTTGAGGGGAATTCACACTGAGTTGGCCACTCATCCATCAAATATACAACCGTACAGGTAGTACAGGTGCCTTTAGTGATATGCATGTTCAGACTTGATGAGGAGCAGGGCACGATCGCCAGGGACGCATGGTTGTACTTGCCTGGAGGAGCTGCGTGATCTTGCGGCTTATATTTATATGTTTTCTTCTATTCTTCATGTATTAAATTTTATAAATCTTGTACTTGTTAAATCCAGAGACATCGGTTTGTATAAGTCATTATGGGCAGCCTCTTGTATATTTGAATCATAATGAAATTTCCTTTATTGCTTATTTGTCCACACTACGCTCATTTGCTTACTCTGATAAAAGAAAAAAATATTATGTCTGACCATTCTTTAAGGTTAACACTCGGGTTTTTGGGAAACGGGTTGTGTACTCGGGTCCCGAAGATTCGGGTTGTTACAATGAAATGCATACAACATGGTGGGGGTCCCACAGAACCGTCCAGGCAAGGACGACCTGGAATACAAAACTTACATCACAGTGTGGTCCACGTCCACCGTAGGTATAAAATACATACATCCGTGTGGGCCACACACGTGTAGGTGGTGTGTATAAAACACATACATCATGGCAGCTCACAGCTGTTGGTGTCAAACAGCAGGGGGGACCCTCCGTCCTATCTTTGGACGGTATGGATTGTAATTCATACATCAAGGTAGGTGTCCACATGCCATAGCTGGATAGCATGGAATGAAATAAATACATCATGGAGGTGGGTCCCACCCGTCCAGATTGTTGGATGGTGTGAATGTACACATATGTACATAATGGTGGCCGCACATCCCACGTGGATGGAATGGATAGAACAGATATATCACTGTGGAGTCTGCATCACAGACGGACGACATGGAATATAATGCATACATCACAGTGGAGTCCTCATGTGTGTGGGGCCCATGCTGCTGGGCAGCACGTATAAGACAAATATATCACGGTGGGTCCCACGCAGGGCTCACCATTATATATATTATAATATAATATATAATAATATTTTATTATATATTTATTATTATTATTTTATTATTTTTTTAAAAGCTGGTGAGTACACCCCACTGTCAGTTCACACTACCCTGTTAGTCCACATCCAGCGTCCTTGGAGGCTGGACGGACGAACGGCGTGGATGACACACATCACGGTGGTGGCCCATGCACCAGCATCCAAATGGACGGTTGGGATAAATGTGTGTGGGTGGGTCCCATGTGTGCAGCAGGATGGACGGATGGTGTGAATACTACACATCCATAAAGCAGGTCCCACCGTCCACACCTGCTAAACGGTGTAGATTTTGCATCAAGGTGGGTCCCGTCCTTACTGGATGGTCTGACCACAACACCCTCTTTAGGTTGGGGAGGGGGGGGGGTCCACATCCCATGTCCAGCATCACTCAAGCATTAGCCATGTAAATCAGCACCGTTCAACCATATCCAGCACTGTCAAACTGTCTGGATGGTGCGAATGGTACTCATCCAGCAAGGTACGTCCAACACCGTCAAACTACCTGGACGGTGTGGATGTAACACACTCATTAGGTGAGCCATTACACAGGGAATAGAGAGAGAGAGAGAGAGAGAGAGAGAGAGAGAGAGAGAGAGAGATATCTGAGTGGCGGAGGGACCCCGCCACTATGGGCCCCTCATATAACACATACATTAAGATAGGTCCCACCACAAGTGAGCCACCAAATCATCAAATCAAACAAAAAAATCACCCACCTATGCTTCTTCTTGGACTTCTTCTTTCATTAACACACCCTAGAGCTCCAAAGGGTGCTATTCAATGGTCGAGATTGATTTTAAAGGGTGGGATTGGGCGGTAGGGAGTGGGCCATGCCAAGTTTCTCTCATGGAGCTTGGACGATGGACTCTCATGGGGGTTGCTTGGGAGAATGAGAGAGAGAGAGAGAGAGAGAGAGAGAGAGAGAGAGAGAGAGAGAGAGAGAGGTGTAAGAGAGAGAGAGATGGGTGTGATGGGTGTGAGTGATGGAGTGATGGGTGTACTTGGCTAGGTATGGGTGGAGAGAGAGAGTTGACTTAGGGTTGCTTGTACTTAACATGTGAAGTGATTGATGTGTACTTGATTGATGTGATTGATGGGACATTCCCTTGGGTTTGCAAATGCGTGACATTTTTCCTCGAACTGAATGCGGGCCTACATCTCCTGGCCTGGGTATAGCCTCGGCGCGCGAGATGCGGCATCAGAACCACGACGACGGTGCAGTCGCAATGGTACAAGTTTCGAGTCGAGCCGACTTTGATATACGGGACACGACTCAGGATCGTGTGTAAACACCGATAACAAATCGTGGGTTTCCGAAATTTGACCGGGAGGACCGCGAAGGCCTACGGAATGGTACGGGATAGGATATGGGTCTTAAACACTCTCTCTCTCTCTCTCTCTACACACACACACACACACACACACATATATATATATATATGTAGTGTAACACCCCGAACTTTTTAATACCTGAGTATTGAAAGTTCTTGAGTGTTACCATGAAGTTTAACTTATTATGTTTATGTGTATGATACCAATCTAGCTATGTTAACCTTACATCTATTCTCCAACACGAATATGACCGTTGGAAATAATCTTCATTCATAGATCAAGCCATCTGACCATTGATTTTAAGATAGGATCATCATATGCACAATTATTCTCACTTGTTGATCATAACCAATCGTTCAGTTCACTATTCATCACTAGGTAAAGATATATGACCGTCCACTCTGAGTTTAGAACACCTGATTATAGTAAACTAGTTACTTGATCTCAGCTAGAGCTGGGCATGTCTGACCCGATCCGACCAGATTTGACCCGATTCAGACCAAACCGACGGTCTGGATCAGTGGGGTTCGAGCAGGATCAGGCAGATCTGACTGTTAATCGGATCGGGTTCGGGTCAATGTTAATTCGGACTGGACCGATCCGATTGGATCCGATCCGATTCAGACCAGACCAGATGTATTAATAACTAATAATTTACTATTTTACCTCTCACCTATACACACACACACACACACGCACAAAACACACACACACACACACACACACACACACACACCATTTTTTAAGTTTTTACCCTATTTGTCCCTCTCTACCCACACGACCACACCCTAACACGCCGAACCCTAAATCCCCTAAAACCCTCTCATATATACCCAAACGCCGGCCGCTCCCGATCCTGATCCGGCTATTCAGACTCGTTTATCAGGTAGGACCCACTCGGCCAGTCAGACTCGTTTATTTATTTATTTATTATTATTATTTTAGGAGCGTGGCTTGTCGGCCAGCCATGACCGCTACCCACTGGTGGTCCGGCCACCCTGGATCTTCGGCCAGCCATGGCCGCTGCCCAATCGAGCTTTGGGTTACCAGAAATCAACTACACCGTCGATCATTTCAGACAGCTCAGGTAGTCGGGTTTGTGAATCAAAAAATCGGGCCGATCTGATACTCAGGTGGACCACACCACAGGGAACAGTAGGGATAGGGATGCCTACCCAAAAATATCTCCATCCCCATTGAATTGCCTAGTTTTTTGGCCCATATGATGTGCTTAATTGGCCCACCGGATGACGACTTGACGAGACAGGCCAACTAAATGAACAGACTGAATCTCTTACTGATGGGAGTGGATGTCCACGCCTAATTTGCATGCGCACCATTTCCCATTTTGAGAAGTAATCGCCTATAGCCAGCTACATGTTAACGCTTGTATCAGATATCCAAGCCATTAAAAAGGTGGGTCCCAACGTCAAGATCTCCTAACAAAGAAAATTTGACCGATCCACTATTGTTAAAGGCCACACAGTTGAAATCAATGGATAGCCAACGGTCCAATTCAGTGTACATACAGCCTGATCTTGGACATGTGTGATCTTGGTGTGGCCCGACTAATGGACGGGTCTGATTTCCCACATGTATGACATGTTAGCAGGAATGAGATGATACAAAGAGAACCAACCTGTAATGCCCCAGTTTTCAGAACCTAAGTATACGACTCGTATCCTAAAACCCCAGGAGTTAACTGAACAATAATGGTAATCAATGGAAATCAAAGTGCAAGTAGTGGAAAACAACCATAGCATAGATATGATCAAAACGGGAAACAATATCCCAACCCACTCAGCTTGGGGCCAAATACAAAATCCTCAAATATAATAATTCAAAACAAAACTATCATAAATGAAATCTACTGGTTGATGCCATAATATGCAGCTGCCTCTTGGTACGGCTCCTCATCGTAAGGCACCTCCTCGACTACAGCCGCCTCCGGATCCGGTGCGAGTCCATTAGCCCTATATCCTCTGTACGGTTGAACATTGATGAATGAGTGGCCAGCTCAATGTGATCTCCCCTCAAGATTACACACCACCGCCCTAGACAAGAAATAACATAAAACAACTAAGCAACCCAAAACATAGTAAACAAAGTCTTATTACGTGCATGGATGCGTGAATGTAATCATCACCCTGGGGATGCTCATCCGTGTGGACATTGGGCTCGTCACCCATGCAATCATCGACCTGGGAAAACTCATCCAGTCGGATAGAATATGTAAATCACGTACGATAGTGATAAACGCTGGTTTGTGCCATGTATGCATGATTAGCCAAGCCATTATTAGTCCATTTACAATCAGTCAATTTAAATAAGCTCAAGGTAACTACAGGGGCTTGCCACCAGTGTAGGCCAACAGCTCGGGCATAGGTCCCATACCACCATCCCCGGCTCATGAGGCTACCGCCTTAAGGTGTGTATAGAGCCCATCAATACATGGCCAATCAATTCTCAATACAAGAGACCTACCACCATATGTTGACTAGGGATGAAGTATCAAAATCATTAAATGCATCGACTAAAATGAGATGGTATGTATGGATCAATATGAGTAAACAACAAAGAGAATAAATGCTGTATGGTTCATTCCATAGTCAAGTAAGTGGAATCACTCCATAGATGGTAGACCTCATAACTCAATTGCCACTAATCATAACCTTCGTGTTCAGGGTCTATTTTTATCACAATCCGTTCCGCTACACCCTAAGCTCGGACTCTCTTGAAATAGGAGTTCCATAGAGAGGTTTCAAATAATGTATGACTTACAATCAATACAATCTTATGAGGATTCAGGCATGCTTTGATATGTGGTGTAAAACTCTTGTATACAACCAGTTCAAGAATTGTGTATTCCTAACTTATCAAATTCTGAAGCATACGTCTCAACTAAACAACTGAGTATTTTAGTAAATCCAAATCATGCTTTCAAGTTAAACTAATCAACAATTTAATGAATTCCAAGAACATGTGGCAGAGTAAACGATTCCAATGGTCAGCCCTATGGCGTATAGTAAATAAATTAAGGATTTAATTACTTCTAAAATACATAAACAATAGCTAATTAATGGTTAAATAAAGCAAAAGAGCATGTACTCAAACAACAAGTTGAATGATCATCCACTCCTAGGATATCATTTGCAACCGTTATAAAAGACTACCCCTAATCTAGCTTGGAGATGGAAAGCTTAAGGGGAAGAAAATCATCACCAGAGAGGTCGTAGTACGGCCCTTGATCTGATTCCCATGTTTAGATAGTGGGCCCAAGTTACGCAAGTAGTTTTTTAGAGAGACCAGTTTGCATTAGACAAGAGTTCCTAAGGTTAGGTTATTTGGCCTTGTTTTAAAGTGAATGGGCCCACCAGACTTTTACCATAACAGGTGGCCCAATTTTTGGGCCCAAGCTCATCATCAACTATGGGCTGAGTTGGGCCTATTTTGGCCTAGTTATTGGGTCCAGTCTAAGCCCAAGTGGGACTGGCCCACTGCACCTTATGGTGAGGCCCACTACATTTTGTGGTGAGGTCCACTGCATTGTAAATGTGGTGCGACCCACTGTGATTTGTAGCAGGGCCCTTCCTCACGGCCCATCATGGCTGAAGACAGTGCGGTCCTCTGAGATTTGAATCTCAGGTGCGGCCACTGGAATAGGATGCGGCCCACCTGGTGATATCGTGCGGCTCACCTGTTTACACAGGGTGCGGCCCACAGGTTTGTATATGGAGCGGCCCACTGAGATCCAACCTCAGGTGCGGCCCACCAGAGTGTGGGGCGTGGCCCACCTGGAACTTTCTTAAGCCCACTGGAGCTTGTAGTGAGGCCCAGTTCTGCTGATGCCTAGTACTGGGCCGTTTCTAGTACCTCATATGACACAGTTGTATGCCGTTTCTATGCCCATTTGGGGGCTCTATGGATGGTTTTTCTCAGCCCAACCATGGCTGATATCAACCTTTGATTAACAATCCAAACAAGGACCGGTTGTAGCCCCACTAATGGCCCAACTGGATGGTGATTTAAGCTCCCAACATGGTCCATTTGGGGCTGGCTTTCACCACAACTTTTAGGCCCGATCATAGTTGGGTTTGAGGCCTAGATGAGAGCCCAACTCAAACCCATCTAAGGGTCATTCTCAGCCTAGATTATTGTTCGTTGGAGGACTGATTTCTGTTTGGTTTCAGTCCAGCTGAGAGCTCACCTTGACTCAGTGTGAAGGCCCTGGACGTTGGTCCACAACGCAGCCATTTGATTGGCTTGGCTCAACTACGGCCCACTTGTGTTGCTGGAGGTCTGGGCTATCTTTTAGCCCAGGCCAACAGCTGCATTTGGGTCACTACACGGTCCAAATGGAAGCCTGCTACAGCCCTAGGTTAAAGGTGGTTTCAGCCCAACCCGCTGAATTGTTTCACTCCAGAATCTGGGCTGACTTTGGGCGCGCAACTGCAACAATTGGAATTATTTTCACAGCCCATCTAAACTCTGAAATCCCATCTCGAATCAGGCCTGTTTGAGGTCTAATCTTAGTTCCAATCATGGCCCACTCTCAGGCCTCATATGGTTCATTTGCACGGCCTATACTCTGTCTCCTTTCTTGTCTAGATATGAGGCCGAACTTGGCCCAGAACACAGGTAGTTTGAAAGCAGATTTCGGCCTGGATCAAGGCCCAACATGGAGTTTATCTCCATCTCCCACCCACGGTCCTCTAAGGGCCTGATTCAGTTGGAATCAAGACCCATCTGTTGGGACTTCTGCAGCCAAGAACGGGCCTGATGATAGCCTATTCCTCGGCCCAGTTGAGATCCTATAATCACCTGGACTATGGCCAGATTAGAGGCCCTGTTTCGGCCCAAAAATCAGCCATTATTCAGCCTTGTTTTTGGCCCAAAATAGAGCTACTTTAGGACTTGTTTTCAGCCTGACATATGGCTGTTGTTTGGCCTATTTTCATCTTGAATATACAGTCATTGGTTGGCCTGTTTTCAGTTTGAATATATAGCCATTGGTTGGCCTGTTTTCGGCCTGAAATACAGTCATTGGTTGGCCTGTTTTCAGATTGAATATACAGCCATTGGTTGGCCTGTTTTCAGCCTGAAATATAGTCATTGGTTGGCCTGTTTTCAGCCTGAAATACAATCATTGGTTGACCTATTTTCAGCCTTAAATATAGCCATTGCTTGGCTTGTTTTCAGTTCATATCCTGCCTACCATGCCGGTTTGTCAATAGGCGAAAGAAAATGAGAAAGGCAGCTTGTTACCTGGTGGGTTCGGGCTCTGGAAGAGGACACAGTTCTCACCTTCTCTCCCTCAACCGAGTCGACCCACAGACAGGCCGAGTCGACCCTATGGACTTAGCTCTCCCTCTCTCTCTCTCTTTCCTTTCTCTCTATCCTATCCTTTTTCTCTCCTTGGTGCAAATCCCGAGGTTTATATGGCCTCTATTTATAGTGATGGGAGGGAGAGCTCCAACGGTTGGAGAAACGACCCATATTGCAATGGTTGTGATTGAAGACAATCATGCATGGGGCCAATCCAAACGTTAGGATGAATTGCTGACGTTCTGATCTATTAGAAAAGTAAGTTTTTAGGTCTGGTGTGGTCCATTTCGTGATCAGATTCTGGTGGGTTATCGAGGAAGATGATCTGCCTTTTTATGGCAAATCACTACCCTACGTATTTCAACATGATCTGGTCCATTTGAGAGGACCAGATGGGACTCTTGAACAGCATGGGGCCCACTTTTTGGACTCCAAATGTCAGTTTCAAATCATCTCACGAGAATTCCCGATTCTCGTAATTTTCTCATGAGATGGAGTATTTCTCTCCTTGATCTCGTACCGCCCTTAAGGGAAGGCTGGGATCGCTCAACGTGGCCCAAGGAACGGCTAGGAGTGCACCAACATCTCCTTCCAAAAGAGGAAAATCTCTTTTTTTGCTTTTTATAGGCAGGCCTTACTAGACTATTTTTGAAAATGGGAAAGCGTGGCTCTCCCTGGACGATGGGTGGCTGGGATGGCATGATCAGGCCGATCGTGGGCCACCCATGCAGGCATAGATCGGGCCCACATCATGGATCCTTGCCACGTGTAGGTGTTTGAACAGTTTTATTCTAAATTCTTCATTCCTTTGCATGGGCTCAGAAGTCTATACCGTTATGATAAGACGGGTCCCACGACTCTAATGAACAGTTTGGATCGTTCGGAAGGTGCCCAGGGTGGGCTACTTTGGAGGTCGAAGATCATCAGATTCAAATGACTGTTAGAGGGAGAGAAATGTGGTTTTTTGGTGTTTTTGGCGCGGTCAAAGTTGGTTTGACCAACTATAGGTGTCCAGTGCATTTCATGTACTAGCATAAGGGTACACGTACACTCCGGCGGGGGCCCCAATCTTATGCTTGTGATGAATCTACATCGTCCAGGCACCTTGGGTCCCTGTGTAGAGGTCCTGACCCAGTTTGGGGTGGGGCCGAGGCCCAGGTTGGCCATATCACATGTCTTAGGCTTTATTTAGCCTCATGACTGCTGATCTGATAGTTGGGTTAGTTTGATATTAAATTTTAAAGGCTTATTATGGATTTAGAGCGCAATGGGTGCTTCAGCTGGCTATCCACTAGCCTTTGAAAATTGATCTTTCAAGTATTGCTACAGTTAGTTGATTTAGAACTATCCTGATTTAAGGTGTCAAATCAAAGTTACCTTCTAGACTGATATGGGGTGCATTCCAACTCCTAGAGCCTCTAATGGATGGTCTTTAGTGGTGCTTGGAAGTCTCATCTTGCATATTAAGTTCAAGTTGTCTAGTTAATCGATCTGTAGTTTTACGGGGTAACACCCGTGTACCAGAGGTACGGGGTGTTATAGTCCAACCCCCTAAAAAAAATTCATCCTCGAAATTACCTGTGGTGTGTTGTTGAACAAGTGAGGGTATTTCTCCATAACCTCAGCTTCTCGTTCCCACGTCGCCTCTTCTTCTCCATGAAGTGACCAAAGAAGCTTGACTAATGGTATAGTCTTTGTCCTAGGACCTGCTCCTTGTGGTCCAAGATGCGGATATGTTCCTCGGTGTAAGAGGCGTCATCTGTAAGCTCAATTTGATCCCTGCTAATGATGTGCGACTCGTCTGCCATGTATTTCTTCAACATGGACACGTGGAAGACATTGTGAATTTCAGCCAGTGCAGTAAGTAGCACAAGGCGGTAGGCTACGGCTCCCAAGAGATCCAAAACTCAAAAGGTCCATTGAAAAGAGGTGCTAGCTTCCCTTTCTATCCGAACCTTATCAAACCCTTCATATGCGATACCTTCAGAAATACATGATCGCCAGTCGCAAATTCCAGGTCACGTCGTCTATTATTTGCATAGCTCTTTTGTCTACTCTGGGCGGTGCGCAGTCATTTTCGGACCACGTCAATGACCTAGGTAGTAGCCTGAACAAGTTCGGGCCCTAACAAGCTTCTCTCTTCGATTTCTGCCCAGCACTGAGGAACTCGGCAAGGGTGACCATAGAGAGCCTCATACGGTGTCATGCCTATGCTGGACTAGAAGCTGCTGTTGTATGCAAATTCTTCCAGAGCCAAGTGATCATCCTAGTTGCCTTGAAAGTCCAGAACGCATTCTCTCAACATATCCTCCAAAATCTGATTCACCCTCTCAGTCTGTCCGTCAGTCTGAGGATGGAACGTCGTGCTGAACTTGAGATCTGTGCCCATCTCCTCCTGCAACCTCCTCTAAAAGGCAAAAGTAAACATGGAGTCTCGATCTGATATAATCTGTCACGAAACTCCGTAAGATCGCACGACTTCCCGGATGTAGAACTTCGTTAAACTATCGGTAGAATATGTCATGCGAATCGAGAGAAATCGGGCAGCCTTTGTCAACCTATCGACGATGACCCAGATCGAGTCGTGCTTCCTTTGCGTCCTAGGAAGGCCGGATATGAAGTCTATAGATATGTTGTCCCACTTCCATTCAGCCAATGGCAATGGCTGAAAGAGGTCAGTGGGCTTGCGATGTTCGGCCTTGATCTTCTCACGCACCATGCACTTCACCACAAAGCCTACGATGTCCCTCTTCATGTTGTTCCACTAGTACTGTCTCTTAACATCGTTGTACATCTTCGTGCTACCTAGGTGGATAGCTAATTTGGAATGGTGAGCTTCTACCATAACTTCCTTCCTCAAATCAGCGTTGTTTGGAATGCATACTCGCCCCTGATACTGAAGACTACCATCACTACCAATCCTCCAACCAGGCATTTCATCACTCTTACACTTTCCTTTCATCTTAACAAGCCATTCATCCTAGTTCAGAGCAGAGATCACCTGTCGAACCAGGGTCGGCTCTACAATCAATAGAGGCACATAAGCGTTAGGTTCATCGAGGGTAAGCTGGATGTCGAATTCCTGCACGAACTCCATCATCTCCCACTCTTTGATCATCAAGGTGGCTACCAGCTCGTGCTTCTTCTGTCGGCTCAATGCATCAGCCATAGAGTTCACCTTACCCGGGTGGTAAGATATGTCGAAATGGAAGTCTTTGAGTGTTTCCATCCATCGACACTGGCGCATGTTCAAGTCCTTCTGTGTGAATATATAATTTAGGCTTTTGTGATCGTAGAACAACTGAAATTCTTCCCCATAGAGGTAGTGTCTCCATATCTTCAGGTCGAAGACCACTGCTGCCAACTTCAGATCGTGTGTTGGGTAGTTCTCTTCATGCTTCTTCAACTGCCTTAAAGCGTAAGCGATTACTTTATCATTTTACATTAGCACACATCCCAGCCCTAACTTTGACGCATCACTATATACCACGAACGTTTCTCCTTCTTATGAGAGAGTGAGTACTGGCGCGGAAGTCAGTCTCATTTTCAGCTCTTGGAAAGCCGCTTCCGTATTCTCATCCCATGTAAATCGGTTGTTCTTTTTCGTCAGTTGGGTGAGCGACCTCGCAATCCTAGAGAACTCCTTAATAAATCGCCTGTAGTATCCTGCCATGCCCAGAAAGCTTCTAACCTCGGTAACTGTAGTGGGTTGCTCCCACTTAGATACCGCCTCCACCTTAGCTGGGTCAACTGCTATCCCTTCTACTTTCACGATGTGCCCCAGGAATTTCACTTCCTCTTCCCAGAACTTGCACTTGCTCATTTTGGTGTACAGTTGATTCCCCTTCAGAGTACTCAAGACTGTGCGCAAGTGTTGTTCATGTTCTTCCCGACTCTTCGAGTAGACCAAAATATCATCGATGAATACGATCACGAATCGATCCAGGTATGGCATGAATACTCGGTTCATCAGATCCATAAACACGGCTGGGGCATTGGTGAGACCAAACGACATCACCAAGAACTCGTAGTGCCCATAGTGAGTCCTGAAAGCCGTCTTTGGGATATCCTCATCCTAAATCCTCAACTGATGGTACCTCGAGCGCAGATCTATCTTGTAGAAATATTTGGTGTCTTTAAGCTAATCGAATAAATCGTCGATTCGTGGTAGGGGATATCTGTTCTTGATCGTCACATCATTCAACCTTCTGTATTCTATATAGAGACGCATTGACCCGTCCTTCTTCTTTACAAAGAGAACCGGCGCTCCCCAGGGAGAAACGCTAGGGTGGATGAAACCTTGAGCTAGCAGTTCATCAATCTGACTCCTTAGCTCCTCCATCTCCCAAGCAGGCATGTGAAACGGGGGAGGTGTAAGTGCTATGGTCTCATGCTCCTTTGATTGTCAAATTTTGTGGTGCCAAAACCTCTATCTGTGTGTCTTGTGCTTGTATGTAGATATATATATGATTTAAGACGACATACAATGGTTCAAGACATGTAAGGTGCTTTGCTTCAAGGAATGCAAGGTTATGTACTTTGTCCTCTTCTGTATGCATCAACAATATTCAGAGCAACATTGATAAGAAGAGTATTTGTTCAAGACTCAAGTGTTTGTTCAAGACTCAAGCGCATTTCATGACTCAAGTGCAACTCAAGTTGAAGTTTAAATTCAAGTTGTAGAAGATCTTAAGATCAAGGTACATCAAGTAGAGATCTCAAGCTTCAAAGGTTAACCATCATCTGAAAGAATAAAGTTTAATGTTCATACTTCATGTCCCAGGTATGATAGACCTTAGTTTGACCTTAGGGTTGGTCATTTTATATACATAATTCAAGATAAGTCTTCTTACATGAATTTGGTTTGTTCTAAGACTAGTCCTGGACCTTGTTCGACTAGTCCTAGACCTAGTTCGACCAGTCCAAGAAATTCCACGACCAGTCCTAAGTCGTTGAAGATTTTCAGAATTTTTTAGTTATTCTACAACCAGTCCTGGAGACTGTTCGACTGGTCGTAGGGTGTCACGACTCGTCCTTCGACCAGTCCTAGAACTATGACTCATACTCCAGCAACTAAATCTGGTTGCCTACGACCAGTCCTGGGTCAGCTACGACCAGTCGTAGGTGGTCTAAGACCTGTCGTAGAATCCTAAGACCAGTCGTAGAACTGATTTTTTAGATCGTGCTTAAATTTTTCAAATGCCATTAGTGCTACGACCAGTCGAAGGGTTCCTAAGACCAGTCGTAGACGAGATCTTTGCATCTATAAATTAAACACGAATTTCAGAGTTTTTCATCGATTAATTTGAGAAAATTCGAGATTTCACTATGAGATAAGTTAGTGTTCATTTTAAGCTATTCTGTTCATATTTAATATTCTTTTTGTTAACTTTTCTTATTTGATTTTATTCCTATATTCCAATCCTATTTTGAAAAAGAGGAATTGTTGTATTCCTTCTTCATTGGAATCAAAATCAAATAGAGCTACGCCTAATTTGGTTTAATTTAAAATCAATTAGAACCTAGAACCATTTCTTAAGTGAGTATTGAACATTGAACGTTGATTCGAACTTCTACTCTGATTGGTTCTACAGGGTTGCTACAAAAGGAGAAATCCAGGTATTTTACATTTATTGTAAATTCATTATTTTGGTTTTGTTTAAGATTCGCCAGAAAAATCTCATTGTGTTGGTTATCTGAGGAGAGACAGAAAACTCAGAAAGTGTGGGTTTTTGGATTATGTACGCCCAAGTTAAAAAGACACAATTGTGAAGGTTTTAGGTGAACCTGTGAAACCTATTTTTATAGTGAATGCTAATATCCCCTGTGTGAGGATATTAGGAGTGGAGTAGCAAGCTGTGTGGCTGTTGTTTAACAATTGGTGAACACAGAAGCGAACCACTATATATCGGTGTGTTTTGTAATTTGAATGTTCTTTTAATTTCTATATCTTTAATCATTTAGATTTGTAAAACGTATATGTGGATGTGAATGTTGTAATATTTACATTTCAAGCAAAGTGGGAAATGTTGTAATAGTTTAGAATTTATTTCTTGCTATTTCCTTTATTTCCTTTCTGTTTGAGTTTTGATATTCAATTTGTTCTAGTAAGGTTAATCCTGCCATAAACTCTTGGTTTTTATGGTGCAAAGGTTATCCTTAGAACAACGTTACTCTTTTTAAGATTGCTTTGCATTTCAGTTCTTTGATTTATTTAAAGTATTATTCTTTCTTTATTTGTTTATAAGGCTATCGTACTTCTATTCTGCAATTAAATTTTAGTTTGGCACTGTCCTATTCACCCCCTCCCCCCCTCTAGGACATATAACTTGGCCTTTTCAAGTTAGAGTGCTTCATGAAATGTGAACTGTAATGTTGAATAGTATGAAGCTCCCTAAAAATATTTGGGCTGAAGCAGTGAATACTGCCTACTTTGTTATTAATCGGGTTTATATGTGTAAATCTAATAATAAAACCGCTTATGAAATGTGGTTCGATAAAAAGCCTGCTCTGAAATACTTCCGAGTTTTTGGTAGCAAGTGGTATATTTTGTGTGATCGTGAAAATCTGGGAAAGTTTGACACAAAAAGTGACGAAGGGATCTTTTTAGGATATGCTTTGAACAATCGAGCGTATCGAGTTCTTAATAAGAGGACTGGTGTGATTCAAGAATCAATTAATGTGGTTATAGATGATCACCTGAATACACCTATCTCTAGTTCAGTAGATGATGAAGTATTTATATTTGACAAACCAAACTCTTCATCCAGTCAAATAGACACTGAACTTCAAAGTGAACCATCATCTACATCATATTCTACTGATTCAAGTTAGTAAAAGACCATCCTTCTAATCAAATACTTGGTAACCCTCTTTCTGGTGTTCAAACCAGCAGACAATTGGAAAATGTCTGCAATTACTTTTTCTTCAATTCCCAAATTGAGCCAGTCAACGTAATTGTTGCATTAGCTTATAAAAGTTGGACTTTGACTAAGTGCCTAAAATCCATTGATCTTGTGATGCATGCTTTATCTATATAAATTGTAATAATTTGTATTTTAGCATGTTTACTTGATATTGCTTAGATATTTCATCTCTTTTGGGTCTATAATAAATGTATATCTCTCTTTGGATTTTGTGCTCTTCTTCATGTCTTTTCCTTAAGCACATATGGATATTTGTCTTCATTTTTTTTAATAAGAAGACACATTGCCCACATATCAATATGGATGATATTTTCAATAAACTTGAATCTGATTCTGGAAATGATCTTGATTTTGAGCCTTCTGATTTTGATGCTCGTCTTCGTGCTTTAGAAGAGAAGGTAGGGAATATGAATATTGCTCATGATCTTCAGTTTACATATATGCGCAAGTATCTTAGGCACTTGAACAAGGGAATGCATAATCTTGATCCTACCATTTCTGCTCCTTCTTCAGGATCCGATTGAGTGTTTTCATTCTTGATATGTAATAACTTCAATACTTTTGTTGGATTGTGCACTCTATTTGGTTTACTGACTTTTTAGTTATACTAGTAACTGGATTGTGAACGTTTAATTACTTATATATTGTCTAGTTACTTCATCTAATCCTCCAATAATTATCCTTTACTTTGTTGCTTCCTTTATCATATTGTGACAAAAAGGGGGAGAAGGTTTGATTATTTATGGATATGAGTAGTTATATTTTGGTTATATTTTGGATGTATGCTGCAACTTAGAGGGAGTATATAAATAATAAGTACAACTGGTTCTCTTATATATACCTGGTGCATGATTCGTTAATATGCATGTTGTGCTTCTCCTATTGAAGTATGTTTTGTCACAAATTTGACGAAGGGGGAGATTGTAAGTGCTATGGTCTCATGCTCCTCTGATTGTCAAATTTTGTGGTGTCAAAACATCTTGTGGTGCCAAAACCTCTATATGTGTGTCTTGTGCTTGTATATTGATATATATGATTCAAGATGACATCACAATGGTTCAAAACATGTATGGTGCTCTGCTTCAAGGAATGCAAGGTTATGTACTTTGTCCTCTTCTATATGCATCAATGTTCAGAGCTACATCGATAAGAAGAGTATTTGTTCAAGACTCAAGTGTTTGTTCAAGACTCAAGTGCAACTCAAGTTGAAGTTTAAATTCAAGCTGTAGAAGATCTCAAGATCAAGGTACATCAAGTAGAGATCTCAAGCTTCAAAGGTTAACCATCATCTGAAAGAATGAAGTTCAATGTTCATACATCATGTCTCAGGTATGATAGACCTTAGTTTGACCTTAGGGTAGGTCATTTTGTATACATAATTCAAGATGAGTCTTCTTACATGAATTTGGTCTGTTCTAAGACTAGTCTTGGACCTTGTTCGACTAGTCCTAGACCTGGTTCGACCAATCCAAGAAATTCCACGACCGGTCCTAAGTTGTTAAAGATTTTCAAAATTTTTTAGTTATTCTACGACCAGTCCTGGAGACTGTTCGACCGATCGTAAGGTGTCATGACTCATCCTTCGACCAGTCCTAGAACTACGACTCAAACTCCAGCAACTAAATCTGGTTGCCTACGACCAGTCCTGGGTCAGCTACGACCAGTCGTAGCTGGTCTAAGACCAGTCGTAGGTGGTCTAAGACCAGTCGTAGAATCCTAAGACCAGTCGTAGAACTGATTTTTCAGATCGCGCTTAAAATTTCAAATGCCATTAGTGCTACGACTAGTCGAAGGGTTCCTAAGACCAGTCGTAGACGGGATCTTTGCATCTATAAATTGAACACGAATTTCATAGTTTTTCATCGATTAATTTGAGAAAATTCGAGTTTCCACTCTGAGATAAGTTAGTGTTCATTTTAAGCTACTCTGTTCATATTTAATATTCTTTTTGTTAGCTTTTCTTATTTGATTTTATTCCTATATTCCAATCCTATTTTGAAAAAGAGGAATTGTTGTATTCCTTCTTCATTAGAATCAAAATTAAATAGAGCTACGCCCAATTTGGTTTAATTTAAAATCAATTAGAACCTAGAACCATTTCTTAAGTGAGTATTGAACATTGAACGTTGATTCGAACTTCTACTCTGATTGGTTCTACCAGGTTGCTACAAAAGGAGAAATCCAAGTATTTTACATTTATTGTAAATTCATTATTTTGTTTTTGTTTAAGATTCACCAGAAAAATCTCATTGTGTTGGTTATCTGAGGAGAGACAGAAAACTCAGAAAGTGTGAATTTTTGGATTGTGTAAGCCCAAGTTAAAAAGACACAATTGTGAAGGTTTTAGGTGAACCTGTGAAACCTATTTTTATAGAGAATTCTAATATCCCCTGTGTGAGGATATTAGGAGTGGAGTAACAAGCTGTGTAGCTGCTATTTAACAGTTAGAGAACACACAGGCTAACCACTATAAATCGGTGTGTTTTGTGATTTGAATGTTCTTTTAATTTCTATATCTTTAATCATTCAGATTTGTGGAATATATATGTGGATGTGAATGTTGTAATATTTACATTTCAAGCAAAGTGGGGAATGTTGTAATAGTTTAGAATTTATTTCTTGCTATTTCCTTTATTTCCTTTCTGTTTGAGTTTTGATATTCAATTTGTTCTAGTAAGGTTGTCCGGCAATAAACCCTTGGTTTTTATGGTGCAAAAGTTGTCCTTGGAACAACGTTAGTATAAGCTCTTTTTAAGATTGCCTTGCATTTCAGTTCTTTGATTTATTTAAAGTACTGTTTTTTATTTATCTGTTTATAAGGCTATCGTACTTCTATTCTGCAGTTAAATTTTAATTTGGCACTGTCCTTTTCACCCCCCCCCCCTCTCTAGGACATATAGCTTGGCCTTTTCAAGAGGTGATATAGGGGCGGATCCCGGTTTAAGATCGATACAAAAATCTACCGCCCGCCAAGGAGGCATCCCTGACATTTCTTGAAATACTTCGGAAAAATCTCGGACTACTGGTATTCGTCTGATGGTGGCTTCCACTGTTTCGGCTTCGTCTAGAGCCTGCAAGCTCTCGAATTCTTTACGTCTGCCCCTCCCTTTAAAAGTGTAGGAGGCTTGCCCGGGGATGGATATAGTAACGTCTTGTTGCGACAGTCCATGACTACACGCGCCAATGTAAGCTAATCCATCCCGAGAATGACTTCAAAGTATCTGACGGGCATGATGATTAGGTCCACGGTCACTTTGCGATTTGCGAGAGTGATGGGACATGCTTTCACATCTTATTTGTTTCTATAAATTTACCCATAGGGGATGCCACAACTAAGGGGGCATGCATCCGAGTTGTGTTCAGTTCTAGTCTACATGCAATAGTAGAATCAATAAAAGCAAAGTTGCACTAGAATCAAATAGAGTGAGTACAGTGGTACCGTTAATGTCAGCGGTACCATGGATATTTGAAGGGGGTCCTGCTTAGCCTCTGCGGCAGCAACTGCATATACTCATGCTGGGGGATCTCTCTGCTGAGTTGGGGGGCCCTGTCTGGGCTGCTGAGGTCTGGGCGCTGCTCTGCTCGCTGCCTGGTTCTGCTGGGGTCAGTTCACCGTGAGTCGAATGCCCTAATCCTAAATCCTCTGAAAACAGTTCTGGGCAATGTGGTTCGCCCTACCACAGTAATAAACAGCCCCCACCTGAAGGCAAAGGCAAAGCTACCACAAGTAGCAGCTTGATCTCCCTGTAGGAACGGGCAGAGCGGGAGGTGTTGGCCTTGGCCTGACCGGGGCATCTCGTGTTGGAAGGCGAGAGCGGATGGTGTGCTCGAAGTCTTTACTCGCATCCCTTGTCCACCAATTCCGGGAAGTCCCCGAAATCCCAGGTGCACAGCCGAGATTGTATTCCTGGCTTTAGCCCCTCCTTAAACTTCACCAATTTATACTCCTTATCATCAAGGGCTTTGGGTACATATCGAGACAGCTCATCAAACTTCACCTTGAACTGGGCGACTGTACAATTCCCCTGTTCTAGCTTTAGGAATTGTACGATCTTCTCGCTTCGGAACGACCACGGAAAATACTTCTCCAGGAACTTTATCCTGAAGTCAGCCTATGTCCACGCGTACCCAGTTGGCACGCCTCTTTACACGATGTCCC
The DNA here is from genome assembly GCA_021015155.1 of Magnolia officinalis. Taxonomy (NCBI): domain Eukaryota; kingdom Viridiplantae; phylum Streptophyta; class Magnoliopsida; order Magnoliales; family Magnoliaceae; genus Magnolia; species Magnolia officinalis. The sequence continues at coordinate 49,614,122 of JAJHSJ010000009.1, read as the reverse complement.
ACTAGTTTTCTGCCTCTCCCTCGAGCATATATGTGGCCGGTGTGACCATATGGGAGTTTGTGCACTCCATTGGCTTCATCATTTTGGCGATCCTCGCCAACTAATGCTCGACCTGAACAGGGTCAGGCGCTCCTTCAAAAGTCGACGGGCAGAGCTCATAAATCGGTTGAACATGTCTGAACCTCTAACGTCCCTATCTCGGGATGCTGCTCTCCTCTCTCGAAGAGTCTTCACCACTAGTGCGTGTATGTCCTGCTGCTACCGGATGAATGTATTCTGTTGTTACTGCATAGTGTTGGCCATCTGCACAAATGCCACAAAGGCCGCTTCCTCTATTAGCGAATCTGCATATGCATCCTTTGAGGGTCCAGCCGAAGGGGTCCGCCGCTCGAAGTACTGCGAGGGCAACCTTGACGTGAATATATGAGGGGAGGGAGAGTCCCTTACCGCTTCAGACCTCGTGTCCCTATTTGCCACTCCAGGTGGAAGGCCTGGTGTGTAGACGGGTCTACGCTCTCTCTAGTGCTCTGGAGACGGGAGGGGGTGGATGTTGATTGTACGAGTCTGGTGTGACCGCAATACGGGTGGCATGGCTACCTGTGTGGATAGAATTTCAGGGTTCAGGTATGGGGAAAAAGTAGTTCTAGTCAATTACGAGGTAACACAAGAGTTAGAGATCTATCCTGGTTGAATTCTCAAGGGGACTAAGGTTTCTGTTTCTAAGTTCAGACGACCAACTTGCCATTTCCTAAGGGATTCTAGGTTCTTTCCTAAGTGATTCATACTCTAAGTTCTTTCTAGCTATTAGGGATTCCTTCATAAGTTCAAATGTTTATTCTGTTAATATCTAAGGGGCCTAAGTGTTTTGTCTTTATTCATCCTTCCTACTCCCTTAGGAAAATGTCTGAGTTTTGTCTAAGTTAATCCCTTAAGGTTTTGTAATTTGATCCAACAACCAGGCTATCTCATACTCTGCTTTGATACCAACTTGTAATGCCCTAGTTTTCAGAACCCGAGTACACGACTCATATCTCAAAAACCCAGGAGTTAACTGAATAATAATGGTAATCAATGGAAATCAAAGTGCAAGCAGTGAAAAACAACCATAGCATAGATATAATCAAACAGGAAACGATATTGTAGCCCACTCAGCCGGGGGCCAAATACAAAATCCTTAAATGTAATAATTCAAAACAAAACTATCATAGATGAAATCTACTGCTTGAGGCCATGTAATGACCCGTAAACTTCCGTACAAGGGTTCGAGTATCACCTCGACCGGAAATCACTTAGGATTAAATCCTTTAGAAATTTAACAAAGTTAACTAAGTGCTAAACTAGATTAGCCATGAAATCCGTTGGAATCGCTTTAAATACGATCTGCAAGACCCAAAACTTGTAGAATCATTGACGCTAGGTTACCCTAAAGTCTAGGATCAAACTCATTACCCGACTGCTCTCGGGAATGAATTGAAACTCTGTATCAGGTCTAGACCGCACATCGGGAGTCCGAATAATATGAAGTTAAGGAATCAGGACCGCCTCGCTGGGCTTGACAACCATCTCGGAAATCAAGTCCAGACGATGTCCCACGGCCGTTCGCTCGAGTCCGGAGCGAGGGAGTGTGAAAACTCTTGTTTTCTTTACAAAATAAATATCTTGAATAGTGATCTGGCACGTATCGCTTGCGTACATTTTATAAGTAACCAGACCGTCAAAATCTGACCCAAATACACCCTCGGATCAGGAAAAATTTCAGGAACATTTACATGTACTTGAAATTTCGGATCGAGGCCCACTGACCGTTGAACTGAAAATGGTCCGCCACGCGTGATCTGGGATTCCTACCGAGACGAAAACATAACCCCACGTAGATCCAAGGTTAGTGAGCTTAAGTCCGACGTTTGGCTCAAGGAGGGCCGTCAGAAACCCTCTTTTGAGCTGGAACAATGCCGATTTGATTATAATGTTAGTATACCTTGAACATAAGTCTATTCCAGAGAGTTTTTAGGCTATATAAGGACCTTAGGGTAGCCTCTCTCACAGCCATATGAATTTGGGATAAAACCCTAAGGAGAAGTGGGAAAAAGAGAGAGAAAGCTTGAGATTTGTGGGAGAATCTTCCTACTGTTTTCGACCACCACACGGGCTGCACCACCCTTTCCTTGATGTTTTCCCGGCGATACCGACTCCGTTTTAAGGTAAGAAACCCTACCCTAGATCTGTTTGGGAGCGTGAAGGTTATAGGTTATGAAATAGCTAACCGGTTTCACTCTTTAGGCTATAAAACTACCGAATACGGAAGCCCACCAAACCGTGCTGATCTGTGGTGATTCCAAGGTGCAAGGTGAGGACTTTAGGTGTATAGGTTACGGTTTTCAACGCTTTCAATGTCAGATAATGATAGATTCATGATTTGCATGTATTTGCACATGTACAAAGTGCTTTCCGTTTCCTGTTTCGATTAAAGATGCAAAATATGGAATTTTACATACCCTAGGTATACGTAGAAATACCGTATACGTACAAATTTTGGAAATGTGTTTGCCATGATTAATTGTTGTATGATTATATAGTATATGGATAAAATACTTATTTGGCGAAAGGAATCGCCGTAATACATGTTTGCTTATATACACTATGTATCTTGAAATTTTGTATTCTAGAAAATACCGCATATGTATAAATTTTGGAGATGCAATTGTCATGATTATTTGCTGTGTGAATATGATATACACGGATAAAATACTAGTTTGGTAAAAGGACAGCCCTAATACATATTTTACTAACATACGTCATGTATGTTGAAATAGTGCACTCTAAGTGTTTGTGAAATTGCTTGTGAGAGTAAGTGCTTAGATGTTAGTGCCTTAGGTAGGTGCTGAGATGGGGTTCTCAACTACCTTAGAAACACGTATGATTCCCTCCATGTGGTTGTTTACTCTAACCACTCACTTATGAAATATATGTGTTTATATCCCTATTTGTATAGTGCTCTATAACATGCTTTTTAATATGCTTTGTAACTTGTTTCATAACATGCTTTATAATATGCTTTATGACATGCTTGCTAGTGTGCTTGAATTACTTTATTTATCATGCTTTACTCCACATGCTATGGTTGAGAATTGATTGAGTTTGGGACTATGTCCATAGTCCAGACATTCGGTACCAGACTTGAGATCGTGGTTGAGATTCATCTCACCACATATGATGTGTTTGGCGAACCCGTGTCGTACTTCGGTTGGCGATAGTGGTTAGCCACACGAAGTGCTTCTGCGCTTCATATCGCTCAACTTGTTGTGCGCTCGAGCTAGCCGAGCACGTCAAGTAACCCGTGTGTCTTATGTATGTTCACCATGTTTGGTCGCTAATGCTTGAACCTAGGGTACCAAACTTACCAGTGAGAATCCCGTTAACCATGGTACCTCGATCCGCTAAGACTCATGAGTCAGGCATGGTGGTATGGGACACCGTGGTCGAGTTGTCGGCCTACACTGGGGCCACGTGCCTCCCCGTAGTGACCAGTGAGCAACCAAACTCGTGAGCCGATTATGGTGGTATGGGACACTATATTCGTGCTGTCGGTCTACATTGATAAGGTGATGGGGGAGCGGTGCAACCTTTGTGCGTAACAGCCCTGACAGCCCTTTGTAGTGACCTCGAGCATACTCTGAAATCGCAATGTGCCTTAGGGTTTGCCGCGGTACATAGAGTATGAACTAGGCCTGTTTCTGTATTGTGATGAATCGTTTAAGAGGTGATGGGGGAGTGGTGTAACCTTTGTGTGTAACAGCCCTGGCAGCCTTTGCAGTGACCTAGGAAACACACCATCTTCTGATATTAACTAGGACTGACGACCCTAAAATGGATCATGTTTGGGAATGATACATGGGAGGTACCTTAGTTTCCCAATCCTGCTGTTTGAAATGGACTAATTAAAAACTCAGTAATCATGCTCATCATGCATTGCATGTGCCTGGAAGATGTGGAGCACTGAAGGATGAAAGCATGTCTCGAACGTGATATGGTGTCGCACGAGGGAGGGTGTGGTGAGGGCATCCATCATACCTGCATCCATACTTGCATTAATAAGAGTAGCTAGGAGTGTTTGATTTTACTGCTTTATTATTACTGCTTGACTGTGTTGATAACATGTTAACCTATGCTTTATTGTTCCACTGAGTTAGCTACTCACTCCCACGTTACGGGACGGTGTTGCGCACACCAACCAGACTCTGTCTCAGGTTTAGACGAACGGACGACTCAGAAGGCGAAGCCTGATTATGACGAGGACCAGGAGGAGTTCTCGTATATGTAGTATTATGGCGGCTTCGACTAGGCTGCCGCACTGACGGGATTTGCAGGGATCACTTCTTAGATCATTTTTGACATTTTGTTCACAAAACAAACATATGTATATGGTAACTCAGATAGATTCATATTCTAGAGAACAAAAATGAATTTTGTTTCATTACATACATGTATATGTAGTTTAGTCTTCCGCTTGCCTATATACAAATGATTTGTTGTATGAATTACTATTTTTGGTATAATCTCACTCATGTTTATTGTTCTAACACAGACAACATTTAATCAGCATTATTTATGTTGCATAAGTGATGCGTTGGAACTCGGGAGTCGAGTTATACTCGACCCCCGATTTTTAGGGCGTTACAAGTTGGTATCAGAGCATGATTTTGATTAAACCGGACCTGAGTTAGGTTCCCACGACTTACGCTGATGCATTACAACCTAGGAGGGTGCGAGAAAATTTTAGAAACAGTCCTAGGTTTTCCCGATTTCGCCATTTGACGAAGTTCGTCGAAAATGCGCGTTTTAATCGAGTCCGTGCTCGATCCTGATCGCACGAGTCTATTCCAAATTGCTTCTAGACCGTCTATTGACGTGTCTATATCACTATCCACCCAAATCCAGTCGTTGAAAATCAGAAAAGATCAGCCTAGATCTGGAATTTCTCGAAAACACCCGATCGAGAACCGAATCGAGTCATGGGCCTCCCCGCTTAAATCCAGTGGGACCCAGGGTCGAACCAAGATGCATTTGGCACCTTAGGATGGTGGAGAACATAGCCCCACTGCGGCGGCGCGGCGCCGGCCAAGGCAGACCGCGGCGCGCTGCGGTCGGGTGGGCCCTCTGTTGTTGGGCCGGGCCTGGGAATGGTCGGCCCGACCTCCCCACGCGTGTGGTGGGTGCGAATAGTACTGGGGTTTACGATTTTTAGGGCTGGATTTCCCCTCTCTCTCACATCTTTCCTTCCAAACGCCCTCCCCTTCTATTTTTAATTTTCTCCCTCAAATCTCTCCTCCAATCTTTCAATCCACCATATTCGGCCATGATTCATGCACTTCCATTGATCACAGCAGCCCCGGCCACCTACCCTACCCCTTCCTTTCACGTTTGAGCTCTCACATCCCCCATTTGGAGCTCAAAATCGGGTAACCTCCTAACCCACCCCATTTTTCCCTTGTTCCTTCTTTATTCCCTGTCCCTGGTGTCTCTTCAACACCTGTTGGGACTGTTGCTCGTGGAAAATCAAAGGAGACAGCCCCTTTCTCTCTCCTTCCTTCATTTTCATGGCCCTTTTCGAGTTGATTACGACCATTTTCTCCATTTCCTCCATCCTATCTCTCATGGGAAAGAGGAAAACCGCATCTGATGATGCTGGCCCAAGAAGCCCAGCCCATTCTAGAAGAAGAGCGGACAATGGGGCCGGCACTAGCACCGTTCGGGAGTTTAGGTCGAAGAGAGACCTAGATCCTCAACATCCTGTCAGAAATGTCTATCTGATAGGCGTTGAATATGGTCGTTTTGTTGGCCGTAAGGTCGTGTTTGAAGCTCACGTGGATGAGAGAATGTTTGGGCTACACCCGATGATGGACCACTTGGTGGATATCGGATGGAATTCTATATTTGACGGTGAGTCCCCTGCATGTGAGAACACGGTTCGTGCTTTCTACGCCCACATCGTAGACCCATCATTAGAGCCTCTTCAGTTCACTGTCTCTGTGAGGGCAATAGGCGCACAATCACTATGAATGAGGTGGTTCGGATCACGAAGATTCCACGTGGTCAAGTGCTTCCTAGTGACGACTTCTCCAGAAGTACGCGGGAAAGGGATCGTCGAACGCGATACCTTTGTAGTCGCCGGGTTGCTTGGACGTGAGGAAATTGTATTGCGGCGACAAAGTTGGCCGAGGACTTCCGTTTACTTCATCACATTTTCACATACAATGTGTACCCATGGTCGGGTAACCGCACGGAGTGTACTCGGTTGATGGTGGACTTTCTGTACAAGATGGGACACGGGGACAACTTATGCCTGCCCACGTTCATCCTATTTCAGATAGTTCAGGTTGTTCGATCTGTCAGGAATGACCTTTCGCTCCCATTTGGCCGCCTGATCTGCAGGATGGCTCGTAATATCGGCTATAGGTTGAACATGGAGGACCTTGCACCAGTCCGAGTCATAAGCGAGGCGACACTTAAGAATATGAAGATCAGCCCTCAACAGCGGCAAGCCCGACTCGACGAGTCTGGAGATGAGTCAGATAGCGCCGGTGAGGAGAGTGTTGACCTCGAGGTAGGAAGCGATGAGGAGGGCGGCGATGATGTACAAGAAGAGGAAGATGAGGCTCAGGATACTGAGGAGAGCTCTCCTCCTGGTGCGCCTGAGTCGGACGCTGCTCAGGCAGCGAGGGAGTCTCGTATGGTTCGCATTGAGGAGAACCAGGCTGCTCTGCGGCGAGAGGTTGGACAAGTTCGGGCTGAGCTTGGTGAGACCCGAGCCAAGCTTGAAGAGACCGAAGCCTACATGAGGAGCTTTAAGAAGGTGTCTCGTACGTTGAAGGCCATTCTGTGCTGTGTGCAGGACAAGAATGGTCCTCCTCCATCGCCTGACTCGGATGCCTAGTCATCCACGTTGTTGTGTGTAGTTGTTTTTTTTTGCTACCGTGATAGGCGGTTTGTGTTTTCATGTAGATGATGTAGTAGATAGTAGTATGCTTTAAGTGTTTGATGTTGTGGATGTATTGGCTCACATGTAATTTCTGTCATGATTCATGTAACTCTGTATTCCATGTATTATGACAATTTTGGGTAAATGAAAGGCATGTAGCTTCTTTTGCTATGATGATGTGTGGAATGCTTAAAGTGATTATATGATGCGTGCTATGCTTTATCTCACAAATGTTGTACCCTATGTTGTATAGGGCATGCCGCGACAGTATACGCGGAGCACGACACACCTCCGTCTTACTGGCTCGATGGACCAGACTCCTTCTGGTAGTGGTGGTCCTGCAGACCGTGGGTTAGATTCTGATCAGCCTCCTGCTGGTCCTACCGCTAGACTACCACCTTACACGCCCCCGGTTCGTGAGCAGTACCGGGCATCATCATCTGCGAAGCCTGACTCACAGGCTGCTCCGCCTACGGATAGGATCGAGCAGTTGATGTTGATGATGCATCAGCAGCAGATGCAGCAGCAGCAGATACAGCAGCAGCAACACCAGCAGCTTATGGCCACTATTGTTGAGGCCTTATCCCAGGGTGGCAGTGTGACTCCACCTACGACATCTGCACATCCTGCTGAGCATTCGGAGCCTCCTGCTCAGCTTGAGGATGTGCCTCTGCCCACACCCGTCGCACCTCCTACTGGAGATGTTGGTACCCGTGGTTTACTCGAGCGATTTCAGCGCTTGAGGCCTCCCTCATTCATGGGTTCTCACAGACCCGAGGAGGCAGAGTTTTGGATTGACCGCATCTCCAAGATGCTACGGATGCTGCACTATACTGAGGCAGACCAGGTCGAGTTGGCCTCTGTCGCAGAGGGTTATGTGTGGACCTGGGAGGCATTCGAGTTCCGGTTCCACGAGAAATATTACCCGCAGACTTACCGACATGAGCGGGAGGATGAGTTTCTACGCCTCAGGCAGGGAGGCATGACGGTTACTGAGTACGAGCACCGCTTCACAGAGTTGGGCCGTTTTGTCCCGACTATCCTCGTCAATGAGCAGATGCGGATGCGTCGCTTTTCTGGAGGTTTGCGACCTGACATACGGTCGAAGATATGCTGCCTCAGTATACCTAACTATGCGGCACTGGTTCACATGTCTATGATAGCTGAGCAGGATGTGGACCGCTTGGCCCGTTCTCGTGGTGCTATGGTTGTGAGCCCACGACAGGAGGTACAGATCAGGCCTATCCTAGGCAAGAGGCCTCGTGCTGACTCGCCTCCCAGGATCGCAGTGCCAGTGGCTCCGATGAGGCGCCCTATTGTGACCTGCACGTACTGCGGGAAACAGGGTCATCCTATTGGGAGTTGTTTCGCACGGATGAAGGATAGTGGTTTCTCTCCGCCGCAGATGTTGGGTCGTTCTCGTCCACAGGCCTTATCGACTCCACCTCTACAGACTGCCCCTGCTCATCCTTCCTTTCGACCTCATGTATCATGCTTCAGGCCACCGCAACGGCCCTTGGCTCCACAGCTGAACCGTCAGCAGCAGGCTCGTGTACATACGCTCGTTGCTGAGGAACCTAAGACGTCGTTTTTGGCCCCGACAGCTTTTGAGGGTACGGCTCACATTCACGGTACTTTCGTTTCCTTATTGGTGGATACTGGGTCCACTGCTTCTATTATTTCTTGTGGGGCGGTTAAACGTCTATCTTTGTGTACTATTCCCACTAAGGGACTGAGACTCACTACGGCCACTGAGACTTTTTCGGATGTCGCACGGTTATGTGAGGGTTGCTCTGTGGATTTGGGTAGCAACACAGTGCTCGTCGACCTCATTGTTGCTCCACTATGACACTACGACGTTATCATCGGTATGGACTGGCTCGCTAAGATGAGGGCAGAGATAGATTGTGACACTCGGATCGTGACTGCCTATGGATCTGACAGCACAGTTTTCACATTTCCAGTGCAGGTCAGTTGGCCCTGCCGTGTTGAATGTTATGCTGATTTATTAGTGTCGATCGATGGTCCGACACTGGAAGATACGTCGGTGGTTCGGGAATTTATAAATGTGTTTAAGACTATTCCTGGTTTACCTCCTCGGCACGAGATCGATTTTACCATTGATCTTACGCCTGGTGCGACACCCATTTCATTGCCGACTTATCGTATGCCTCCATGTGAGATGGAGGAGCTGCGGAGACAGATTGACGAGCTTGTAGAGAAGGGCTTCATACTACCTAGTGTGTCTCCCTGGGGAGCACCTGTACTATTTGTGAAGAAGAAGGACGGGTCACTACGGTTATGTATTAATTACCGTAGGTTGAACTAGGTCACGGTGAAGAACAAGTATCCTTTGCCCAGGATAGATGATTTGTTTGATCAGTTGAGGGGGGCGAAGTATTTTTCGAAGATTGATCTTCAGTCGAGGTACCACCAGTTGTGCGTCAGAGATGAGGACGTGCAGAAGACAGCCTTCAGGACGTACTTTGGGCACTATGAGTTCCTAGTGATGTCGTTCGGCCTTACGAACGCACCAACCGTGTTCATGGACCTGATGAACCGGGTATTTCGGCCTTTCCTATACCGATTCCTCATCGTCTTCATTGATGACATTTTGATATACTCTACGATTCGGGAGGAGTACGAGGAGCACCTGAGAGCGGTGTTGGGTAAGCTGAAGAAGAACCAGTTGTTCGCACAGTACAAGAAGTGTGACTTCTGGCAAGAGGAAGTCAAGTTCCTCAGACATGTAGTGTCCAAGGATGGGATAGCAGTGGATCTTGCTAAGGTAGCCGCGGTTCAGGATTGGCAGCAGCCTGGCTCGGTTACCGAGGTGAGGAGTTTCCTTGGTCTGGCAGGGTATTACAGATGCTTCATTCAGGATTTCTCGAAGATTGCCAGGCCGTTGTGTAACATCCCGGATTTTTGTCAACCTGGGATTAGACGTCCTTAGGCGATGGGTCGATTCTAACACCTTATTAACTTGTCAGAACTAAATCCCACAGTCTAAAATCGCTCCTTAACCATTTTCTCCACAAATTCCACCCTTCACCACCTTTTTCTTTAAAATTTTCAAAGTACTTTCATCCTAGACACTATCCTAAACTAGCTAAGTAGTATAACTTGGATCACTTTATATACAAACTACAAAGGCCTAGGTACCACCTCAGACAGAAATCTTACAAGACTAAACCCTTTAGAAATTAAGTGAGTTTTAGTTAGTGTTAAACTAAAGTGCCTGTGAAATTAGCACCAATCACTTTAAATACGATCTGCAAGACCCAAAACTTGTAGAATCATTGACGCTAGGTTACCCTAAAATCTAGGATCAATCTCATTACCCGGTTGCTCTCGGGAGCATCTCGAAACTCCGTATCGGATCTGGACCGCACGTAGGAAGTCCGATTAACACGAAGTTAAGGAACTAGGACCGCCTCGCTGGGCTTGACAACCATCTCGGAAATCAAATCCAGATAGTGTCCCAGCGCTATTCGCTTGAGCTCGGAGTGAAGAGTGTGAGAAATGTGAAATTAATTCAAAATAAAATATCTTGAATAGTAATCTGGCACCACTCGCTTGCGGATCAGTATTAAGCAACCAGACCGTCAGAATCAGACCAAATTACACCCTCGGATCAGGAGAAATTTCATACACATTTACATGTACTCGGAATCTCCGATCGAGATCCGCTGACCGTTGAACTGAAACTGGTCCGCCACGCGTGATCTGGAAATCCCACTGAAATGAAAACTTAATAGAACGTAGATCCAGCGTTAATGAGCTTAAGTCCGACCTTTGGCTCAAGGAGGCCCGCCAAAAACCCTCTTTTGAGCTGGAACAATGCCGATTTGGTTATAATGTAAGTATACTTTGAACATAAGTCTATTTCGGTGAATTTTTAGGCTATATAAGGGCCTTAAACCCTCTCTCATGGCAGCCATACGAATTTGAGATTGAGAGAGAGAAAAGAGAGAGAAAGTGTGGGAGCAGTGGGAGAATCTCCCTGTCACTCTTCCCTGCCACTATTCGGGCTCCACCGCCTGATTCTCATTTCCTTCCCGACGTTTCCGGCGTCATTTCTAGGTAAGAAACCCTAACCCTAATCTGTTTTGGGGTTTAGACAGTTGTAGGTTGTGAAATAGCTAACCTATTTCGTTCTATAGGTTGCCAAACTGCCGAATACGGAATCTTAACAAACCTATCGACTCCGTTACGATTCTATGATAAAAGGTGCGGACTTTAGATGTATAGGTTATGGTTTTCAACGCTTTCAATGTCAGATAATGATAGATTCATGATCTGCATGCAATTGCACATGTACAAAGTGCTGTCTGTTTTCCGTTTTGATTAAAGATGAAAAATATGGAATTCTACATACTCTAGGTATTTGTAGAAAGTACGGTATACGTATATTTTTTGGAAATGTGTTTGACATGTTTATTTGTTATATGGATATACGATATATGGATAAAATACTTATTTGGCAAGAGGATTCGCCTAAATACATGTTTTACTTATATACACTATGTATGTTGAAATTGCGTATTCTAGAAAATACTATATACGTATAAATTTTGGAGATGTATTTATCATGATTATTTGTTGTAGTAATATATTATACATGGATAAAATACTCGTTTGGCTAAAGGATAGCCCTAATGCATGTTTTGCTAACATACACCATGTATGTTGTAATAGTGCATTCTAAGTGTTTGTGAAAATGACTGAATGAGTATAGAATTCTCATTCGTGCTCACCATGACTAATTGTCATGGATTCATGATTGTTGTATTGGCGATACTCCTTTGACGAAAGGATTTGCCCTAAATCACGCCACGGCCAATATACACTATATATGCTAAAATGTGTGGCCCAAGTGTTTGTAGAAATGGCTGAATGAATATGGAACTTGGATTCCTACTTGCCATGACTATCCGTCGTGGGTGTACGCGTGTTATGATTGGGGCAACTCCCTAGTGAAAGGATTTGGCCTAATGCCTATGTGATCGACATATGTCATGTATGTTGATGTATGTTTGTTTAAGTGTTTCTTGAAATGTCTGAATGAGTAGTAGTTAGCAAATTGTAATGTATAAGGGTGTTGAGATATGATTCTCAACCTCTTTTAACTATGTGTATGATCTCCTTGGATAGTTGTGTGATTAGGAATTGAACATGTACAAACTAATGCTTGTGTTGTGATTCATAACATGCTCAACTGCTTTATGATTTTAACTATGTAATGCATATGTTTAAATTTATATTTATGTTGTATGATCCGTCATGGGTGATGGGGGAGTGGAGCAATGAGTGCGTGCAACAGCCCTGGCAGCCCTAAACGGATAATACCAGACCTTGATTATATGAGTTGAATCTTGATCTACTACTGTTTTATCTATCTGCACTTGATTGTGTTTGGGGCTATGATTATAGTCCAGACAATCGGTACCAGAATTGAATTCGTGGCTGAGTTTCATTTGCCACGTGAGATGTGTTCGACGAACCCGAGTCGTACTTCGGTTGACGATAGTGGTTGGCCACGCGAAGTGCTTATGCACTTCATGTCGTTCAACTTGTTGTGCGCTCGAGCTAGCAGAGCTCGTCAAGTAACCCGATCTGTCAAATGTGTGTTCACCATGTTTGGTTGCTACTACTTGAACCTAGGGTACCAAACTTACCAGTGGAAATCCCGTTAACCATGGTACCTCGATCCGCTAAAGACTCATGAGCCGGACATGGTGGTATGGGACACCGTGGCCGAGCTGTCGGCCTACGCTGGGGCCACGTGCCTCCCCGTAGTGACCATTGAGCAACCCAAACTCGTGAACCGAATACGGTGGTATGGGATACTGTATTCGAGCTGTCGATACTTACGGCGAGAGCCGAGTACGGTGAGACCTGTACTCGTGCTGAAGGGCGACGAGTCCTCTGTAGTATCTTCGAGTATACTCCAAGGTCTGTGATTGACGACGAGCCCTTTACAGCAACTAGAGTATGAGTTGAGCCGAGTACGATGAGACCTGTATTCGAGCTGACGGCCAGCGATTGAGCCGTGTACGGTGAGACCTGTACACGAGCTAACGGTCAGCAATTGAGCCCCATACGGTGAGATCTGTATCCGTGCTGACGGGTGACGAGCCCTTTGCGATGCCTTCGCGATGCCTCTCGAACCATAATACCGTATGATATTAACTAGGATTGACGACCCTAGAATGGATCATGTTTGGGAATGATACAAGGGAGGTACCTTAGTTTCCCAATACTACTGTTTGAAATGGACTAATAATAACTTGGTAATCATGCTCATCATCGCACCGCATGTGCCTAGTAGATGTGGAGCACTGAGGGAGGTATGCATTCGCGAACGTAAGATGATGTCGCATGAGGGTGGTTTGGCAAGGGCATACATCATCATGTCATTTCGTACTTGCATTTAATAAGAGTAGCTAAACTTGTTTGATTGTACTGCTTTATTATTACTGCTTGACTGAATTGATAACATGTTACCCTATGCTTTATTGTTCCACTAAGTTGATCACTCACTCCCACGTTACGGGACGGTGTTGTACACACCAACCAGATTTGTTGAGTTTCAGGTGATGGCGATGCTTGTGAAGCAGAGCCGGATTACTTCTATGATGATAGGAGGAGTTCTCCAATCTGCATCTCTCTGGTAGGTCAATGAAGACCTGATATTGTATTGGCGGGGCTATGGTACTTGGGATAGGAGACATTACACTTCCTCACATTTGGTATATTTTAGAACTGTACTTGTAATTATTTAACCTGGTAATGTCATCACACTCTGGAGACTCATCATAGTTTACATATTTTATCTATCTATCACAATCTTCCGCTTGCAAATTTAACTGTCTCTGGAGTATGATATGCTGTTTTGGCTTAATCTCACTCATGTTCAATACACGAATACAGTCAACATTCAATCATCATTCATTTTGTTACATAAGTGATGTTCTGGAACTCGGGAGTTGAGTTTATGCTCGACCCCCGATTTTCAGGGCGTTACACGTTGTATCAGTTGACCCGGAAGGACCTGAAGTTCGCCTGGAATGAGAAGGCGGAAGCAGCTTTCAAGGAGCTAAAGGACAAGTTGACATCCGCCCCTGTGCTAGTATTGCCAGAGCAATGGGAGAAATACACGATATACACTAACACGTCTCGCGTTGGTTTGGGTTATGTCCTGATGCAGAAGGACAGGGTGATTTCGTATGCATCGAGACAATTAAGGAAGCACGAGGAGAATTACCCTACACACGACCTGGAGTTGGCAGGTGTCATCTTTGCATTGAAGCTTTGGAGACATTACCTCTACGGAGAGGAGTTCGAGCTTTTCTGCGACCACAAGAGCCTTAAGTACATATTCACGCAGCGAGACTTGAATATGAGACAACGCCGATGGATGGAGACCTTGAAGGACTTCAAGTTCGAGGTTTCCTACCATCCTGGCAAGGCGAACCATGTGGCAGACGCGTTGAGCCGCAAGAAGGCTATAACATTTACGGTACCGTTGATGATAGGTGAGTGGGATATGGTTGAGTTCGTGCGGGACTTCGAGCAGAGACTCACTGTGGAGGAGCCATTTGAGTGTGTTGCGCATGTTCGGGTGCGACCACTTATTGACGATGCGATCATTGAGGCCCAGGAGGGCGATGTGCGGCTATCTGAGCTTCGAGAGTAAGCTAGCGACGCCGAGGACTCCGAGTGGAGAGTTGGTTCTGATGGGGGTCTACGATTCCGTGGCCGCCTATGCGTTCCTGACATGCCTGACTTGAGACGCGAGCTTCTCGAGTCTGCCCATAACTCGAAGCTTGCGATGCATCCTGGTAGCACGAAGATGTACCGGGATATGAGACGGTCGTATTGGTGGGATAACATGAAGGCCCACATCGCTGAGTATGTGTCTCGTTGTCTGACGTGCTAGCAGGTCAAGGCAGAACATCGCCGACCTCCTGGACTGCTTCAGCCCATGCCTATAGCCGAGTGGAAGTGGGACTTCATCTCCATGGATTTCATATCTGGGTTGCCGAAGACGAGGAAGGGACACGATTCCATTTGGGTGATTGTGGACCGGTTGACCAAATCGGCCCATTTTCTCCCTATCAAAGTCACGAACTCTGCAGACGAGCTGACTAGATTGTATATCAGAGAGATTGTGCGTCTGCATGGAGTTCCACTTGAGATTGTGCCTTTGCAGTGACCTAGAAAACACACCATCTTCTAATATTAACTAGGACTGACGACCCTAGAATGGATCATGTTTGGGAATGATACAAGGGAGGTACCTTAGTTTCCCAATCCTGCTATTTAAAATGGACTAATTAAAAACTCGGTAATCATGCTCATCATGCATTGCATGTGCCCGGAAGATGTGGAGCACTGAGGGATGAAAGCATGCCGCGAACGTGAGATGGTGTCGCACGAGGGAGGGTGTGGTGAGGGCATCCATCATACCTGCATCCATACTTGCATTAATAAGAGTAACTAGGATTGTTTGATTTTACTGTTTTATCATTACTGCTTGACTGTGTTGATAATATGTTAACCTATGCTTTATTGTTCCACTGAGTTAGCTACTCACTCTCATGTTACGGGACGGTGTTGCGCACACCAACCAGACTCTGTCTCAGGTTTAGACGAACCGACGACTCAGGAGGTGGAGCCTGATTATGACGAGGACCAGGAGGAGTTCTCGTATATGCAGTACTATGGCGGCTTCGACTAGGCTGCCGCACTGACGGGATTTGCAGGGATCACTTCTTAGATCATTTTTGACATTTTGTTTAGAAAACAAACATATGTATATGGTAACTCAGATAGATTCATATTATGGAGAACAAAAATGATTTTTGTTTCATTACATACATGTATATGTAGTTCAGTCTTCCGCTTGCCTATATACAAATGATCTGGAGTATGAATTACTATTTTTGGTATAATCTCACTCATGTTTATTGTTCTAACACAGACAACATTTAATCAGCATTATTTATGTTACATAAGTGATGCGTTGGAACTCGGGAGTTGAGTTATACTCGACCCCCGATTTTCAGGGCGTTACAGGCCATAATATGAAGCTACCTCCTAGTACGACTCCTCATCCTAAGGCTCCTCCTCGACCGCAGCAGCCTCTGGATCCGCCGTGAGTCCATCAGGCCCTGTATCCTCTGTATAGTTGAACATTGATGAATGAGTGGCCAACTCAGTGTGATCTCCCCTCAAGATTACACACCATCTCCCTAGACAAGAAATAGCATAAAACATCCAAGCAACCCAAAACATAGTAAATGTAGTCTTATTATGTGCGTGGATGCGTGAATGCAATCATCACCCCGGGGATGATCATCCGTGCAGACATTGGGCTTGTCACCCATGCAATCATTAACCTGTGAAAACTCATCCAGTCAGACAGAATATGTACATCAAGTACGATAGCGATAAGCACTGGTCTGTGCCATGTATGCATGATTAGCCAAGCTATTATTAGTCCATTTACAATCAGCCAATTTAAATAAGCACAAGGTCACCACGGGGGCTTGCCACCAGCGTAGGCGTCGAGCTTTGGCATAGGTCCCATAACACCATCCCCGGCTCATGAGGCTACCGCCTTAGGGTGTGTATAGAGCCCATCAACACATGGCAATCAATTCTCAATAGAAGAGACCTACCACCATATTTTGACTAGGGATGAAGTATCAAAATCATTAAATGCAGCGACTAAAATGAGACAGTATGTATGGATCAATAAGAGTAAACAACGAAGAGAATAAATGTTGTGTGGTTTATTCCATAGTTAGGTAAGTGAAATCACTCCATAGATGGTAGACCTCATAACTTAAATGCCATTAATCATAACCTTCGTGTTGAGGGTCTATTTTTATCACAATCCGTTCTGTTACAACCTAAGCTCGGACTCTCTTAAAATAGGAGTTCCATAGAGAGGTTTCAAATAATGTATGACTTATAATCAATACAATCTTATAAGGTTCAGGCATGCTTTGATATGTGAAGTAAAACTCTTGTATAGAACCAGTTCAAGAATTATATATTCCTAACTTATCAAATTCTTAGGCATACGTCTCAAGTAAACAACTGACTATTTTAGTAAATCCAAATCATGCTTTCAAGTTAAACTAATCAACAATTTAACGAATTCTAAGAACATGTGGCAGAGTAAACGATTCCAATGGTCGGCCCTATGACCTATAGGGAAATTGTAACATCCCGGATTTTTGCCAACCTGAGATTAGACGTCCTTAGGTAATGGGTCGATCCTAACACCTTATTAACTTGTCAGAACTGAATCCCACAGTCTAAAATCGCTCCTTAACCCATTTCCTTCAGAAATCCCACCCTTAACCACCTTGTTCTTTTAATTTTTCTAAGTACTTTCACCCTAGACGCTATCTTAAACTAGCTAAGTAGTATAACTTGGATCACTTTATATACAAACTACAAAGGCCCAGGTACCACCTCAGACGAAAATTACTCAGGACTAAATCCTTTAGAAATTAGGCGAGAATTAGCCAGTGTGAAACTAGAGTACCCGTGAAATTAGTATCAATCACTTTAAATACGATCTGCAAGACCCAAAACTTGTAGAATCATTGACGCTAGGGAACCTTAAAATCTAGGATCAATCTCATTACCCGGCTGCTCTCAGGAGCATCACGAAACACCGTATCAGATCTGGACCGCACGTCGGAAGTCCAATTAACACGAAGTTAAGGAATTAGGACCGCCTTGGGATTGACAACCATCTCGAAAATCAAATCCAGATAGTGTCCCAGCACTATTCGCTTGAGCTCGGAGTGAAGAGTGTGAGAAATGTGAAATTAATTCAAAATAAAATATCTCAAATAGTAATCTGGCACCTCTCGCTTGCGGATTAGTTTTAAGCAACCAAACCGTCAGAATCAGACCAAATTACACCCTCGGATCAGGAGAAATTTCATACACATATCCATGTACTCGGAATCTCTAATCGAGATCCGCTGACCATTGAACTGAAACTGGTCCGCCACGCGTGATCTGAGAACCCTACTGGAACGAAAACTTAATGGGACGTAGATCCAATGTTAGTGAGCTTAAGTCCGACCTTTGGCTCAAGGAGGCCCGCCAGAAGTCCTCCGTTGAGCTGAAACTGACCCGCTTTGGTTATAACCTAAGTATACTTTGACCTGGAGTCTATTTCAGTGAGTTTTTAAACTATATAAGGACCTTAAACCCTCTCTCATTGCAGCCATACGAATTTGAGAGAAGCCCTAGAGAGAGAAGAGAGAAAAGAGAGAGAGTGAGAGAGAAGTGGGAGATTCTCCCTGCCACTCTTCCCTGCTGCTATCCATGCTCAACCACTCCACTCTAATCGCTTTCCCTACGATTCTAGCTCCGTTTCTAGGTAAGAAACCCTAACCCTAAACTGATTTGGGGTTTTGATAGTTGTAGGTTATGAAATATTTAACCTATTTCATTCTCTAGGTTACCAAACTGCCGGATACGAAAGCTTAGCAAACCTATTGGATTCGTTATGATTCTACGATAAAAGGTGCGGACTTAAGGTGTATAGGTTATGGTTTTCAACACTTTCAATGTTAGATCATGATAGATTCATGATCTGCATGCAATTGCATATGTACAAAGTGCTGTCTGTTTTCTGTTTCGATTAAGGATGAAGAATATGGAATTTTACATATCTAGGTATTTGTAGAAAGTACCGTATACGTATATATTTTGGAGATGTGTTTGCCATGATTATTTGCTGTATTAATATATTATATATGGATAAAATACTTGTTTGGCAAAAGGACTCGCCCTAATACATATTTTTGCTAATATACATTATGTATGTTAAAATAGTGTATTCTAAATGTTTGTGAAAATGACTGAATGAGTATAGGATTCTCATTCGTTCTCGCCATGACTAATTGTCATGGATATATGATTGTTGTATTGGCGATACTCCTTTGACGAAAGGATTTGCCCTGAATCACGATACGGCTACTATACGCTATATATGTTGAAATGGGTAGCCCAAGTGTTTGTGAAAATGTTCAAATGAATATGGAAATTGGATTCCTACTTTCCATGACTATCCGTCGTGGGTGTAAGCGTGTTATGATTGGGGCAACTCCCTAGTGAAAGGATTTGGCCTAATGCCTATGTGATCAACATGTCATGTATGTTGATGTATGTCTTTTAAAGTGTTCATTGAAATGTCTGAATGAGTAGTAGTTAGCAAATTGTAATGTGTAAGAGTGTTGAGATATGATTCTCAACTTCTTTTAATTATGTGTATGTTTTCCTTGGATAGTTGTGTGATTAGGAATTGAATATGTACAAACTCATGCTTGTGTTGTGCCTCATAACATGCTCAACTGCTTTTATGATTTTATCTATGTAATGCATATGTTTAAATTCATATTTACGTTGTATGATCCGTCATGGGTGATGGGGGAGTGGAGCAACGAGTGCGTGCAATAGCCCTGGCAGCCCTAAACGGATAATATCAGACTTTGGTTGTATGATTTGAATCTTGATTCATTACTGCTTTAACTATCTACAATTGAATGTGATTGAGGCTATGATTATAGTCCAGACAACCGGTAACGAAAATGAATGCGTGGCTGAGTTTCATTTGCCACGTGAGATGTGTTCGACGAACCCGAGTTGTACTTCGGTTGGCGATAGTGGTTGGCCACACGAAGTGCTTATGCGCTTCATATCATTCAACTTATTGTGCGCTGGAGCTAGCCGAGCTCGTCAAGTAACCCGATTTGTCTAATGTATATTCACCATGTTTGGACGCTACTACTTGAACCCGGGGTACCAAACTTACCAGTGAAATCCCTTTTAACCATGGTACCTCGATCCGCTAAGACTCATGAGCCGGGCATGGTGGTATGGGACACCCTGGTCGAGCTGTCGGCCTACGCTGGGGCCACGTGCCTCCCTGTAGTGACCAGTGAGCAACCAGACTCGTGAGCCGATTATGGTGGTATGGGACATTATATTCGAGATGTCGATACCTACGGTGAGAGCCGAATACGTTGAGACCTGTATTCGTACTGACGGGTGACGAGCCCTCTGTAGTGTCTTCGAGTATACTCTAAGGTCTGTGAATGGCGATGAGCCCTTCGCAGCAACTGGAGCATGACTTAAGCAGAGTACGGTGAGACCTGTATTCGAGCTGACGGCCAGCGATTGAGCCGAGTACGGTGAGACCTGTATTCGAGCTGACGGCCAGCAATTGAGCCGCATACAGTGAGATCTGTATCCGTGCTGACGGGTGACGAGCCCTTTGTGATGCCTTCGCTACGCCTCTCAAACCAAAATATCGTATGAGATTAACTAGGACTGACGACCCTAGAATGGATCATGTTTGGGAATGATATAAGGGAGGTACCTTAGTTTCCTTATAGTGCTGTTTGAAATGGACTAATAATTACTCGGTAATCATACTCATCATCGCACTGCATGTGCCTGGTAGATGTGGAGCACTGAGGGATGAACGCATTCGCGAACGTAAGATGGTGTCGCATGAGGGTGGTTTGGCAAGGGCATACGTCATGTCACTTCATACTTGCATTAAATAAGAGTAGTTGAATTGTTTGATTGTACTGCTTTATCATTACTGCTTGACTGAATTGATAACATGTTAACCTATGCTTTATTGTTCCACTGAGTTGATCACTCACTCCCACGTTACGGGACGGTGTTCCGAACACCCACCAGACTTTGTCTGATTGCAGATGGCGACGCTACTCCTGAGGCGGAGCTGGACTTTTGTGACGACGAGGATGCTTTCTCGTATATGTGGTTTTCGGGCGGCTTCATGTGAGTCGTGCCTTGATCGACGGGGTTATAGGGATGTTTTTTAGATGACACTACACATTTGGTATCATTTGAATTGTACTTGTAATTCTTTAACCTGGTAACCTTATCACACTCTGGAGACTTACCATAGTTTGTATATTTTATATATCTATCATAGTCTTCCGCTTGCAAATTTAACTGTCTCTGGAGTATGATATGCTGTTTTGGCTTAATCTCACTCATGTTCAATGCATTAATACAGACAACGTTCAATCATCATTCATTTTGTTACATAAGTGATGCGTTGGAACTCGGGAGTTGAGTTTATGCTCGACCCCCAATTTTCAGGGTGTTATAGTTAGTATCAGAGCATGATTTGGATTAAACCGGACCTGAGTTATGGTCACACGACGCACTCTGATGCACTCTGACGCACTCTGACTTAGGAGGGTGCGAGAACAATGTAGAAACAGTCTTAGGCATCCCTGTTCCGTCCAACGGCTAGTTCACTGAAAACGAATGCCGAAATCGAGTCTGTATTCAACCATGGTCGCACGGGTCGACCTTAAAACATTCCTAAGCCGTCTATAGATGATTCTAGATTACAATCGACCTCACCCCAACCGTTGAAAATTGGTAGAATATGGGATAAGCGTGATGATGATAACTACTCCGAATCCTCGGAGCTTCCCTTGACTCCTCACAGAGACTTCTCGAATCCACGAGGAAAGAAAAGCAAAAAAATAGAAATAAATTCTAATAAATTCGAAATTGATTAATGAATAACCAAAGAAAGATGAGTTCACAACCCTTTAAATAGGGATACCAAGTAATGGGAAAGAAATCAGAAACAAACTACAACTAAAACTCCTAGGTTGTGATGTCTACTAGTGTGCAATGTTTTTGGCCAAAAATAGTAAGTGTCCTATTTGGCTTCACCAACCCGTTCCCCTAATTATTCTAAGCTCTTTTCACAATGGGCGTAACTCCTAAAGGCCAACAGATGAAGAGTAATCAAACTAAAACTACTATTTTTTAGTAAAACGAAATTGAAACAGGGAAACGACCGTCAATCGGGGGGGTTTCTCATAATTTTGGGCTGCGCAACCCAGCATAGCAGGGTTAGTTGGCTTCATTAGCTCGTTCTACCCAAAATTCATATATTTTACGTCAGATAACTCATTCCAGATTGCAAGATACGTCCGATTTGACCCAAAACAACTCGAAACGGAGTCGGGGGCCACACGC
Source organism: Magnolia officinalis (assembly GCA_021015155.1). Lineage (NCBI taxonomy): Eukaryota > Viridiplantae > Streptophyta > Magnoliopsida > Magnoliales > Magnoliaceae > Magnolia > Magnolia officinalis. The sequence goes on along the minus strand of JAJHSJ010000009.1, from coordinate 49,592,065 downwards.
GTCAATCCGGGGGGAAACAAGGTGGTCCCAGGGTGCATTTGGCACCTTGGGATGGTGGAGAACACCCCTCCGCGGCGGCGCGCCGTCGAGCAAGGCGGACCACTGCGAAACCGCGGTCACCGCGACGGACCACGTTCAGGTTGGGCCGGGGTGGTCGGGCCGGTGCTCATTTTGGTCGGCCCGACCCCTACACACGTTTGGTGCGTGCAAAATTTTTATGAGGCCCCTACTTCTCTCCGGTTGGAGCCCCACTTCTCATTTCACCCTTCCAAGCCCTCCAAACTGCTGCCTCTCTCTCAACTCTCCCTTTCAATCATCAAAAATCTCATTTTCGGTCACAACCTACCCCTCTCCATCGTTCACAGCAATCCCTACCTCCCTACCCTCTCCATTTTCTCTCATTTGAGCTCCTACACCCCCCCCCATTTGGAGCTCAAAAACGTGTAAGCCCTCAACCCATCTCATCTTTCCATTTTTCCTCTTTATTCCCTTTCATTTGAGCCTATGTAGGCTCAAGATTCCGAAACCTAACAACCCCTCTCCTATCTCCCATGTTTTCCAATACCATGTTTGAAATGTATGCAATTAAACATAAACTCCGAGATTCCTTTCAAAGTACATTCAGAAATTCATCATCTTAGGATTTGAAAATCCCATCTCACACTTTCCCACACAAGGCTTATTTTCCAAAGGCTATACCATTAATTTTAATCCCCACCCACCCTCCTACCAAACATGTCATTCTCAATCCTGAGGTAGGATTAGTAATGCAGTCCCATTTAGTACGACTTAAGACCACAGGCCAAATAGACCCATAGAGTTTGGACCTAGAGCGGTGCTTCGACAGACCTGACAGTATAGAAAATCCAACAAATTAAGAACATGAACTCTAGAACCCCTTAGTTGGTTTGAGCATATGTGAAGTGCTCGAGCGTAGTTACATTCATGTTCAGGCAACTCAATTCCAAACAAACAAATAATTTCCTTTATTAAAAATGGTGTAAAATCATCTAGTGTATAAGTATAGACTTTGGATTACAACTAGGGGATTACGCTACTCATACGTTGCGACTAGGCACTAAAGAATGTAAAGGATTCATTATGCTAAGATAATTGAGTGATAGACTTAGTAAGTCGGCTTGATTAGGTAGGAGCGAGACCCTGTTTCTTCGTTGAAATCCTCTTGATACTCATAGGCTTCTTTAATAACTCCTAGTAAGGTTGTTTAACGTAGAAACTATTCACGCACAGAGAAAACTTACATGTCCCTTGGATTTAATATTAGGTCAAGTCAATACATCCTTTAGAATTGCCTTCCCAGAGATTTATTACAATCGGGAACACGGAGTAGAGAACTATATATATAAGCGAGGTATTTGCGGTTTGAATTGAATTCTCAATCCTGGTAGTTACCAATGAACTCTATGCTCTGATCAAGCAGAGAGTCGGGATCAAATAGGATTCAGAACTGATACGACAATTTTCTATCTTCGCGAGGCAGGAGGTCCATGTATCCGATTCTGACCCACTACACAACTTTCCTTCCGTGTTGGCTCGACCACTTACAACCAAAAGTTATAACTTCGTCTTTGAGAAGTGTAAGAAATATATAGCCAATAGAGATTTTTTCCTTTTAGGCCTAAGGAATTTCCCAAGTGAGCAGCAAATAGTTAGGAATTAGGTCCCATGCCATGTCGGCATACATTCTGTGCATATGAACGTAGAAAGATAGCCTGCCTGTTAAGCTAGACATGATTAAATAGGATAAGTCTGGACCGTGACAAAACTCCTTGGCAGAAGTAGGCATCTCGCCACAAACTCACACCTGTCCCTGAATCAACCACAATACCCATCATCTTCAGCTCCTTTCTATAATTATAGGTACCAATGTCATAATACACATCATCGATGAAAAGAAGACCAATGTAGTGGGAGACCGCATCCCATTTCATGTCAAGGATAGGTCTTAAATTACACCTTGTTCCGATATACAGAACATGACATAAATCTTGAGCCTTGAGGGTGAAAATAAGTTTTTAAGGGGGGTAGAACATTATGAGCCCAATCTAGTTAGGTCACCTAATACACCTCTTTGATCTGGGTGGCGCAGCGGAAACGTGGTGGACCCTTGCCCCACTGGCCCAGGATCGAAGGGAATGGATCCAGACTGTGCGTAAAGATAGATCACTAACTAGGATCTGAATCTTCCTTAGAAATCCATTGTAGCAAACCATCAGGATATAAGCAAGGGATAAAGAAATAAGTTTTAAGGGGGGTAGACTAAAATGAACCAGGCTAGTATATACCCTACCACGCATAGAAACTTGAAATCAATAAAAGTTAGGCAAAAGAAATAATTAAATCTTTCCTTATTACCCTTAGCCAATTTCGGGGACGAAATTTTGTTTTAAGGGGGGTAGATTGTAACATCCCGGATTTTTGCCAACCTGGGATTAGACGTCCTTAGGCAATGGGTCGATCCTAACACCTTATTAACTTATCAGAACTGAATCCCACAGTCTAAAATTGCTCCTTAACCCATTTCCTTCACAAATCCCACCCTTCACCACCTTTTTCTTTTAATTTTTCTAAGTACTTTCACCCTAGACGCTATCTTAAACTAGCTAAGTAGTATAACTTGGATCACTTTATATACAAACTACAAAGGCCCAAGTACCACCTCAGATGGAAATTACTCAGGACTAAATCCTTTAGAAATTAGGCGAGAATTAGCCAGTGTGAAACTAGAGTACCCGTGAAATTAGTACCAATCACTTTAAATACGATCTGCAAGACTCAAAACTTGTAGAATCATTGACGCTAGGGTACCCTAAAATCTAGGATCAATCTCATTGCCCGGCTGCTCTCGGGACATCACGAAACACCGTATTAGATCTGGACCGCACGTCGGAAGTCCAATTAACACGAAGTTAAAGAATTAGGACTGCCTTGCTGGGCTTGACAACCATTTTGGAAATCAAATCCAGATAGTGTCTCAGCGCTATTCGCTTGAGCTTAGAGTGAAGAGTGTGAGAAATGTGAAATTAATTCAAAATAAAATATCTCAAATAGTAATCTGGCACCTCTCGCTTGCAGATCGGTTTTAAGCAATCATACTGTCAGAATCAGACCAAATTACACCCTCGGATCAGGAGAAATTTCATACACATATCCATGTACTCGGAATCTCCGATCGAGATCCGCTGACAGTTGAACTGAAACTAGTCCGCCACGCGTGATCTGGGAACCCTACTGGAACGAAAACTTAATGGCACGTAGATCCAGTGTTAGTGAGCTTAAGTCTGACCTTTGGCTCAAGGAGGCCCGCCAGAAGTCCTCCGTTGAGCTGAAACTGACCCGCTTTGGTTATAACCTAAGTATACTTTGACCTGGAATCTATTTCGGTGAGTATTTAGACTATATAAGGACCTTAAACCCTCTCTCATTGCAGCCATATGAATTTGAGAGAAACCCTAGAGAGAGAAGAGAGAAAAGAGAGAGAAAGTGAGAGAGAAGTGGGAGATTCTCCCTGCCACTCTTCCCTGCTGCTATCCATGCTCAACCACTCCGTTCTAATCGCTTTCCCGACGATTCCAGCTCCGTTTCTAGGTAAGAAACCCTAACCCTAAACTGATTTGGGGTTTTGATAGTTGTAGGTTATGAAATAGTTAACCTATTTCATTCTCTAGGTTACCAAACTGCCGGATACGAAAGCTTAGCAAACCTATTGGATTTGTTATGATTCTACGATAAAAGGTGCGGACTTTTGGTGTATAGGTTATGGTTTTCAACGCTTTCAATGTCAGATAATGATAGATTCATGATCTGCATGCAATTGCACATGTACAAAGTGCTGTCTGTTTTCTGTTTCGATTAAGGATGAAGAATATGAAATTTTACATACTCTAGGTATTTGTAGAAAGTACCGTATACGTATATATTTTGGAGATGTGTTTGCCATGATTATTTACTGTATTAATATATTATATATGGATAAAATACTTGTTTGGCGAAAGGATTTGACCTAATACATAGTTTTGCTAATATACATTATGTATGTTAAAATAGTGTATTCTAAGTGTTTGTGAAAATGAATGAATGAGTATAGGATTCTCATTCGTACTCGCCATGACTAATTGTCATGGATATATGATTGTTGTATTGGCGATACCCCTTTGACGAAAGGATTTGCCCTGAATCACGCCACGACTACTATACACTATATATGTTGAAATGGGTAGCCCAAGTGTTTGTGAAAATGTTTAAATGAATATGGAACTTGGATTCCTACTTTCCATGACTATCCGTCGTGGGTGTACGCGTGTTATGATTGGGGCAACTCCCTAGTGAAAGAATTTGGCCTAATGCCTATGTGATCAACATATGTCATGTATGTTGATGTATGTCTTTTAAAGTGTTTGTTGAAATGTCTGAATGAGTAGTAGTTAGCAAATTGTAATGTATAAGAGTGTTGAGATATGATTCTCAACTTCTTTTAACTATTTGTATGTTTTCCTTAGATAGTTGTGTGATTAGGAATTGAATATGTACAAACTCATGCTTGTGTTGTGCCTCATAACATGCTCAACTGCTTTTATGATTTTATCTATGTAATGCATATGTTTAAATTCATATTTACGTTGTATGATCCGTCATGGGTGATGGGGGAAGTGGAGTAACGAGTGCATGCAACAGCCCTGGCAGCCCTAAACAGATAATATCATACTTTAGTTATATGATTTGCATCTTGATTCATTACTGCTTTAACTATCTACAATTGAATGTGATTGGGGCTATGATTATAGTCCAGACAATCGGTAACGAACATGAATGCGTGGCTGAGTTTCATTTGCCACGTGAGATGTGTTCGACGAACCCGAGTCGTACTTCGGTTGGCGATAGTAGTTGGCTACACGAAGTGCTTATGCGCTTCATATAGTTCAACTTGTTGTGCGCTGGAGCTAGCCGAGCTCGTCAAGTAACCCGATTTGTCTAATGTATGTTCACCATGTTCGGACGCTACTGCTTGAACCTGGGGTACCAAACTTACCAGTGAAATCCCTTTTAACCATAGTACCTCGATCCGCTAAGACTCGTGAGCCGGGCATGGTGGTATGGGACATCGTGGTCAAGCTGTCGGCCTACGCTGGGGCCACGTGCCTTCCCGTAGTGACCAGTGAGCAACAAGACTCGTGAGCCGAATTATGGTGGTATGGGACACTATATTCAAGCTGTCGATACCTACGGCGAGAGCCGAATACGTTGAGACCTGTATTCGCGCTGACGGGCGACGAGCCCTCCGTAGTGTCTTCGAGTATACTCTAAGGTATGTGATTGGCGATGAACCCTTCGCAGCAACTAGAGCATAAGTTGAGCCGAGTACGGTGAGACCTGTATTCGAGCTGACGGCCAGCAATTGAGCTGAGTACGGTGAGACCTGTATTCGAGCTGACGGCCAGCAATTGAGCTGAGTACGGTGAGACCTGTATTCGAGCTGACGGCCAGTAATTGAGCCGCATGCGGTGAGATCTGTATCAGTGCTGACGGGTGACGAGCCCTTTGTGATGCCTTCGCTATGCCTCTCAAACCAAAATATTGTATAAGATTAACTAGGACTGACGACCCTAGAATGGATCATGTTTGGGAATAATATAAGGGAGGTACCTTAGTTTCCTAATACTGCTGTTTGAAATGGACTAATAATTACTCGGTAATCATGCTCATCATCGCACTGCATGTGCCTGGTAGATGTGGAGCACTGAGGGATGAACGCATTCGCGAACGTAAGATGGTGTCGCATGAGGGTGGTTTGGCAAGGGCATACGTCATGTCACTTCATACTTGCATTAAATAAGAGTAGTTGAATTGTTTGATTGTACTGCTTTATCATTACTGCTTGACTGAATTGATAACATGTTAACCTATGCTTTATTGTTCCACTGAGTTGATCACTCACTCCCACGTTACGGGACGGTGTTCCGAACACCCACCAGACTTTGTCTGATTGCAGATGGCGACGCTACTCCTGAGGTGGAGCTGGACTTTTGTGACGACGAGGATGCTTTCTCGTATATGAAGTTTTCGGGCGGCTTCATGTGAGTCTTGCCTTGATCGACGGGGTTAAAGGGATGTTGACTAGATGACACTACACATTTGGTATCATTTGAATTGTACTTGTAATTCTTTAACATGGTAACCTTATCACACTCTGGAGACTTACCATAGTTTGTATATTTTATATATTTATCATAGTCTTCCACTTGCAAATTTAACTGTCTCTGGAGTATGATATGCTGTTTTGGCTTAATCTCACTCATGTTCAATGCACTAATACAGACAACGTTCAATCATCATTCATTTTGTTGCATAAGTGATGCGTTGGAACTCGGGAGTTGAGTTTATGCTCGACCCCCGATTTTCAATGTGTTACAGAAATAAATCAAGGATTTGATTACTTCTAAAATACACAAACAATAGCTAATCAATGGTTAAACAAAGCAAAAGAGCTTGTACTTAAACAACAAGTTGAATGATCATCCACTCCTAGGATATCATTTGCAACCGTTACAAAAGACTACCCCTAATCTAGCTTAAAGATGGAAAGTTTAAGGGGAAGAAAATCATCACCAGAGAGGTCGTAGTATGGCCCCTAGATCTGATTCTCGTGCGTAGATAATGGGCCCGAGTTATGCAAGCAGATTCCTAGAGAAACCAGTTTGCATTAGACAAGAGTTCCTAAGGTTAGGTTATTTGGGCTTATTTTAAAGTGACTGGGCCCACCAAACTTTTTCCATAACAGGTGGCCCAGTTTTTGGACCCAAGCTCATCATCAAGTATGGGCTGAGCTAGGCCTGTTTTGCCCTAGTTATTGGGTCCAATCTAAGCCCAAGTGGGACTTGCCCACTGCACCTTATGGTGGGCCCACTGCATTGTAAATGTGGTGCGGCCCACTGTGATTTGTAGCAGGGCCCTTCCTTACGGCCCATCATGGCTGAAGACAGTGCGGTCCTCTGAGATTTGAATCTCAGGTGCGGCCCACTTGAATAGGATGCGGCCCACCTAGGGATATCGTGCGGCCAACAGGTTTGTTTGTGGAGCGGCCCACTGATATCCAACCTTAGGTGTGGCCCACCAGAGTGTGGGGCGTGGCCCACTTAGAACTTTCTAAAGCCCACTGGGGCTTGTAGTGAGGCCCCCCTCTGATAATGCCTAGTACTGGGCTGTTTCCAATACCTCACACGGCCTAGTTGGTCGTTTCTAGGCCCATTTAGGGGCCCTATGGAGGGTTTTTCTTAGCCCGACCAAGGCTGATATCAGCCTTTGATTGACGGTCCAAATGGGGACTGGTTGTAGCCCCACTAACGGCCCAACTGGATGGTGATTTCAACACCCAACATGGTCCAATTGGGACTGGCTTTCACCACAACTTTTAGGCTCGATCATAGTTGGGTTTGAGGCCTAGATGAGAGCCCAACTCAAACCCATCTAAGGGTCATTCTCAGCCCAAATTACTGTTCGCTAGAGGACTGATTTCTGTTCGGTTTTAGTCCAGCTGAGAGCTCACCTTAGCTCGACGTGAAGGCCCTGGACGATGGTCCACAACGCAGCCATTTGATTGGCTTTTCTCAACTGCGGCCTACTTGTGTTGCTGGAGGTTTGGGCTATCTTTTGGCCCAGGCCGACAGCTGCATTTGGGTCACTCCATGGTCCAAACGAAAGCCTGTTACAGCCCCACGTTTAAGGTGGTTTCTGCCCAACCTTCTGAATTGTTTCACCCTAGAATGTGGCCTGACTTTGGGCCCACATCTGCAGCAATTGGAAATGTTTTCACTGTCCATCTGAACTCTGAAATCCAACTTGAATCAGGCCTAATTGAGGTCTGATCCCAGTTCCAATCATGGCCCACTCTCAAGCCTCATATGGTTCGTTCGCACAACCTATACTCTGTCTCCTTTCTTGTCCAGATATGAGGCCGAACTTAGCTCAGAACGCGGGTAGTTTGAAAGCCGATTTTGCCCTAGATTAAGGCCCAACATGGAGTTTATCTCCATCTCCCACCCACGGTCCTCTAAGGGCCTGATTTCAGTTGGAATCATGACCCATTTGTTGGGACTTCTGCATCCTAGAACGGTCTTGATGAAAGCCTGTTCCTCTGTCCAGTTGAGGTCATATAATCACCTGGATTATGGCCAGATTAAAGGCCCTGTTTTGGCCCAAAAATCGGCCATTATTCGGCCTAGTTTTTAGCCCAAAACAGAGCTACTGTTAAGACTTGTTTTCAGCCTGACATATGGCCGTTGTTTAGCCTATTTTCAGCATGAATATACAGCCATTGGTTAACCTGTTTTCAGCTTGAATATGCAGCCATTGGTTGGCCTGTTTTCAGCCTAAAATATAGTCGTTGGTTAACCTATTTTTAGCTTGAATATAGAACCATTGGTTGGCCTGTTCGCAGCCTTAAATACAGTCACTGGTTGGCCTGTTTTCAGCCTGAAATACAGTCATTGGTTGACCTATTTTCAGCTTGAAATACAACCATTGCTTGGCTTGTTTTCATCTCATATCCTGGCTACCATGATGGTGTGTCAATAGGCGAAAGAAAACGAGAAAGGGAGCTTGTTACCTGCTGGGTTCGGGCTCTGGAAGAGGACATAGTTCTCACCTTCTCTGCCTCAACCGAGTCGACCCACAGACAGGCCGAGTCAACCCAATGGACTCAGCTCTCCCTCTCTCTTCTCTCTCTTCCATCTCTCTCTCTCTCTCTCTCTCTCTCTCTCTCTCCTTTCTCTCTCTCATTTCCCTTTTCTCTCCTTGGTGCAAATCCCGAGGTCTATAGGGCCTCTATTTATGGTGATGGGAGGGAGAGCTCTAACAGATGGAAAAATGGCCCACATTGCAATGGTTGTGATTGAAGACGGTCATGCATGGGGCCAATCCAAATACTAGGATGAATTGCTGACATTCTGATCTACCAAAAAAGTAAGTTTTCAAGTCTGATGTGACCCATTTCGTGATTAGATTCTGGTGGGTTATCGGGGAAGATGATCTACCTTTTAATGACAGATCACTACCCTACGTATTTCAACATGATTTGGTCCGTTTGAACGGACCAGATGGGACCCTTGATCAGCATGGGGCCCACTTTTTGGACTCCAACCGTCGGTTTTAAACATCGCATGAGAATTCCTGATTCTTGTCATTTTCTCATGAGATAGAGTATTTCTCTCCTTGATCTCTTACCGCCGTTAAGGGAAGGCTAGGATCACTCCACGTGGCCCAAGGAACAGCCAGGAGCACGCCAACATCTCCTTCCCAAAGAGGAAAATCTCTTCTTTTTTCTTTTTTTTTTTGCTTTTCTATAGGCAGGCCTTGCCCAGATATTTCTGAAAATGGGAGACCGTGGCTCTCCTTGGGCGATGGATGGATGGGATGGCACGATCAGTCCGATCTTAGGCCACCCATGCAGCCACAGATCGGGCCCACATCACGGATCCTAGCCACATGTAGGTCTTTGGACAGTTTTATTCTAAATTCTCCATTCCTTTGCACGAGGTCAAAAGCTTATACCGTTATGATAAGATGGGTCCCACGAGTCTAATGAACGGTTTGGATCGTTCGGAAGGTGCCCAGGGTGGGCCAGTTTGGAGGTCAAAGATTGTCAGATTCAAATGACCGTTGGCGGGAGAGAAATGTGATTTTTTGATGTTTTTAGCATGGTCAAAGCTGGTTTGACCAGCTATAGGCATCTAGTGCATTTCGTGTACTAGTATAAGGGTACACGTACACTCTGGTGGGGGGCCCACTATGATGTTTGTGATGAATCTACACCGTCCAGGCGTATTGGGGGGCCTATGTAGAGGTCCTGGTCCAGTTCGGGGTGGGGCCTAGGCCCAGGTGGGTCGTATCACACGTCCTAGGCTCTATTTAGCCTCATGACCGCTAATCCGATGGTTGGATTGGTTTGATATTAAATTTCAACGGCTTATTGTGGATTTAGAGCGCAATGGGTGCTTCAGCTGGCTATTCACTAGCCTTTGAAGATTGATCTTTTGGGTATTGTTATAGTTAGTTGATTTAGAACTATCCTGATTTAAGGTGTCTAATCAAAGTTACCCTCTAGATTGATATGGGGTGCATTCCAACTCCTAGAGCCTCTGATGGATGGTCTTTAATGGTACCTAGAAGTTCCATCTTGTATATCAAGTTCAAGTTCTCTAGTTAATCGATCTTCATTTTCATAGACGTAGTTTTAAGGGGTAATACCTGTGTACCAGAGGTACGGGGTGTTACAGTCTACCCCCCTAAAAAAAATTTGTCCTCGAAATTACCTGTGGTGTGCCATTAAAAAAGTGAGTGTATTTCTCCTTAACCTCAGCTTCTCATTCCTGTGTCGCCTCTTCTTCTCCATAATGTGATCAAAGAACCTTGACTAATGGTATAGTCTTTGTCCGTAGGACCTACTCCTTGTGGTCCAAGATGCGAATAGGTTCCTCGGTGTAATAGGCGTCGTCTGTAAGCTTAATTTACTCCTAACTAACGATGTACGACTCATCTGGTGTGTATTTCTTCAGCATGGACACGTAAAAGACGTTGTGAATACCAACCAGTGTAGTAGGTAGCGCAAGACGGTAGGCTATAGCTCCCACGCGATCTAAATTCTCGAAAGGTCCAATGAAACGAGGTGTTAGCTTCCCTTTCTGTTCGAACCTCATCAAACCCTTCATAGGCAACACCTTCAAGAATACATGATTGCCATTAACAAATTCCAAGTCGCGTCGTCGATTACCTGCATAGCTCTTTTGTCTGCTCTAGGCGGTGCGCAGTCTTTTTCGGACCACGTCAATGACCTGGGTAGTAGCTTGAACAAGCTCGGGCCCTAACAAGCTTCTCTCTCCGATTTCTACCCAACACTGAGGAGCTCGGCAAGGGCGACCATAGAGAACCTCATACGGTGTCATGCCTATGCTGGACTGGAAGCTGTTGTTGTATGCAAATTCTTCCAGAGCCAAGTGATCGTCCCAGTCGCCCTGAAAGTCCAGAACGCATGCTCCCAGCATATCCTCCAAAATCTGATTCACCCTCTTAGTCTGTCCGTCTGTCTGAGGATGGAACGTCGTACTGAACTTGAGCTCTGTGCCCATCTCTTCCTGCAACCTCCTCCAAAATTCAGAAGTAAACCTAGAGTCTCAATCTGATATAATCTCTCGCGAAACTCCGTAGGATCGCACAACTTCCTGGATGTATAACTTCGTCAAACTATTGGTAGAATCTGTCGTGCGAATCGGGAGAAATCGGGCAGCTTTTGTCAACCTATCGATGATGACCCAGATCGATACATGCTTCTTCCACGTCATAGGACGGCCGGATATGAAGTCCATAGAGATGTTGTCTCACTTCCATTCAGCCAATGGCAATGACTGAAGGAGGCTAGCGGGCTTGCGATGTTCGGCCTTGATCTTCTGACACACCATGCACTTCGCCACAAAGCCTGCGATGTCCCTCTTCATGTTGTTCCACTAGTACTGTCTCTTAACGTCGTTGTACATCTTCGTGCTACCTGGGATAGCTAATTTGGAATGGTGGGCTTCTACCATAACTTCCTTCCTTAAATCAGCATTGTTTAGAACGCATACTCGCCCTTGATACCGAAGACTGCCATCACTACCAATCCTCTAACCAGGCATTTCCTCTCTCTTACACTTTCCTTTCATCTTAACAAGCCATTCATCTTGGTCCTGAACGGTGATCACCTGTCGAACCAGGGTCGGCTCTACAATCAAAAGCGTCAAGTTCATCGAGGGTAAGCTGGATGTCGAATTCCTGCGCGAACTCCATCATCTCCCACTCTTTGATCATCAAGGTGGCTACCAACTCGTGCTTCTTCATTCGGCTCAATGCATCAGCCACAGAGTTCACCTTACCCGGGTGGTAAGATATGTCGAAATGGAAGTCTTTGAGTGTTTCCATCCATCGACACTGGCGCATGTTCAAGTCCTTCTGTGTGAATATATAATTTAGGCTTTTGTGATCGCAGAACAACTGAAATTCTTCCCCATAGAGGTAGTGTCTCCATATCTTCAGGCCAAAGACCACTGCTGTTAACTCCAGATCATGTGTTGGGTAGTTCTCTTCATGCTTCTTCAACTGCCTTGAAGCGTAAGGGATTACTTTATCGTTCTGCATCAGCACACATCCCAGCCCCAACTTTGACGCATCGCTATATACCACCAACGTTTCTCCTTCTTGTGGGAGAGTGAGTACCGACGTGAAAGTAAGTCTCATTTTCAGCTCTTAGAAAGCCACTTTCGTATTCTCGTCCCATGTAAATCAGTTGTTCTTTTTCGTCAGTTGGGTGAGCGACCGCACAATCCTGGAGAACTCCTTAATAAATCGCCTGTAGTATCCTGCTATGCCTAGAAAGCTTCGAACCTCAGAAACTATAGTGGGTTACTCCCACTTAGATACCACCTCCACCTTAGTTGGGTCAATCGTTGTCCCTTCCACTTTCATGACTTGCCCCCAGGAATTTCACTTCCTCTTCCCAGAACTCGCACTTGCTCAGTTTAGCGTACATCTGATTCCCCTTCAGAGTACTCAAGACTATGCACAGGTGTTGTTTATGTTCTTCCCGACTCTTCGATTAGACCAGAATATCATCGATGAATACGATCACGAATTGATCCAGATATGGCATGAATACCAGGTTCATCAGGTCCATAAATGTAAGGCCCGTATCCTAGCCCGTATTGTTCCGTCAACTTCTGCGATCCTTCCTGATGAATTCCACCAACTTGTGACCTATAATCGACGTTTGCGCACGACCCTAAGTTGTATCCCGTAGATTTGAGTCGGCTTAATCCGAGACTTGTACTATTGTAACTGCACCGTCGCCACGGTTCCAACGCCACGACTCACGCACCGATCCGATACCTAGGTCAGAAGATGTGGGTTCGCGTTCTGTTTGAGAAATACACCGCATGTTTGCAATCCCAAGAGAATCTCTACAACATGTTGAAAAGGCCAAGCTATATGTCCTAGAGGGGGGGTGAATAGGACTATGCCAAATTAAAATAAAATCAGCGGAAATAAAATAAGCCAATAGCCTTACAACATGAATCAATTCACAAAGCTAAATTTAAATCACCTTGATAAATAGATATCGAGAGATTGATGCAAATTCAGTTCTAAGGACAACCTTACACCATAATCAACAAGGGCTTATGGTAGGACAACCTTATTTCTAGAACCTCTTTTGGATCAAGGACTCAATATTAATATAAGTAAATGAAATAGCAAGGAATTGAATTTAAATGCAGAAGTAAGATCTAAATTATTACAACAATCCCCACACTTGCTTGAAATGTAAATAGTTACAACATTCACATCCACTTGTACATTCCACAAGATCGAATGATAAAAGATATGAAAATTAAGCAAGCATTCAAACCATAAGTCAAAGAGTTATAGTGGTTCGCTTGTGTGTACACCAACTGTTTTCCAACAGCCACACAAAAAGCTACTCCACTCCTAATATCCTCACACAGGGGATATTAGCGTTCACTAACAAATAGGTTTTCACAGGTTCACCAAAAACCTTTACAATTGTGTCTTTTTCTCTTGGGCTTACACAATCCAAAAACCCCTCTTTTCTGAGTTTTCTGGTTTTCCTCAGACAACCAATACAATGAGATTTTTCTGGCTTAACCTCAAACAAAACCAAAAGTAAATGAATTTTACAGAATTGTAAAATACCTGGATTTCTCCCATTTCGTAGCAGCCCGGTAGAACCAATCGGAGTAGATGATTTGAATGTCAAAGTTCAATTTCCAATACTCACATTCATAAGGTTCTAAGTTCTAATTGATTTTAGATTTAACTCGTTGGGCGTAGCTAAATTTGATTTTGATTCCAAGAAGAAGGAATAAGATAATTCCTCTTTTCAAATAAGATTGGAATATAGAAACAAAATCAAAATAAATAAGCTAGCAAAAAGGAATATTAAATAAGCACAATCTAGCTTAAAATAAACACAAACTTATCTCAGAGTGATCACTTGAAAATTTCTTGAATTGAATAGCGTTGAAGTTATGAAAACTCTGAATTTCGTGTTCAATTTATAGAAGCAGAAATCGCTCCTACGACTGGTCTTAGAAACCTACGACTGGTCGTAGCTCTAACAGATTTTTGAAAAAATAAGCGCGATCTTTAAAAGCCGTTCTACGACTGGTCGTGAGTACCCTACTACTGGTCGTGGGTCACCTACGACTGGTCGTAGATTCCTACGACTGGTCGTAGGACCAGTGATTTCGTTGCTGGACTTTAAGTCGTAGCTCCACGACTGGTCGTGGACGAGTCGAAGCCACACCTACGACCGGTCGAAGGACCTCCAGGACTGGTCGTGGGCGTACCAAAAATTCCGAAAAATCTTCAACTACTTAGGACTGGTCGTGGAATTTCTTGGACTAGTCGAACCAATGCTAGGACTGGTCGAACAAGAGCTAGGACTGGTCGTAGTATAGACCAACCTTGTGTAAAATAAATATTTGATTAATATATCCAAAGTGACCTACTTAAAGGGTCAACCTAAGGTCATTCAAACCTGAACCATGTCGTATGAACATTGAACTTCAACCATTCAACGAATGTAGATAATTTGAATTAAATCAGGCTTGAGATCTTGAACCATATCATGCTTGAGATCTTGAACCGTATCATGCTTGAGATCTTGAACCGTATCATGCTTGAGATCTTGAACCATATCATTCTTGAGATCTTCATCAACATAGAACTACTTCATGCATTGTTTCTTTATATTTGAACTTCAACACTGTAGCTTCTTGAGGCTTCAACATGTAGTTTCTTGAGGCTTCAACATGTAGCTTCTTGAGGCTTCAACATGTAGCTTCTTGAGGCTTCAACATGTAGCTTTTTGAGGCTTCAACATGTAGCTTTTTGAGGCTTCTTGAATTCCAATAAATGATCATACAAGTACAGAACACCGATAGATGTTTTGGCACACAAAATTTGACAACCAAAGGAGCATGAGATCATAACACTTACAATCTCCCCCTTTGTCAAATTTGTGACAAAACACCCAAATTATAATACTTCAATTTGAAACGAAGTACTCACTACATATTCACAACAAGTTCAACAATAGAGAAGCATGCACAGATATATATGATAAGAAATAACTAGCATCATTCTCATAACTACCCCTGAGAAGCTTAACTCCCCCTGAGTAATAGGTACCCCTGAAAAGCTTAACTCCCCCTGAGTAATAGATAATAGGAGCACAACTCCCGAAACTTCTCCCCCTTTTTGTCACAATATGACAAAGGAAGAAGGGCAGCAATGATAATGAATATAGCAGTTAGAATATTGATTTAAGAGAGCTTAGTGCATAATTCAAAAAGTCAGTGAGTATGTATAGTTTTAAAAAAATATTACAGACTTAGTAAAACATTCAGTCAGAACCCGAGGATGGAGCAGGATTAGAAGGATCAATTTTGTGTAAACCCTTAGCAATACGCCTCATATATTTGCGTAGATAAGAGAATTGCGTATCTTGGATAACACGAATTTGAGCCACTTGCTCTTGAAGGGAATTCAATCTCTCATCAAAATCAGAGGGCTGAAAATCAGGATCATCAGCCGAGTCTGACTCAAGTTCTTCAAATAAATCATCCATATTCACGTCTTCAGTAGGATCACCAGCTTGACCAGCATCTCTTGCTTCAGCACCACCGCCACCAGCATCCACTTGGCCATCAGCCAATTCTAAAGTCATCTTGTTAAGATTTGAATTATTAAAAGGGA
Source organism: Magnolia officinalis (assembly GCA_021015155.1). Lineage (NCBI taxonomy): Eukaryota > Viridiplantae > Streptophyta > Magnoliopsida > Magnoliales > Magnoliaceae > Magnolia > Magnolia officinalis. Next base: position 49,576,246 of record JAJHSJ010000009.1, on the reverse strand, counting down.
GATGATGGATGGGTTTTTCTCTAGTAGGCATAGCAACGAGCATATGATTCGCCAGCATAGTCAACAAATAACCAAAGGGTATATCACTATGTCCAGGATGTTGACGAGACAGAATAATGGAATGACAAATTAAGGAAGGTAAACATATTTTTGCACCAGAGATGACAAAATGCAAAACACGAACCATAAAAGCAGTGAGTTCGGTTTTATTACCAGCACGAGGATAAAGATTAGAGATGATATGTAGTACTCTGTGTCTGGGTAACAAAAATCTTGAGGGAAGTGCATGACCTTTATGAGTCCAATGAACATCCAAATTACATAAATCTCTGGTAAGCATTCTACATTCAGATTCAGAGAGACTGTCATGTAAAATATCAATTGGAATGCTCTCATCATTGACAGGTATTTCCATAATATCAGCAATCAAATGTCGATCTACTACAAACAATCCTTCTTGAGTATCAACTTTAAAAATTAAATTCTCAAGAGAGAAATCACAGATACATGCAAACATGGATTGGGCAATGGACTGGTATGCAGGTCCACCCCAATGCAAGATGTTATCCCATCCCACAGATTCCAACAGAGGAGGGATACCAAATGAAGCAATGTGATTAACATTCACAGGACGCTCAACAATAATATTTCGCATACGCAAATCCCGAACATTTGGAGGATCATTTTCGGGAGACCGAAGATGACGTTGTACAATAGAAGTTGATCTAGAAGAAGAGGGACCTCTAGTAGTTTTCTTTTACCTCTAGCATCCATTTTTAATGGAGGATTTCAATGAAACAACAAGATGCAAGATAGAAGAGATGAGGTTTTAATAGATCAGATTTTTCAAGATAAAACCCCAATCTTGCAATGAACGACCCAATAGATTCAACAAGAAAGTGATTTGAAACACTAATATCAAGAATCTATAATAAAAATGCAAAGGAACCACTAACCTTAAAGAACTAAGAAGGTGGGTTCGACCGGTCGTAGCTAGAGCCGTTGGTGGGAAAAAAAGAAATGAGGAAGAAGAGTCAAAATCCCCAAATTAAAGTGAAATCCCGAGTTTCACGACCGGTGTGTACGTGTTCGACCGGTCGTAGCACGACCGGTCGTGTACACTCACGACTGGTCGAGTACGACTCAAAATTTGCAAATTTTTTTTTAAAATAAATTTCAAATTTAAGCAAATAAATCATCAAACTTATGTACATTATGATACACTAAATCATGCAAATTCAATTTAAATTGCACATACCGAGATCAAACTTTAATTTATTAAACCTGCTTTTGTCGAGCGGTTTAGTGAAAATGTCAGCAAGTTGAGTCTCGGTTGGAATGTAATCCAAACATATTACCTTTTCTTCCACTAATTCACGAATGTAATGAAATCTAATATCAATATGCTTAGTACGTGAATGCTGAACTGGATTTTTAGAGATATTTATTGCACTGGAATTATCGCAAAATAAAATCATAGAATCCTGAGTAATTCCATAATCGCTCAACATTCGTTTCATCCAAACAAGTTGAGTACATGCATTTCCAGCAGCAATGTATTCAGCCTCAGCTGTTGATAGCGATATAGAACTTTGCTTCTTACTAAACCAAGAAACAAGACAATTTCCAATGTAGAAACAACCACCACTGGTTGATTTCCTATCATCAATGTTTCCAGCCCAGTCAGCATCTGCATACCCGGCTAATTGAACATTAGTTTCATGTGGATACCAGAGACCAAGTTTAGTAGAACTTGCGACATATCGCATAATCCGCTTAACAGCAGTTAAGTGAGATTCTTTAGGATTTGATTGATAACGAGCACAAATACCAACACTCAAGGCTATATCTGGTCTACTAGCAGTCAGATAAAGTAAACTACCAATCAAACTACGATACAATTTAGGATCCACATCATTACCTGCAGAGTCTTTTGAGAGTCTCAAAGTTGTACTCATAGGAGTATCAAAATTTTTACCTTTCTCAAATCCAAATTTCTTGATTAAGCCCTGAGCATATTTGGTTTGAGAGATAAAAATTCCATCAGGTTGTTGTTTTACTTGCAACCCTAGGAAATAGTTTAATTCACCAACCATGCTCATTTCGAATTTAGACTTCATCAAATCTGCAAACTCAACAGTCATATTAGTACAGGTTGATCCATAAATAATATCGTCAACATATATTTGAACCATTAGAATATCATCGTTATACTTCTTAACAAAGAGTGTCTTATCAACACATCCCATCTGAAAATTATGACTTAGTAAAAACTTAGTCAGTTTTTCGTACCATGCTCTGGGAGCTTGTTTCAGACCATAGAGAGCCTTCTTAAGACGATACACATGATCAGTAAATTTAGGATCTTCAAACCCTGTTGGTTGTTCAACATATACCTCTTCATGTAAATCACCATTCAGAAAGGCACTCTTTACATCCATTTGATAAATTTTAATCTTTCTAAAACATGCAATGGAGATAAAAAGTCTGATTGATTCAAGACGAGCTACAGGGGCAAATGTCTCATTATAGTCAATACCTTCAATTTGCGTATAACCCTGTACAACTAGTCTTGCTTTATTTCGAATGATATTTCCAAGTTCATCAGATTTGTTTTTGAAAATCCATTTTGTTCCAATAATATGTTTATCTTTAGGTCTAGGAACAAGATACCAAACATCATTTCTGACAAACTGATTAAGCTCTTCTTGCATCGCAAGAATCCAGTTTTCATCCGAAAGTGCTTCTTTTACGTTAACCGGTTCAATCTGGGATGTAAAGCATACGTAATTACATATGTCCTCTAATTGTCTACGAGTGCGCACACCAGTGAGAGGGTTTCCAAGTATTGAGAAGTTGGATGATCTTTAACAGTCCTTAATTCAGAATTAGGTTCACTTGATGAAGTTTCTTGTTTTTCAAGTATAAGCACTTCATCATTATCTGAACTAGGAACAGGTGTATTCAAAAGATCGTCAATCACAACATTTATTGACTCTTGAATCACACCGGTCCTGTTGTTCAGAACACGATATGCACGACTGTTTAAAGAATACCCTAAAAAGATCCCTTCATCACTTTTAGTGTCGAATTTTCCCAAATTTTCACGGTCACGCAAAATATAACACTTACTGCCAAAAACTCGAAAGTATTTGACAGAAGGCTTTTTCTCAAACCACATTTCATAAGCCGTTTTATTATTAGATTTACAGATATAAACACGGTTAATAATGTAGCAGGCTGTATTCACTGCTTCAGCCCATAGATTTCTAGGGAGCTTCATGCTATTTAACATAACATTTCCCATTTCTTGAAGCACTCTATTCTTCCTCTCGACAATTCCATTTTGTTGAGGAGTTTTAGGTGCAGAGAATTCATGCGATATTCCCTGATCGCTACAGAATTTCTCAAAACCGCTATTTTCGAATTCGGATCCATGATCACTACGGATCTTGTTGACTTGAGAACTTTTTTCAGTTTGAATCCGTTTTATAATCTTTTTCACTTCATCAAGGGTTTCTGATTTGTCTCTCAAGAATGAAACCCAAGTGAATCTTGTATAATCATCTACAATAACTAAGATGTATTTTTTGCCACCTCGACTTTCCGTTCTTGTTGGTCCTATAAGATCCATGTGGAGAAGCTCGAGTGGTCTTGTGGTGGTATTGGAGTTCACCTTTTTGTGAGAGCTCCTAGTTTGTTTACCATGCTGGCATTCACCACAAATCTTGTCTACTTTTTGCATCTTAGGTAGACCTCTAATTAGTTCACCTTTGCTCAATCTGTATAAATTTCGATAGTGTACATGTCCGAGGCGTTTATGCCATAATTCTGTCTCATCGGTATGGACCATGTAACACGTTTGTTTAGATGAGCTACTATCGCTTACTATATAGCAGTTTTCAGAAGTTCTGCGACCAGTTAATATTACAGAACCCTTTTCATTTATTATTTCACAACCTTGATTAGAAAATTTAACATTATGGTTGTTATCGCATATTTGAGATATGCTCAACAGGTTGTGTTTTAAACCCTCAACATATAAAACATTTTTAAATAAGGGAAGGTTATAGAGTTGGACCGTACCTTTGCCAATAATCTTGCAGTTGCTACCATCACCAAATGTGACTGACCCATCAGTCATATCTTTAAGATCGGTGAATAGTGCTTTGTCGCCTGTCATATGTCTGGAGCATCCACTGTCTAGGTACCATTTCGAATGGCTTGTAGCTTTGAAAGCAGTGTGAGCAACCAAACAGACAGCTTTAGGAACCCATTTCAGTACAGTTTTAGGTTTAGGAGAATAATTGGTCTTCTTATGTTTATAGTTGTAGGAGTGACCTACAGAATTAGATTTTAATAGCTCCTTAAGTAAATCAATAATTTTTTCAGCTAGTGGGTTTCGAATCTGATTTTTAAAATAGCTGCTTTTGGGTTTAGGAAAAGTTTTTGTATTTTTAGAAAAAACTTGACTAGTACCTTTTCCTTTTGAGTTAGAAGTCTCTCCTTTCACAAAATTGGAAGGAGTATTCTTCTGTTTAGGAGATGTGTTTTTATCATAACCCAACCCGGATCGATCGCCACATTTTCTTGATCCGGATAACAATTTTTCTAATTTTGGATCACCTTGGGCATATCTCCATGTGTCCTTCAAACTCAAAAGAGAAGATACTTCATTTTTAAGTTTCTCATTTTCAGATTTCAAATTTTCAATTAGGGAGGTTTTGAATTCTAGGTCACACTTAGACTTTTCAAAACTATCTGAAATTTGAGATTTTTCTAAAATAAGAGTTTCAAAACATTCTTTAAGTTTATAAAACTTTTCTTTTTGAAGTTTAAGTTTGACAGCAATTTTACAACTTTCCTTATATAAGGCATTGTAAGCATCTTGAAGATCTTCATCATATTCATGATCACTATCCAAATTCTCTTCACTTGTTGAATCATCGTGATCGGAAAAAGTAAACTTGGCTAGAGTCATAAGGGCCTTAAGTTCATTGCCCGACTCGGTTTCTGAATTTTCTGACTCAGAAGAGGCTTCAGAATCAGACGATTCATCCCAAGTAGCCAACATACCCTTCCTTTTGAATCTGTCCTTTTTAGGACATTTGTTTGCTAAATGCCCATATTCTTGACAGTTGTAGCATTGACTATCTTTCAATGATTTCCAAGTTTTAGACTTAGGTTTGGAACGTTTCTTTTCATTTGCCTTTTGAAAATCGACTCTTTTCTTACTTTTGAAAATCTTATAAAACTTTTTCGCCAAAAGGGCCATATCATCTTCAGACTTTTCTGAATCTGAATTTTCTTGAATAATACTTTTAGATGACTTCAAAGCAATAGACTTACCTTTAGGAGCTTTAAAACTTAATTCATAGGTTTGTAAAGAACCAACTAATTCCTCTACCTTCATATTATCCGTATCACGAAGTTCCTGGATTGCGGTTACCTTAGAATTGAACCGTTCAGGAAGAGAGCGTAGTATTTTTGCACACACTTTACTTTCAGGATCTTATCGCCAAGACCCCACATTGAGTTCACAATGTCATTCAATCTAGTGTAAAAGTCCATAAACATTTCATTTTCCTCCATATGAATTTCTTCAAATTTAGTTGTGAGGAGTTGGACTTTAGATTTCTTGACAATTGATGTACCTTCGTGTGTCATTTCTAAAATATCCCAAGCTTGCTTTGCAGTATCACAGGATATGATTCTTTTGAACTCATCCGGTGATAGTGCGCAAGTGATTGCATTTAGTGCTTTAGCATTAGCACTACTCTCATTTTTCTGAAGTGTGGTCCATTGGTAATACGGTGTAACTTTCATAGATTTTGAACCATCAACACCAGTTACTTCCATGATAGGAGGTTTCCATTCAGTTACTGTGGCTTGCCACACACTTTCATCCATTGATTTGAGGAAGATCCTCATTCTGGCTTTCCAATAGGCATAGTTGGAGCCATCAAAGGGAGGAGGTCTAGTAACTGAAAGGCTATCAAAATTTGACATCTTTTTATATAGCTTAGATCGTTAGCTCAGGAAATAAATCCAAATAAAAAGCAACAAATATGAGCTATTAGGCTCTGATACCACTTGAAAAGGCCAAGCTATATGTCCTAGAGGGGGGGGGGGGGGAATAGGACTATGCCAAATTAAAATAAAATCAGCGGAAATAAAATAAACCAATAGCCTTACAACATGAATCAATTCACAAAGCTAAATTTAAATCACCTTGATAAATAGATATCGAGAGATTGATGCAAATTCAGTTCTAAGGACAACCTTACACCATAATCAACAAGGGCTTATGGTAGGACAACCTTATTTCTAGAACCTCTTTTGGATCAAGGACTCAATATTAATATAAGTAAATGAAATAGCAAGGAATTGAATTTAAATGCAGAAGTAAGATCTAAATTATTACAACAATCCCCACACTTGCTTGAAATGTAAATAGTTACAACATTCACATCCACTTGTACATTCCACAAGATCGAATGATAAAAGATATGAAAATTAAGCAAGCATTCAAACCACAAGTCAAAGAGTTATAGTGGTTCGCTTGTGTGTACACCAACTGTTTTCCAACAGCCACACAAAAAGCTACTCCACTCCTAATATCCTCACACAGGGGATATTAGCGTTCACTAACAAATAGGTTTTCACAGGTTCACCAAAAACCTTTACAATTGTGTCTTTTTCTCTTGGGCTTACACAATCCAAAAACCCCTCTTTTCTGAGTTTTCTGGTTTTCCTCAGACAACCAATACAATGAGATTTTTCTGGCTTAACCTCAAACAAAACCAAAAGTAAATGAATTTTACAGAATTGTAAAATACCTGGATTTCTCCTTTTTCGTAGCAGCCCGGTAGAACCAATCGGAGTAGATGATTTGAATGTCAAAGTTCAATTTCCAATACTCACATTCATAAGGTTCTAAGTTCTAATTGATTTTAGATTTAACTCGTTGGGCGTAGCTAAATTTGATTTTGATTCCAAGAAGAAGGAATAAGATAATTCCTCTTTTCAAATAAGATTGGAATATAGAAACAAAATCAAATAAATAAGCTAGCAAAAAGGAATATTAAATAAGCACAATCTAGCTTAAAATAAACACAAACTTATCTCAGAGTGATCACTTGAAAATTTCTTGAATTGAATAGCGTTGAAGTTATGAAAACTCTGAATTTCGTGTTCAATTTATAGAAGCAGAAATCGCTCCTACGACTGGTCTTAGAAACCTACGACTGGTCGTAGCTCTAACAGATTTTTGAAAAAATAAGCGCGATCTTTAAAAGCCGTTCTACGACTGGTCGTGAGTACCCTACGACTGGTCGTGGGTCACCTACGACTGGTCGTAGATTCCTACGACTGGTCGTAGGACCAGTGATTTCGTTGCTGGACTTTAAGTCGTAGCTCCACGACTGGTCGTGGACGAGTCGAAGCCACACCTACGACCGGTCGAAGGACCTCCAGGACTGGTCGTGGGCGTACCAAAAATTCCGAAAAATCTTCAACTACTTAGGACTGGTCGTGGAATTTCTTGGACTAGTCGAACCAATGCTAGGACTGGTCGAACAAGAGCTAGGACTGGTCGTAGAATAGACCAACCTTGTGTAAATAAATATTTGATTAATGTATCCAAAGTGACCTACTTAAAGGGTCAACCTAAGGTCATTCAAACCTGAACCATGTCGTATGGACATTGAACTTCAACCATTCAACGAATGTAGATAATTTGAATTAAATCAGGCTTGAGATCTTGAACCATATCATGCTTGAGATCTTGAACCGTATCATGCTTGAGATCTTGAACCGTATCATGCTTGAGATCTTGAACCATATCATGCTTGAGATCTTCATCAACATAGAACTACTTCATGCATTGTTTCTTTAGATTTGAACTTCAACACTGTAGCTTCTTGAGGCTTCAACATGTAGTTTCTTGAGGCTTCAACATGTAGCTTCTTGAGGCTTCAACATGTAGCTTCTTGAGGCTTCAACATGTAGCTTTTTGAGGCTTCAACATGTAGCTTTTTGAGGCTTCTTGAATTCCAATAAATGATCATACAAGTACAGAACACCGATAGATGTTTTGGCACACAAAATTTGACAACCAAAGGAGCATGAGATCATAACACTTACACATGTCCCATCATCCATCAATCAACAATCAAGCAATCACCTCATATCAAGTACAAGAGCACCCATACTTTCTTTCTCCACAAGTCGAGTAACCACCAAGTCAACCAATCTCTCACCTCACCCATCACTCACCTCACATCCATCACCCATCGCTCTCTCTCCTTACAACCCTCTCTCTCTCTTTCATTTCTCAAAACACAAATTCCAAGCAAAGTGGTGGACGTCCATGGTTTTTCAAGGGAGAAAGTGAGATGTGTGTGGCCCACTTCCCACCCCAAAATCCTACATCCTAGCCATTCATCTTTCATCATCTTCCATCAAAGTGAGACACAAGGAGATCGACGTCTCATCGGACCAAGAAGACCGAACGGTGGGTGTTTCATAGGCTTAGATTTTCATGTTTTTATGATGGGCTAAGTGAGGCCTACCGATGGATGGTATGGATCTCACTTTGGACCTTAGATGTCGTCGATGGCCCACCTTGATTCTCATGACATTCCATGATGGGGCCATTCTCCATGGACCCCATCATAATGTTTATTTTCCTTGCATGGATAGGGTCATCTAGACCTTCCATTTCGGTGGAGAAAGGATCTCCACCGTTGATTTTGATCGGTGAGCCCACATGAAATGGGACCCACTTGATGTATGTTGTAAGTCATGCAAGGAAGGGCCCATAGTACCGGGGTCCCTCCATCATCACGTGTCTCTCTCCCTCTCTCTTTCCTTTTTTTATTGTATGTGTTGATGTGGCCATGTGGCCCACCCGGATGGACCCCACCATGAAGCATGTATTTTACCCAAGCCATTTGTAGGTGGGGCCCACTTTATATGTGTTATATCCACACCATTCACCATTTGGTGGCCCACCTAAGTAGGGCCCACCTTATATTCATGGTAAGCCCAAACCATCCAGCATCTAGGGACACTGGACGTTAACTGGAAACACAAATATTAGCTTTGGTTCAAAGCTTTTGGGTTGGGCTGCTCATGTAGGCCCCACCTTGATGTATCAATTCAATCCAAGTCGTCCATCCCATTCCCTAGATCATTTTAGGCGTTGAGCCAAAAAATGAAGCTGATCCGACTTTCTGGCGGGCCATAGCATAGAAAACTGTGGTTTTCTACCATTGAAACCCACCCTGATGTTTCGATACGCCAAAACATGTCAAATATTGGGCTTGTTTGGCTTGTCTTGAGCCATAAAGACCATTGGCGGGGTCGGATTCCCCTAATGCGGGCCCCACCTGTGAAAAAATCGTGAGAAAACAAGTTTCAAAAAAATAAAAAATAAAAATATATATATAGGCAGCGACATCTGCTGCTACAACGTCAGCAACGTAGGACGATGTTATGCCATGGATGAAGAAGAGGCAGGGACCGTAGGTCCCAGCCGTGGGTCCTAGCCGTGGGCCCCACCATGATGTGTGTTGATCATCAACACCGTGTATTTGTTGGGTCCCCTTTGAGACAGTGCCCCCCCCCCCCCCCCCCCCCCCAATCAGCCGTATACAGCTCAGGTGGCCCCCACATCACAGGAAATAGTGTGATTGAACGTTTGCCACTGAAACCCTTTTTGGGTTGACAGAAGTTTTGGATCGATATGAAATTTGTTTTTCCTTTTCATTAAGGTCCATGTGACCTTATCAACTGATTGGATGGCATATAAATGTTATGGTGGGCCCCACGTGGGACCCACTATGATGTATGTGTTTTACCCACACCATTTGGACGGTGGGACTCCCTATGACGTATGTGTTTTATCTATGTCGTCCAGCTACTTTGGCTGGGATGCTGGACGACAAGGGACCCCACCTGTATTATCCACGCTGTCCATCTATGGGACCCACCATGATGCATGTGTTGCATCCAAACTGTCTAACCATTTGGCAAGCTTGTCTTACAGGCTTGAGACTAAAAATAAGTCAGATATAAAGTTCAAGTGGACCCCACCATGTAAAGTAGTGGACAGTGACGTCCACTGTTCAAATTTCTAAGGGCCAGAGTAGTTTCCTATTAAGCTGATATTTGTTCCACTTCATCTATCACTATGTTAATTTATGAATATGTTAGATCTCAAAATACATCACGGTGGGCCACACCATCCAGCCGTTGATCAGGTGGACCACATTACAGGAAATAGTGGGTTTGAATGTCCACCATTAAAACCCTTGGGCTACAGGGTTTGGAACTATATGATATTTGTTTTCCCCTCTTAATCCAGGTCTTTATGACCTTATGATTAGATTGGTTGGAAAATAAACTTTATAGTGGGCCTTGTGATTTATTTAACCGTGAAAATTATTATCTCCATTACTATTTGTGGTATGGTCCAAATGATCCTCCAATATGAATTTTTTTGGGATGTATGATTAGGCCCATCTTGATTTATTTATGGCCATCCGTTGAGGTCCACCTTGATATATATGAGACCCATGTTATGAGGCCCATTTGATGCATTGGAGGCCCATGGGTCGAGGCGTAATGGGATGTATATAAGGCCCATTACAATGTGTAATTCCACCATAGTTGATGTAATGATGTTTAGGGCGGGCTATGCCTTGGGAGCAATGACGGTTTGACGTTCACATTATAAGAATATTATTGGTTAAATGTCCGCATTGTAATCCTCCCTAGGGCTTGCTGTTAGGTCCATTCTCATCTCCTTTAGTGGGATAGCCCAAATCATTGGGCCCCCACTGTTATTAGTATAACCCATCTCACTTTAAGGGACTAACCCAAATTGTTGGGCTCCCAGTATAGATGGTACTCCCACCATGCCTTGTAAGATTGTCGAAACCTTGAAGACCACCTTGATGGATGTGTTATATGCATACAGTCCATCCATGTCCGGACTTCGGGACTGCCTTGTGCGGCCCTCCATATTCTGTGTACTATTTGACCATTTTTTAGGCTTTGGGCTGCCCACCTTGACATCGTGTCTTGTAGAAATGTCCAAGACATCAAGCCGATCTTGTGCTATTTGGCCCCTTAGGAAGTTTAGTTTACTATGTGATGGAGCGGGTGAGGAAGCTCATTCCTTGTTCGTAGGCCCATTCTTGATATAGGAAGACATCTAGGCCCATTCTTGATATAGGAAGACATCTAGGCCCATCCTTATGAGGAGAGTACTTCATCACCACGGAATATGCATAGTATAACTTCATAATACTTACGCATCATATGTATTGTCGGGCTACCCCAAAACATTGGGCCCCATTGATAGTGATACTTTCTACCATACCCTACAAACTACCCCAAACATTGGATCCCTTCTTGTGATTCATAGCAGGCCTTACATAGTAAATGTGATCCACCTAGATGCATGAGTTTGCCCAAGCTTAGTGACCCAAACTGAGGCCCACTTAGATGATGGGTGAACTACTCGACCCATTTATAAGGACACATTGTCCCAGATGAATGGACCCTACCGACGCCCGCCTTGTATTCATGTTGGGCCCCACGTGAAAGGAAAACTCACTTGTTGTATACCCGCTTGACTCACCCCGTGTGATGAGCCCTACCTTTGAATAGATTGCTAGGACTTCGTGTTATGTATGTATCAACCACACCATCCATCTACCTTCTTAGGACGAGTGTGAAGCTCATCCTTGGCATTAATACATCATCGTAATTCCCCTTGCCATAGGTGGAAGAATATGTATTACCAGGTTGGGTATATTCACTATATAGGCCGATTCCGATTGTCGAGGCTGATTTCGATTGCTAAGGCCGATTGTCGAGACCTATGTGATGTATATGCAGCCTGTGTTTAAGGCCTAATGTGATGAATATAAGGTCTATGTGATGAGGCCCATTGTGATGCATTTGAGGGCCAGGCGATGAAGTCCATTGTAATGTATATTAGGCCCATGTGAGAGGCCCATCGTGATGTGCATTAAGCTTTAGAGTGAGGTCCATGGTGTTGTATATTAGGCCCTTGTGTGAGGCCATGGGTCCACTATATGTTGGGCTCTATGTGGGCCACCCCTTGGGGGAAATGTTGGTTAAATGACCACATTGTCGAGGCCGATTGTCGATGTCGATTGTTGGTGCCGGTTATTGATACCGATTATGAGTAGGTAACAACATAACATCACGATACATGACCATACGCATCATCTGCATATTTGTTATGAGGTGTGACTGACCACTGCATATGTCATTGGGCATGTTGTTATGAGACTCCCTGATAGGCGAAAATTGTCTCACATGAGCGCACGGTATGCATAGGATTGATGCATTACTGGATTGTGTGACTCATGCATCTCACATGTGTGACATGATCATTATACGCCCTAGCGACATCAGGTCCGTTGCCTCCACATGCACATCGTGGATGGCCAGATGGGACATCGAAAATACTTGGTTCTAGCGCTGTGGGCACTTAGGATGTCCAGGGGTGAAAGTCCCTAAACCTCCTTGGTACCAAGAGATACTCCAATGTCTAAACCGACTGAAATATGGGCACCGGTGCCTATACTATGAGGCCGTGTCTCCCACTGTGTCATGGTCGGTTGGAAGGGGGTGTGGCCTTATCCACCCGAGTGAGGGGGCTATAAGCTAGGCTGAGTTTGAATAGCTCGCAAATGAGTTCGCTATCAACGAGCCAGGTAGGTGTTGGCAGACTACTGGTCAGGCGGATAGTGTGGTCTCTTCCACTTGCTGGGCTATGCGGCTAGGGAGGCGGCAGTTAGTGTGAAGTGTATTGGACCCCAGTGATTTCCTAGAGAGGAACCATACTGATATGTGGACTTGATATGAGGACTGGCATGATATTATGGCACCCCATCACTGTTGTACATGTGGGCGGGCGCACATGGGCTGACACTGATGTGGGCGGGTGTGATGTGGGCAGGGCTGAGGTCTGGGCGAGCTACCACACTAGGTGAGCTACTAGTGGTTGGCAGGCTACTGTGCTGGCAGGCTACTAAGCAGGAATTGCATACTCATTCATTCATCCATTCACTATCCACTCGGGCTGGTGGTGCGCAACTATTTGTTACGTATACCTTCACAATGGCCAGAATATTGGTTGGGGCGCCCGACTAACCTGAGATTAGGAGTTTACCATATTGTGTTTGACTATCCAAATTTAGGTATGAGACTAATTTGGATAGAATTCCCTTGTGATGGACCTCATAGCCTACGATATTACGTACTATCATCCCGACTTCACACTCTAGCTTGGTCATTTCATTCGCATTGCATATTGCATTACATCCGCAGGCATATTGCATTTTGGGTTGCTATGTTTCTGCACTTATATGGCCTAGACAAACTTAACAGAATTTGTATATTGCATTGCATCCTCAGCATCTGATATTTGACTCTCTATGATTCAGTGTTTACATTACATATTTTGATATTGTATGACTCATGGACTTACCAGTATACTTCTGCTTACTCTGATATCGTATGATTCATGATCTTGTCAGTATTTCTGCCTATTCCGATATTGTATGATTTATGGCGTTGTATTTGTGTGCTTGACACTTATCTTGCGCACACACTTTCAACACCCTTTAAGCTTTTTATATGCTTATGCATGATATATGCATGCAGGTGATGTTAGGATACAGCCGATCTGAGGCTGGGGCGTGCGGTGGAGCTTTTGGAGTTTTCTTTGATATCTTCGTATTGTATTTCCATTTCAACATTGTACTCAAATAATTATATTAGTGGATATGTGGTGATGATGTTGTTTTGTGACCTGATTATGCTTGTGGTTATGCTCCATTACAAAAAAAAAATCATATTGAAAATCCTCCTTGTAGGATCCCAGGATCGAAATCTGGCGCATGCGCGCTGGGAGCGAGAATGGGGTACTATGGAGGCTGTCGGCATCGGATTCGGTGATCGGAAATTTTGTGAGCCTGGTTTCTGAGTTTGGGCGTGACAATAAACACGGCTGTGACATTGGTGAGACCGAACAACATCACCAAGAACTCGTAGTGCCCATAGCGAGTCCTAAAAGTCGTCTTTAGGATATCCTCATCCCTGATCCTCAACTGATTGTACACCCGAGCGCAAATCTATCTAAAGAAATATTTAGCATCCTTAAGCTGATCGAATAGATCGTCGATGTATGGTAGGGGATATCTATTCTTGATCGTCGCATCATTCAGCCTTTTGTAGTCTATATTCCTGTAGTTCTTCTACTTTCATCTCGTCTATATTTTTCCTACACTCCTCAATTGTTGTTACTTTGGGATTAAACCGTTCCGGCAATGATCTTAATTTTCCTACAGATTTTAGGAACGGAACTTTTTCTCCCAATCCACCCATGGAGTTGCCAATAATGTTCAACTTGGTGAAAAACTCCATAAATGTCTCATGCTCTTCCATTCTGAGACTTTCGAACTGTAAAGTCAAGAGTTGTAGTTTAGACCTCTTCACAGTACTTGTGCCTTCATGGGTTGTTTCCAGTAGATCCCATGCTTCTTTAGATGTCCCACACATTCTTATTTGATTGAAAATATCCTGGGACACAGCACAGTAGATAACATTCATAGCCTTGGCTTCAGATGTTTGCTTTTCTTTGTCAAATGCTGTCCACTTTTCTTTGGGTTTGGGCTTTGTGATTGTTGTGCCATTATCAAGTATGATTTGTTCAGTAGGTGGCACATATCCACTTTCAACTATATCCCAAACGTCATGATCCAACGATCTTAGAAAGTAGTGCATCCGAGCCTTCCAGTATGCATAATTTCAGCTGTCAAATACTGGAGGCCTGGTGACTGATGAGCCCTCTCCTTTGGCTATATTCCCAACTTCAGTCAAGATCACTCTCTAGGCTATGAAGCCCTTAAAGAGAGACCCGCTCTGATACTAATTGAAATAGCGGTGAAGACCGCTTGAGTTGAAGTCGGAATATGCCAATATCTCCTAGAGGGGGGTGAATAGGACTTTTTAAAGATTTATAAGTTATATTAAAAATCCTATTACTCTAATCCTATCATGTAAGCAATTTTCAGGATTACTCAAATGTAACTCTACTAGCTTCCAAGCCAAGTAGAGGATCCAATCACAAACTAATCAAGATATAGCAATATGCAACTTAGTCTATGTTGGATGTGACTGTGTACGTGGCAAATGAATCACGTGGCAAATGAATCATAGCCATGAATTATAGTCCAGACAATCGGTACCAGAATTGAATTCGTGGCTGTAATTCATTTGCCACGTGAGATGTGTTCGACGAACCCGAGTCACACTTTGGTTGCCGATAGTGGTTGGCCACACGAAGTGCTTATGCGCTTCATATCGTTCAACTTGTTGTGCGTTCGAGCTAGCCGATCTCGTCAAGCAACCTGATCTGTCTTATGTATGTTCACCATGTTTGGATGCTACTGCTTGAACCTAGGGTACCAAACTTACCAGTGAAATCCCGTTAACCATGGTACCTCGATCCACTAAGAATCATGAGCTGGACATGGTGGTATGGGACACTGTGGTCGAGCTGTCGGCCTACGCTGGGGTTACGTGCCTCCCCGTAGTGACCAGTGAGCAACCAGACTCGTGAGCCGATTATGGTGGTATGGGACACTATATTCGAGTTGTCGACACCTACGGCGAGAGCCGAATACGGTGAAACCTGTATTCGTGTTGATGGGCGACTAGTCCTCCGGAGTTTCTTCGAGTATACGCTAAGGTCTGTGAGTGGTGACGAGCCCTTCACAGCAACTAGAGCATGAGTTGAGCCGAGTACGATGAGATCTGTATTCGAGCTGACGACCAGCGATTTAGCCGAGGACGGTGAGATCTGTATTCGAGCTGACGACTAGCGATTGAGCCGAGTACGGTGAGACCTGTATTCGAGCTGACGGCCAGCAATTGAGCCGCATACGGTGAGATCTGTATCCGTGCTGATGGGTGACGAGCTCTTTGTGATGCCTTGCTATGCCTCTCAAACCATAATATCGTATGAGATTAACTAGAACTGACGACCCTAGAATGGATCATGTTTGGGAATGATATAAGGGAGGTACCTTAGTTTTTCAATACTGTTGTTTGAAATGGACTAATAATTACTTGGTAATCATGCTCATCATCGCACTGCATGTGCTTGGTAGATGTGGAGCACTAGGGATGAGCGCATTCGCGAACGTAAGATGGTGTCGCATGAGGGTGGTTTGGCAAGGGCATACATCATGTCATTTCATACTTGCATTAAATAAGAGTAGTTAGAATTGTTTGATTGTACTGCTTTATCATTACTGCTTGACTGAATTGATAACATGTTAACCTATGCTTTATTGTTCCACTGAGTTGATCACTCACTCCCACGTTACGGACGGTGTTCCGAATACCCACCAGACTTTGTTTGATTGCAGATGGCGACGCTACTCTTGAGGCGGAGCCAGACCTTTATGAAGACAATGATGCTTTTTTGTATATACTATGCTGACGGCTTCACGTGAGCCGTGTCTTGATCGACGGGATACAGGGATGTTGACTAGATGAAACTACACATTTTATATTTTGAATGGTACTTGTAATTCATTAACCTGGTAACATTATCACACTCTGGAAACTCACCACTGTTTTATATTTTTATATCTATCACAGTCTTCCGCTTGTAATTTAACTGTCTCTAGAGTATGATATGTTGTTTTGGCTTAATCTCACTCATGTTCGATGCACTAATACAGACAACATTTAATCATCATTATATATGTGCATAAGATGTTCTGGAACTCGAGAGTTGAGTTACTACTCGACCCTCGATTTTTGGGATGTTACAACAACGCACCCAGAGGTTTCTACTTGATTCACCTCTAACCCTGAAGTTTTACTGGTTCACTCCTAACCAGATGTTTATGCTCTCCACAGAGCAAGGGTCCACACAACACACCCACCACGTACACTCCCGCCGGAGGCCTCCTTAAGGACTTCAAAGGGTGAGAACCACTTAAGACCCAATCCTAGAAAGGAATGATCGCAAGTGTTCTCCTGGACTTTAGATACTTATAGATAAGTTAATGAGTCCCGTTAAGCACAACGCCGAAGATCTCCTCCTCCTTATTGACGAAGAGTCTTCTACTTCCTTGATCCGCAACACAAAAGATATACCAAGACTAGACTTAGGGTTGGGTCAAGGTTAAGATGAAATCCTACTCTCTAAAGGTTTTCCTATAAGGAAGGTAGAGTAGTTCCAATCATCTAGGCATTCAAGGCATCCCAGCTTAATATTTGCCATTAAGGTAGTAGCTGGAGGATCCTTGAATGCGGAAGTTCATTCTCCAATCCACTCTATTGAATATCAATGGTGAGGGTGGATTGGAGGATGAACTCCCTCGAGAGAAAGGGCTTTAGATATATGATATAAGTTGAAACACTCAAAGCTCTCTCTACTTTCTCTCACACAACAAAAGACAAGTCCTCTATAAATAGGCAAAAAGTTCCAATGTATAAAACGGTTACATTTATGACAAAGTTCGATCTCATCGAGCAGGTTCGATATCATCGAGCGTATCTCTCGATAGCATTGATGGTCTGCTCGATGACTCGGACTCTGTAACAGCCCGAATTTTTCCCAACCTGTGATTAGACATCCTTAGGCAATGGGTCGATCCTAACACCTTATTAACTTGTCAAAACTCAGTCCCAAAGGCTAAAAGCACTTGTGAACCCGTTTCTTACACAAATTCCACCCTTCACCACCTTGATCTTTCAATTTTTCAAAGTACTTTCACCCTAGACACTATCTTAAACTAGCTAAGTAGTATAACTTGGATCACTTTATATACAAACTACAAAGGACTAAGTACCACCTCAGACAGAAATCTTACAGGACTAAATCCTTTAGAAATTAGGCGAGATCTAGCTAGTGTTAAACTAAAGTGCCTTTGAAATTAGCACTAATCACTTTAAATACGATCTGCAAGACCCAAAACTTGTAGAATCATTGACGCTAGGTTACCCTAAAATTTAGGATCAATCTCATTACCCGGCTACTCTCGGGAGCATCTCGAAACTCTATATCAGATCTGGACCGCACATCGGAAGTCCGATTAACACGAAATTAAGGAATTAGGACCGCCTTGCTGGGCTTGACAACCATCTCGAAAATCAAATCCAGCCAGTGTCCCAGTGCTATTCGCTTGAGCTCGAAGTGAAGAGTGTGAGAAATGTGAAATTAATTTAAAATAAAATATCTTGAATAGTAATCTGGCACGTGTTGCTTGCGGATCAGTTTTAAGCAACCAGGCCGTCGGAATCAGACCAAATTACACCCTCGGATCAGGAGAAATTTCATACACATTTACATGTACTCGGAATCTCCGATCGAGATCCGCTGACCGTTGAACTGAAACTGGTCCGCCACGCGTGATCTAGAATCCCGACCGAAATGAAAACTTAATAGAACATAGATCTGGTGTCTGTGAGCTTAAGTCCGACCTTTGGCTCAAGGAGGCCCACTAGAAGTCCTCCGTTAAGCTGAAACAGATGCCTTTTGGACAAAACCCAAGTATACCTTATTCCCAAGTCTGTTTTGGTGAGATTTTAGGCTATATAAGGACCTTAGAACCCTCTCTCTCACAGCCATATGAATTTGAGAGAAACCCTAGAGAGAGGAGAGAAAAGAGAGAGAAAGTGTGGGAGTTGTGAGAGATCCTTCCTGTCACTCTTCCCTGCCGCTCCACGAGCTCCACCGCTCCGTTCTCATCACTTTTCCGGCGATTCCAGCCCCGTTTTCAGGTAAGAAACCCTAACCCTAATCTGATTTGGGGCCTTGGGTGGTTGTAGGTTATAAAATAGCTAACCTATTTCGTTTTATAGGTTGCCAAACTGCCATATACGAAAGCTTAGCAAACTTATCGACTCCGTTACGATTCTACGACAAAAGGTGCGGACCTTAGGTGTATAGGTTATGGTTTTCAACGCTTTCAATGTCAGATAATGATAGATTCATGATCTGCATGCAATTGCACATGTATAAAGTGTCGTCTGTTTTCTGTTTCGATTAAAGATGAAAAATATGGAATTCTACATACTCTAAGTATTTGTAGAAAGTACCGTATACGTATAAATTTTGGAAATATGTTTGACATGATTATTTATTGTATGAATATATTATACATGGATAAAATACTTGTTTGGCGAAAGGACTCGCCCTAATACATGTTTTGCTTATATACACTATGTATGTTGAAATTGTGTATTCTAGAAAATACCGTATACATATAAATTTTGGAGATGTATTTGTCATGATTATTTGCTGTATGAATATATTATACATGGATAAAATACTTGTTTGGCTAAAGGATAACCCTAATACATGTTTTGCTAACATACACCATGTATATTGTAATAGTGTATTCTAAGTGTTTGTGAGAATGACTGAATGAGTATAGAATTCTCATTCGTGCTCGCCATGACTAATTGTCATGGATAATTGATTGTTGTATTGGCGATCCCCCTTTGACGAAAGGATTTGCCCCCTAAATCACGCCACGGCCAATACACACTATATATGCTAAATGTGTGGCCCAAGTGTTTGTGGAAATGACTGAATGAATATGGAACTTGGGTTCCTGTTTGCCATGACTATCCGTCGTGGGTGTATGCGTGTTATGATTGGGGTAACTCCCTAGTGAAAGGATTTGGCCTTATACCTAGGTGATCAACATATGTCATGTATGTTGATACATGTATTTTAAATGTTTTGTTGAAATGTCTGAATGAGTAGTAGTTAGTAAATTGTAATGTTTAAGGGTGTTAAGATATGATTCTCAACTCCTTTAACTATGTGTATGATTTCCTTGGATAGCTGTGTGATTAGGAATTGAATATGTACAAACTCATGCTTGTGTTGTGCTTCATAACATGCTCAACAGCTTTTATGATTTTATCTATGTAATGCATATGTTAAATTCATGTTTACGTTGTATGATCCGTCATGGGTGATGGGGGAGTGGAACAACGAATGCGTGCAACAGCCCTGGCAGCCCTAAATGGATAATATCAGACTTTGATTGTATGATTTGAACCTTGATCCATTACTGCTTTACTATTTGAAATTGACTATGTTTGGGGCTATGATTATAGTCCAGACAATCAGTACCAGAATTGAATTCGTGGCTGTGATTCATTTGCCACGTGAGATGTGTTCGACGAACTTGAGTCGTACTTCGGTTGGCGATAGTGGTTGGCCACGCGAAGTGCTTATGCACTTCATGTCATTCAACTTGTTGTGCGCTCGAGCTAGCCGAGCTCGTCAGGCAACCCGATCTGTCTTATATATGTTCACCAAGTTTGGACGCTACTGCTTGAACCTAGGATATCAAACTTACCAGTGGAATCCTTTTAACCATGGTACCTCGATCCCTAAGCTTATGACCTCGATCCGCTAAGACTTATGAGCCAGGCATGGTATGGGACACTGTGGTCGAGCTGTCGGCCTATGCTGGGGCCACGTGCCTCCCCGTAGTGACCAGTAAGCAACTAAACTCATGAGCCGATTATGGTGGTATGGGACACTATATTCGTGTTGTCGGCCTACATTGATAAGGTGATGGAGGAGTGGTGCAATGAATGCGAGCAACAGCCCTGGCAGCCCTTTGTAGTGACCTCGAGCATACTCTGGAATCGCGGTGAGCCTTAGAGTTTTGCCGCGGTGTATGGAGTATGAACTAGGCCTATTTCTGTATAGTGATGAATCGCTAAAGAGGTGATGGGGGGAGCGGTGTAACCTTTGTGCGTAACAGCGCTGGCAGCCTTTGCAGTGACCTAGAAAACACACCATCGTCTGAAATTAACTAGGACTGACGACCCTAGAATGGATCATGTTTGGGAATGATACAAGGGAGGTACCTTAGTTTCCCAATCCAGCTGTTTGAAATGGACTATAACAACTCTCGGTAATCATGCTCATCATGCATTGCATGTGCCTGGAAGATGTGAAGCACTGAGGGATGAAAGCATGCCGCGAACGTAAGATGGTGTCGCACGAGGGAGGGTGTGGTGAGGGCATACATCATGACTGCATCCATACTTGCATTAATAAGAGTAGTTAGAAGTGTTTGATTGTACTGCTTTATCATTACTACTGCTTGACTGAGTCAATAACATGTTAACCTATGCTTTATTGTTCCATTGAGTTAGCTACTCACTCCCACGTTACGGGACGGTGTTGTACACACCAACCAGATTTGTTGAGTTTCAGGTGATGGCGATGCTTATGAAGCAAAGCTGGACTACTATGATGTTGAGGTGGAGCTCTCCTACATGTAGCTCTCTGACAGGTCTATGAAGACCTAGTATTGTATTGACGGGGCTATGGTACTTGGAATAGAAGACATTACACTTACACAATTGGTATATTTTAGAAATGTACTTGAATTTTATTAACCTGGTAATATTATCACACTCTGGAGACTCACCACAGTTTTTTATATATTTTATATATCTATCACAGTCTTTCGCTTGCTAATTCACTCTCTCTAGAGTATGATATTCTGTTTTGGCTTAATCTCATTCATGTTCAATGCACTAATACAGACAACATTCAATCATCATTATCTATGTTGCATAAGTGATGTTCTGGAAACTCGAGAGTTGAGTTACTACTCGACCCTCGATTTTCGAGATGTTACAGACTCGATGTCATACGCTTTTGAAACTCTTTGCCAATTGGTCGATGAATAGAAGTTATTGTCGATATCATCGGATTTCGAACTCTGATTCCATCGATGACAGGTTCGATCCATTGACACTTGAAAAATGAGAGAGACTTGACTTTGAGATATTTCAGGTTTTCATGAATGATCGGGGGAACCATCGAGATCATCGGAATTTGAATGTCGATGATATTGAGATCGGAGTCGAGGCATCGATAAATTCAGCTGATTTAGAACTTGCTGGACAGTTTATGGCTCTGTTCGATACAATCGATCTGGTGTCGATATCATCGATATTTGAATATCGATTAAATCGAAGGGCCCCCGATCATAGTTAAAAAATAACCTGAAATATCTGCTGTAAGAAATGCGCGCCCACTATCGATATCATCGATGGACCTCCGATCTTATCAATATTTGAATTCAGATCATATCGGACGGTCATCGATATGTCGAAGAATTTTAAGATTTTCATTAAAAAACAGGAGCGCCGGAAATCTGCCTGTCGATCTTATCGAGCCACTCTCGATGGTCCCGAGATTTGATATCGATGATATCGATATGTGTATCGATACATCGATAATTCATCCAGATATGTTGTGAAGTTGCTGGACATTTTTGGTCCTCTTATCGATAATATCGTTAAGGTATCGAGGACATCGACAGTGTAGGTAGATCATATCGAGGGTGCTTCGATAAAATCGACAAGACGAGAAAAACTTAGAGATTTTCCTATTTTGCTAAAAGTTTTCTCACCTTAAAAACCTTAAGATGTCTATCTTATTTTAAGGGTTTTAATCACCTGGTGTTTTGGGACATGGGATGTGAGGCTATGATTTACCTATTGCGAGCTTCCACATATTTGGTTAAGGCAGACGCTTGAAATAATCTTCCTATCGAGTTCTGCAGCCAGTCTGACTCACCACACATGTAACTTGACAAACCAGTGCACTAGCAGGTGCACTTTCAATTCATACTCTAAGTTCTTTCTAGCTATTGGGGATTCATTCATAAGTTCAAATGTTTATTCTGCTAATATCTAAGGGGCCTAAGTGTTTTGTCTTTACTCATCCTTCCTACTCCCTAAGGGAAATGTCTAAGTTTTGTCTAAGTTAATCCCTTAAGATTTTGTAATTTGATCCCACAGTCAGGCTATCTCATACTCTACTTTGATACCAACTTGTAACGCCTCAGTTTTCAGAACTCGAGTACACGACTCGTATCCCAAAAACCTAGGACTTAAATGAATAATAATGGTAATCAATGTAAATCAAAGTGCAAGTAGCGAAAAACAACCATAGCATAGATATGATCAAAACGGGAAACGATATCCTAGCCCACTCAGCTAGGGGGCAAATACAAAATCCTCAAATGTAATAATTCAAAACAAAACTATCATAAATGAAATCTATTGGTTAAGGCCATAATATACAGTTGCCTCCTGGTACGGCTCCTCATCGTAAGGCTCCTCCTCGACCATAACAGCCTCCAGATCCACTGCGAGTCCATCAGCCCCTATATCATCTGTACGGTTGAACATTGATGAATGAGTGGCCATCTCAGTGTGATCTCCCCTCAAGATTACACACCACCGCCCTAGACAAGAAATAACATAAAACATCCAAGCAACCCAAAACATAGTAAATGCAGTCTTATTATGTGCATGGATGCGTGAATGCAATCATCGCCCCGAGGATGCTCATCCGTGCGGACATTGAGCTCATCACCCATGCATTCGTCGACCTGAGAAAACTCATCCAGTTGGACAGAATACGTACATCACGTACGATAGCTATAGACACTGGTCTGTGCCATGTATGCATGATTAGCCAAGCCATTATTAGTCCATTTTCAATCAGCCAATTTAAATAAGCTCAAGGTCATTACGGGGGCTTGCCACCAGCGTAGGCCGACAGCTCGGGCATAGGTCCCATACCACAATCCCCAGCTCATGAGACAACCGCGTTAGGGTGTGTATAGAGCCCATCAACACATGGCCAATCAATTCTCAATACAAGAGACCAACCACCGTATGTTGACTAGGGATGAAGTATCAAAATCATTAACTGCAGCAACTAAAATAAGATGATATTTATGGATCAATAAGAGTAACCAGCGAAGAGAATAAATGTTATGTGGTTCATTCCATAGTCAGGTAAGTGGAATCACTCCATAGATGGTAAAAGTCATAACTCAATTGCCACTAATCATAACCTTCATGTTGAGGGTCTATTTTTATCACAATCCATTCCATTACACCCTAAGCTCGGACTCTCTTAAAATAGGAGTTCCATAAAGAGGTTTCAAATAATGTATGATTTACAATCAATACAAACTTATGAGGATTTAGGCATGCTTGATATGTGAAGTAAAACTCTTGAATACAACCAGTTCAAGAATCTTATATTCCTAACTTATCAAATTATGAGGCATGTCTTAAGTAAACAACTGAGTGAAATGGGTTCCTAAGGTTACTAGCTTGGTTGCCCACACCGCTTTCAAAGCTTCAAGCCATTCAAAGTGGTACTTAGACAGTGGTTGCTCCAGGCATATGACAGGCGACAAGGGTCTGTTCACCAATCTTAAAGATATGACTGATGGTTCAGTCACATTCGATGATGGTAGCAACTGCAAGATTATTGGCCAAGGTACGGTTCAACTTTTTAACCTTCTTTTATTTGAGAATCTTTTATACGTTGAAGGATTAAAACACTACTTGTTAAGCGTAAAATTTACTAATCAAGGTTGTGAAATTTTAAATAAAAAGGGTTCTGTAATATTAACTGGTCGTAGAACTTCTGAAAACTGCTATATTGTAAGTGATTCTATCTCATCTAATTAATCATGTTACATGGTCCATACCGATGAGACTAAGTTATGGTATAAATGCCTTGGACATGTACACTACCGCAATCTATATAGATTGAACAAAAGAGAACTGATAAGAGGTCTACCTAAATTATAGAAAATAGATAAAATATGTGGCGAATGCTAGATTGGTAAACAAACTAAAAGTGCTCACAAAAAGGCGGACTCCAATGCCACATCCAAACCGCTCGAACTTCTCCACATGGATCTTATAGGACCAACCAGGACGGAAAGTCGAGGTGGTAAAAAATACATACTAGTAATTGTGGATGATTTTACCAGATTCACTTGGGTAATCTTCTTAAGGGATAAATCAGAAACCCTTAATGAAGTAAAAAGAGTTCTCAAACGGATCCAAACGGAAAAGGGTTCTCAAGTCTATAAGATCCGTAGTGATCATGAATCAGAATTTGAGAATAGTAGTTTTGAGAAATTCTGTAGCGATCAGGGAATATCATATGAATTCTCTATGCCCAAAACACCACAACAAAGTGAAATTGTTGAAAGAAAAAATAGAGTGCTTCAAGAAATGGCAAATGTAATGTTGAATAGTATGAAGCTCTCTAAAATCTTTGGGTTGAAGCAGTAAATACTGTCTGTTATATAATCAATCGGGTTTATACAAGTAAATCAAATAATAAAACAACTTATGAAATGTGGTTTGATAAGAAGCCTACTATCAAATACTTTCGAGTTTTTTGCAGCAAATGTTGTATTTTATGTGACCGTGAAAATCAGGGTAAGTTCGATACTAAAAGTGATGAAGGGATTTTTAGGATATGTCTTAAACAATCAAGCATATCGAGTACTAAATAAGAGGACCGGTGTAATTCACGAATCCATCAATGTGGTCATTGACGATCACTTGAATACACCTGCCTCAAGTTCAGATAATGATGAAGTTCTTCTAATTGACATACCAGATACTTCTCCAAGTCAAAATAACTCTGAACTGAGGACTGTTAAAAATCATCCAACCACTCAGAATCTTGGAAACCCTCTCACTGGTGTGCGCACTCGTAGACAACTAGAAGATATATGTAATTACATGTGCTTTACATCTCAGATAGAACTAGCTAACGTAAAAGAAGCTCTTACTGACGAAAACTGGATAGTTGCGATGCAAGAAGAGCTTAATCAATTTATTAGGAATGATGTTTGGTATCTTGTTCCTAGACCTAAAGATAAACATATTATCGGAACTAAGTGGATTTTCAAAAATAAGTCTGATGAACTTGGTAATATGATTAGAAAGAAGGCTAGACTGGTTGTACAAGGGTACACTCAAATTGAAGGTATCGATTATGATGAAACCTTTGCCCAGTAGCTCATCTTGAATCAATCAGACTATTTATATCCATTGCTTATTTTAGAAAGTTTAAAATTTATAAAATGGATGTAAGGAGTGCTTTCTTAAATGGCGATTTACATGAAGAAGTGTATGTTGAACAACCAATGGGTTTTGAAGACCCAAAGAATACTGATTATGTCTATCATTTAAAAAAGGCTCTCTACGGTTTGAAACAAGCTCCCAGGGCATGGTACGAAAATTTGATGAAGTTTCTACTAAGTCATAATTTTCTAATGGGAAGTGTTGATAAGACTCTTTTTATTAAGAAACATAACGATCATATCTTATTAGTGCAAATCTATGTTGATGATATTATTTATGGATCTACTTGTGCTAACATAACTGTTGAGTTTGCAGATCTTATGAAATCTAAGTTTGAAATGAGCATGGTTGGGGAGTTGAATTATTTTTTAGGGTTGTAAGTTAAACAATAACCTAGTGGTATCTTTATTTCTCAAACCAAATATGCTCTGAACTTAGTGAAAAAGTTCGGATTTGAGAATGGAAAAAATTTTGATACTCCTATGAGTACAACTTTAAAACTCTCAAAGGACTCTACAGGTAAGAGAATAGATCCTAAATTATATCGCAGTATGATAGGTAGTTTGTTGTGTTTAACTGCAAGTAGAACTGATATTGCTTTTAGCGTTGGAATTTGCGCTAGATATCAATCTTATCCTAAAGAGTCTCATTTAACTGTTGTTAAGCAGATTATGCGATATGTCGCAAGTTCTACTAATGTGGGTTTTTGGTATTCACATGATACTAATGTTCAATTAGCTAGGTACACTAATGCTGATTGGGCTGGTAATGTTGATGATAGGAAATCAACCAGTGGTGGTTGTTTCTATATTGGGAACTGTTTAGTTTGTTGGCAAAGTAAGAAACAAAGTTCCATATCACTCTCAACTACTGAGGCTAAATACATCGTAGCTGGAAATGCATGTACTCAGCATGTATGGATGAATAGAATGTTAAGCGATTACAGAATTGCACAGGATTCAATGGTTTTATATTGTGATAATTCCAGTGCAATTAATATATCTAAAAATCCAATTCAGCATTCACGAACCAAGCACATTGACATTAGATATCACTGCATTCATGAATTAGTGGAAGAAAAGATAATTTCTTTAGAATATATTCCGACCGAGAATCAACTTGCTGACATTTTCAGTAAACCGCTCGACAAAAACAGGTTTAATAAATTGAAATTTGATCTTGGTATGTGGAATTTGAATTGATCATTTTTACATTTATGTATCATATTGTATATATTTGTTATTTTAAATGATCAGAATTTCAAATTATGTGAAAAATGCATATTTTTGGATGTGCACGACCAATCGAGAACTGACTCGACCAGTCGTGGCACGACCGGTCGAGGACGTCCCACGACCAGTCGTGTAGTGCGTTAGTGCTTTTAATTTGCGGGAAAAACACTTTTCTTCCTCATTTGCTTTTCCTTTCGAACGAATCTAAGCTCGACCGGTCGTACCCAACTTCTTGATTCTTCAAGGTTAGTCCATTATTTCCATTTCCTTCTAGATGCAAGTGTATATCACTTCATTTTTGTACTTGGAGTGATTTATTTCTTATTTTCTTGAAGTTTTTGGGGGTTTTCCTATCCAAAATCTGATTTTGAAGAAACACACTCTACATCTTTTACAACCTCTTGATTCCTTCATTTCTTTGTTGCAAATGGATGCTAGAGGTAAAAAGAAAATTTTCTGTGGTGCTTCCTCATCTAGATTGACACCTTTAATAAGGTGCCACCTTCGATCACCGAAGATGATCCCTCTTATGTGCAGGATTTACGATTGCACAATGTTATTGTTGAGCGACCTGTACATATTGATCATATTGATCCATTTGAACTCCTTCCACTTCTCCAATCTGTAGGATGGGCTAACATTCTACATTGGGGTGGGCCGGCATACCAGCCTATTGCGCAGGCTATGTTTGCGTGTATTTCTAAATTTTCAACTGAGAATTTAACGTTTACAATAGAAACTAGAGAAGGTCCATTTGAAATAGACCGTCATTTGATTTATGCTCTAATGGACATACTTGTTAATGACGAGGGTATTCCTATTCACACTCTAGTTGACAAATCGTAGGAATCAGAAAAATGTGTACTAACTAAAGCTTTGTGTAATATAGATGCGTAATGGACTCATAAGGCGAATGTGCTTGCTTCCAAGTATTTGTTACCCAGATATAGGGTTCTTCACAGAATATTTATTTCAAATATGTATCCGCGTTCTGGTAACAAAACCGAACCCACCTCTTTCATGGTTCAGATTTTGCATTCCATCATATCTGGTATTAAAGTTTTTCTTCCTTCTTTGATCTATTATTTTATCATTCAATTTCGTCTCCATCCTGGACACAGTGATATTCCTTTTGCATTTTTTATGACTGTGTTAGCCACTCATATATTAGTAGTTATGCCTGTTTTAGAGGCTCCTATTCATTACCTTATTTTCGACAACTCAAATATAAACATGATGAAATTGGGATTGGCTCCTGGACAAGTGAATGTGGGTGGTGGTGGTGCTGAAGAAGTGAATGAAGAAGAAGGTGGTGATTTACCTCCAGATGATATAAACATGGATGATATTTTTAATGAGATTGAATCAGATTCTGAGGCTGACCCTGATTATCAGCCTTCCGATTTTAATGAGAGGTCGCATTCTTTTGAGGAACAGGTGGCTCAGATATGTGTTACCCAAGATTCTCAATTTGCTTATATGCGCAAATATATGAGGCGCATTAACAAGGGTTTACACCAAATTGATCCATCTATTCCTGCTCCCTCTTCTGGATCTGATTAAGTATTTTCTTATATGGCATGTAATAACCCTTATGATACCTTGTTTTCTTTCGGTTTGTGAGTCTGACTTTGGATGAACTTGGTTTATGATGATTTATGTTGAATGAACACTATTTGCTTTTATCTTTCATATCTTGACTAGTTTGCTCCCTTCTACCTCTCTTATTACCTTTCCTATTCCATATCTTAATTGCTTCCTTTGTCTAATTGTGATAAAAAGGGGGAGAATATTTTGTTATGCTAATATGGATATGGATTGTGCAAATGGATTGTGCAACTCAGGGGGAGTAAGTAATGTTCTAGCTTTTAATAACTGGTGCATGATTCTTTATTAAGCATGTAATGCTACTCTTATTTTTAATGAAGTGTGTTTTGTCACAAATTTGACAAAGGGGGATATTGTAAGTGCTATGGTTATTTGCTCCTTTGATTGTCAAATTTTGTTATGCCAAAACCACAATATGTGTCGTGTGTAGCACATTGATATATATGTTCAAGGCAATGCATCACATGTACAAGGACAATGCTTCAACTCAAGAACAAAGATCTACTTCAAGAAATGCAAGATCAAGTACATTGTTCACTCCTTTAAGCTTCATAGTTCAAAGTTATCAAGTACATTGTTCACTCCTTTAAGCTTCAAAGTTCAAAGTTTTAAAGTGACATTGAAAGACAAGTCAACTGTTCATACTCAAGACTCAAGGTGAAGTAGAACTCATGTACTACAAATTCATGCTTCAAAAGATCTCCAATTCAAGCTTCATTATGTGTCGATATCTCAAGCTTCATGAACTTCAAAGACCGTCTATCATTTGAAGAAAAGAAGGTTCAATGTTCATACTTCATGTCCAAGGTATGGAAGACCTTAGATTGACCTTAGGGTAGGTTATTTTGAATACATAATTCAAATTAAATCACTTTATAAGTGTTTGGTCTATTCTTAGACTAGTCTTGGACTCTGTTCGACTAGTCCTAGCACTAGCTCTACCATTCTAAGAAATTCCACGACCAGTCTTAAGTTGTTGCAAATTTTCAAAAATTTTTGGTTAAGCTACGACCAGTCCTAGAGGTTGCTCAACCGGTCGTGTGAATAATATATGACTCGTACACGACCAGTCCTGCAGCTATGACTCAAAGTCCAGCAACCATTCCAGGTTCCACACGACTAGTCGTGGATAGGTCACGACCTGTCGTGGAGGTCTCTCGACCGGTCGTACAAGGCCTACGACCAGTCATGGAACGGTTTTATACGATCGCGTTTAAAATTCTAAAATGTTGTTGGTCCTATGACCAATCGTAGTGTCCTCACAACTAGTCGTGGACGCGATTTCTTTATCTATAAATAGAGCACGATTTTCAGAGTTTGATATCCAATTCAAGTATAATCAAGTCATCACTCTCAGAGATAAGTTAGTATTCTTTTTAACCCATATTGTGCTCATTTGATATTCTCTTTTAATAGCTTTTTATATTTGATTTTGTATTCTGCATTCCAATCTGATTTGAAAGAGGGATTGAAGAATTCCCACTTCTTGGAATATAATCAAATAGAGCTAGCCCAACTTGATTTAATTTAAAATCAATTTAGAATCTAGAACCATTTCATAAGTGAGTATTGGACATTAAACTTCTATTCGAACTTCTACTCCAATTTGGTTCTTCCGGGCTGCAACAAAAGGAGAAATCCAGGTATTTTACATTTGTGTAAATCTTCTGTTTTTGGTTTCTTTTTAGATTAAGCCAGAAAAATCTCATTGTTTAGGTTTATCTGAGGTGATCCAGAAAACTCAGAGTGTGGGGTTTTGAATTGTGTAAGCCCATTTAAAAGACACAATTGTGAGGGTTTTAGGTGAACCTGGAAAAACCTATTTTCATAGTGAACGCTAATATCCACTGTGTGAGGATATTAGGAGTGGAGTAGTTGTGTGGCTGTTGTTTAACAGTTAGTTTACACACAGGCGAACCACTATAATTCTTTGTGTTTTGTGGATGTGTGGTTTATTTTCTATATCTTTTATCATTCAAGATTGTGGAATGTATGTGTGGATTTTAATGTTGTAATCCTTTACATTTCAAGCTTTGTTGGGAATGTTGTAATAGCTTAGAATTCCTTTCTTGCTATTTCCTTTTTATTCCTCTTCAGTTTGAGTTTTTGATACACAAACTGTTCTAGTAAGATTGTCCTTGCCATAAACCCTTGGTTTTTATGGTGTAAAGTTGTCCTTAGAATAACATTTGTATCAACCTCTCAACACTAGAATTTTGACGTTGCTTTACATTTCCATATTGTGGATTATTTAAAGTGTTATCTTTCCTTTAATTGTTTAAATTCCGTTGTTATCATTTTAATTTGGCATAGTCCTATTCACAACCCCCCCCCCCCCCTAGGACTCTAGCACGGCCTTTTCACTACCATTTTGAACTATTGCCAACTTTTAGAGCAGTATGGATTACTAAGCAATTGTTCCGATCATTCACACCCTCAGAGACACCTTTGGTCATGTTTCCAATCTTCAGTCAAGATCACTCTGTAGGCTGTGAAGCCCTTAAGAGAGACCCTCTCTGATACCAATTGAAATTTCAGGAAAGACTGCTTAAGTTGAAGTGGGAATATGCCAATATGTCCTAGAGGGGTGAATAGGACTTTTTAATATTTTATGGTTATTTAAAATCCTATCAATTTAATCCTGAGTAAATATGCATGTATCAGGAATTCTTCAGAGTAACTCTAATGGCTTCCAAGCCAGATAGAGGATCCAATCATAAAACTATTTAAAAGATAAACAAGATGCAAATCATAGTTTATGATGGATGTGACTGTGTGCGGATGTGATCTCAGGTAATCAAATATGAAAGCAATTAAGGAAATCACACAAGTAATGGAAGACAATAGCAATCCCAAACATAGTCATTTTTATAGTGGTTCGACTACTTGTCTACTCCACTTCCGGCGGACGTACTTAACCCTTGAGTGTACCGGATCTCACTAAAGGAGGTTTCACAACAGGTTTACCTCAAACCAGAGGTTTTAAATCAGGTTCACCTCTAACCAGTACAACCTACACTTAGGCTAACACAACGTGTCTACACGACACACTTTATGCTCCCATGAGCAAGGGTCAACACACAACACCCGAGTTTATGCTCCTATGAGCAAGGGTCAACACAAAGCACCCAAGTTTTAGACCACACGGGTCAATGACCTACACAAGGACATAAAAGTTTATGCTCTCCACAAAGCAAGGGTCAACATAAAGCACCCACCATGTACACTCCCGCCAGAGGCCTCCTGCGAGGGCTTGCAAGGGGTGAGAAACACTAGACCCAATCCTACAGAAGGAATGATCACAAGGATCCTCTGGACTCTATTGACTTATAGATAAGTAGAGGAGCCCCATTCAGCACGTTGTTGAAGATCTCCTCATTTGATGACGAAGACTCTTTAGCTTCCTTGATCCGCAACTCAGAAGATGTACCAATACATGGCGACGGGTTGGGTCAAGGATATGATGAAATCCTACTCTATTAAATGTTTTCCTATAAGGGAGATAGAGTGATTCCAATCATCTAGGCATTCAAAGCATCCTAGCTTAATGTTTTGTCATTAAGGTAGTAGTTGTAGGATCCTTGAATGCGGAAGTTCATTCCCCAATCCACTATATCGAATGTCAATGTGAGGGTGGATTGGAGAATGAACTCCCATGAGAGAAAAGGCTTTGGGTATATGATCTAAGGTTAAACACTCAAAAGCACTCTCTATTTTCTCTACCAACAACCAAGGGCAAGCTCTCATTAAATATGCAAAAGGTTCCAACGGATATAAAATGATCACATTTATGATACAGTTCAATGTCATCGAGCAGGGTCGATATCATCGAGCGTATACTCTCGATCGCATCGACTGGTCCCTCGATGACATGAACAAAACTGTCAAATGCTTTTGAAAACTTTTGCCAACTAGTCAAGGTGATCGAACGTGCGTCGATATCATCGGATTTCGAACTCCGATTTCATCGACACGAGGTTTGATTCCTCGACATTTGAAAATGCGAGAGCGCGCCTTTGAAATATTTTAGGAATGGGATATGATTGAGCATCACTCGATATCATCGAAATTTGAATGTCAATGATATCGATGACGGTATCGATTCATCGATAATTCTAAGGAATTTTCCTATATGCTTGCTGGAATTTGAATGTCGATAATATCGATGACAGTATCGATTCATCGATAATTCCAAGGAATTTTCCTATATGCTTGCTAGACAATTTTTGACTTATTTCAATACAATCGACCGTGTCTCGATATGATCGATATTTGAATATCAATTTTATCGAGTGAGCCTTGATCCAAGAAAAACAACCTGAAAACTTGCTGGATAGATTTGTGTCCTAATCCGATATCATCAAAGGTCTTCTAATATCATCGAGATTTGAATTCCGATGTTATCGAGGAGGTCTTCGATATATCGGGAATTACATGAATTGGCTTAATAGCATATTGGATACAACAGACCTGATGTCAATTTTATCGAGTAGACTCAATGGACTCGAGATTCAAACTTCGATTATATCGATGAGTCCATCGATTCATCGATAATCCAATCCAGATATCTTGGTGGTTGCTGGAAATCTTAGGTCCTCATTTCGATAAGATCGATTGAGCTTCGAGGACATTGACACCAGTATTCGATTTCATCGAACCACTTGTCGATAAATCGACAAAGGCAGAAAACTTAAGGATTTTCCTGTTTTGTTAAAAAAGTTTTCTAACCAAAAACCCTAGGATGCTCTAACTAATTTTAAGGGTTTTAATTACCTAGTGTTTTGGGACAAGGGATGTGAGGCCAAGATTTACCTGTGGCAAGTTCGAACACACATCTAGTTAGGGCAGACTTGTCACGCCCCAGACTCGGTAACCGAACTCACAAGGAACCCGATGGCCGGTTTTGGCCGCAACAGCCTCTGTAGTACCCCATTCTCGGCTCCTGAGGCAGGTTCCGATCTTGGGATCCTAGTAGGAGGATTTTCATAATAGTATAATCATTACCAATATGAGCATACCCAAGAACACAACAAGTACATCTGGAAGTAACAAAGGATAAACATCACAAAATCCACTAAGAATTTGAACTTTTACAAGCTTACATCAGGTCTGAAATGACATATATAAGATAATGGGAAAAGAGAGAACAGAGTCAGCAACACCGGAGTCCTCAAGTTCAACTCTACTCCACGCTCTGCTACGACGCCTGCCTAGGATCTCTTGTACGCATCAATCATGCATAAGCTTATAGAAAGCTTAGAGGGTGGTGAAAGTGTGTGACAATGGTGCTCAAAAGAAGATAGAGAATGCAGAAGGGAGTCATGATCAATACCAATACCACTAACCTTACCAAGACTATTATGAATGCAAGAAACTATATCAAGGCAGTATGATAATGTAGGAAGCCATACCAAGGCT
The DNA here is from genome assembly GCA_021015155.1 of Magnolia officinalis. NCBI lineage: Eukaryota > Viridiplantae > Streptophyta > Magnoliopsida > Magnoliales > Magnoliaceae > Magnolia > Magnolia officinalis. Next base: position 49,541,957 of record JAJHSJ010000009.1, on the reverse strand, counting down.
ATATAATGCAATGAGTACTGTAATGCGATTAGTACTGTAATGCGATGAGTATTGTAATGCATTATAAGGCTTACACAGCCGATGCAAATGCAATGCGAAGTAATGTCAGTGCTCATATCCAATCCACATATCAAGTACATTTCCATTATAAGGATATCACCGGGGTCCATTACACTGCTGGATGACTGCCGCTCTACAAACCCCGCACAGTCAAACGAGCATAAAAGACCTCACTACCCTGCCTGCGGATAGCCAATCACCAGCAAGGCCTGAAGGTAGGGGACCCATTCACGAGTTGGTCAGACTCAGCCTAGCAATGCCCCCTTATATTAGGCGAGTAAGGCCACACCCGTATCCAACCGACTACACAACGGTGGGAGTCGCGGCCTAACGGTATAAGGCCCTCGTGCGTTCATATATTTCACTCGGTCACGGCGTTGGAGCAGATCCTTGGTACCATGGAAGTTTGGAGAATTTCACCCATGGGCATCCTATGCACCCGGTATGCTCAAGTAACATTTTCGGTGTCCAAACATGACTATCCACGATGTAACTGTGGAGGCTACTGCCCAGATGGAGCAAGGGCGACAATTGTCCATATGCCATGCAATGCCAGATGCAAGAATCACACAATCAACTATGCATCAATTCCAAGCATCCAACGTGCTCAAGAGGGAATACTACGTCCCTCGGAGAAGGCAACATGCAATGCCCAATGACACAATATGACCACACACACACAGTGTTTCACTGTCAACCAAGCATGCAATGATGTACATGGGTCATGAGAATGAATTTAATCACACTATATGGTGATATACAATGTATATTACATTCCTTCTATCCAAGAAGGAACCAAGACCACGTACTTAGACAATATCCTTAAGGAACCCTACTTCTAGTGGGGGCCCATTTACCTGGGGTAGCCTACAAGACTGAGTATACAAGCTATGGGTCTAAGTAACGTAGAAATGAGCCTAGCAAGAGTCTAAGATGAGTATCCAATCACTCTTAAATACAACCGGGCCTAGAGGGGTCCATAATGGGGACATTTAACCACCATTACCCAAAAAGGTATATCAACCATGAACTATAAGGATAAAAAGCCCAAGGCCTACATTTAAGATAAAAATAAAGGCCATAAAAAGATATAATACCACTTTTAGCAACATGGGCCCCAAGAGGAAAATTAAGGCCCAAGGCTCAATTCTCAATGGCCATAGAATCCATGTATTAAGTTGGACTTGGTGGACAGCCTGCGTACACAATATACAGCCCAAAAATAAGTTTAAGTTTGGATGATGAAATGGGCCCAATTACATCAGCCCAATAACTAGCAATTTAAGTGGGCAACCAAGGGCCCAATAGTATCCTTATCTTAGGCCACAAGTCCATCAAAATGGTGGAAGTTAGCCCAATATATGGTTGGGCCAAGCTGGGACGTCCCAACCCACTTTGGGCTCATGGGATGCCCCAAAAATCTGATCTAAGATGGGGTCCTCATGTGGTCACTAAAGGTGACCCAAAAGAATGCATTGATTAAGCCCAAAGATTATAAGAAAACACAAGCATGCAACACGTACACAAGTTCTCAATATGGTGGGTCCCATGTCCAATAAAGTTTCAACCATAACAATGTACATTTGAAGCCCCTTGATAAACGTTCGGCCCACTCAGCTTCTTGGGCCTGCTAAAGGCCAGAAATTAGTCAAATAAGTGGGAATGATCTCATGAAGGCCAACAATATTCACAGGGGGCCTCACCAGATGGAGGGTGTGTATACATCAAGAAAAGATCAAGTGGGCCTGCTACTGGATTGTGAATCCGGTAGCAACCCAAGGCAGAGAGTGCCTCCATGATCGGGCGATTCAAGGCTTGGACAGCCTGGACCAAACATGTATTAAGGTAGGCTCCACATATATACACATTGAGCCTTAAAAAAATGGCCTAGGGTCAATGGTGGGCCTTTAATCATCCATAGAAGAACCCATGGGCCTACCTTAGGACCACCCAGGAGGACATCCAACCTCAACTAGTTCTCAAGAGGTAGCCTGCCACTACTCAAGCATGAAATAAGGCCCAAGGCCTAAGCAATCCATGGCCTAGTGGGTCATACACTAAGCCCAATACTTAGGTAGCATGGTGGGCCCTTAAGCAAGGTTTGGGTCTAACCATAAAGGTCATAAATCCATATATTGTGGTGGGCTTCATGGGCAACCCAGTAATTCATTTACATGGGCAAGTTTCACATTTAACACAAGTGAGTTGGGCCTCACTTTTGGCCCAAGTACAGGGTCAATTTAGTGGGCAGCCAAGGGCCCAACCTCTTGTGTATTATTGCCCCTAAGCTCATCACAATAGATAGGAGAGTATAGGCCCAAGATCAATGGACCTATCCAAAAGAACTGAGTCCACAAGGCCTACTTGCTAACACAAACATGCATATAATATATCACATAATGGGCCCAAAAGAAATGGCCCAAACAAAAGCCATCCAATTCATACATTATGGTGGACTTGAAGGCAGCCCGTAAGCCCAAGAATACACATGGGCAAGGCCTATACTGACAGTGTGGGCCTTGCCACACCAGCCCAAAGACTTAGCAAGGCCCTCCATAATATACATTTATGTGGGCCTTGCAAGTCAGTCTACCATTAAGCATTTTATGAGGGCATCAAGGCTAATAAATTCACATGACCAGCTTGTAGACGGCCCATTGGGCCCATGAATCAGTAAGGTCATCCCTTATACAATCTTGGGCTCAAGGGATAGGTTTCCAGCCCATTGGGCCTATAAAGCTATCAAAAATTCTGGTTAAGGCTAGCCCACAAACCACCACAAAGGTTGGCCTCAAGGGACACTAATTAAGCCCAAAATGTCTACGGAGGGCAAAGAGTGTGTGCAATACTCCCTTAAATCTGGTGGGGCACCATGGCTCCAAAAGATCAACTATGCACAAATTTGGGCCCCTTGCTAGAATTTCAGCCCACCCACTTCCTGGGCCTGCTGGAGTCCAGAAATTTATTTAATTTAAATGGGTTACTGACCCATGGTGACCCACACATATCACAGTGGATCCCACCAGATAAAAAGGGGGATATACAACACTTACTTCAAGTGGGCTATGCCGTTAGAATGCAGGTCCAGCAGCCTAAGGTAAGGGCATCCCATGGTGGGTTGTCCTACGGGCCTAGATATTTGACCTAAAACTGATCTAAATTGCAGGCCACACCACGATCGGTACAGGGGCCCGATGACCCTAAAAATTTGCAGGGTAGTCCTTCCATAGGTGGTATACAAAACCAAAAAATTTCATAATTTTTGGACACTTAAAATATTTTAATTAATTTAAATAAAACAGTCTGTCCAGAAAATCGGACTGACCTAGACGTCCCAACGTGGTGGGCCAGTCCGAGCCTTTCCACGGTGTGTGCACAGGGGTCCATTAGACATGAAATTTTGTAGGTAGATCCTACTATGGGTGTAACACACTCCCAAAAAATTTTAAGATTTTTTGATACTCAAAATTATTTTAATTAATTTAAAGAATACAATCTGTCCAGGGTAAAATATTGATGAAATATAACTGTCCTGAATTTGGGTCATCAAATGGGTGGGTTCTGGGCCTCCAAAATTCTTGAAATTTGGACCCAAGGTCCCTCATCAAGCCCACAACAAGGTGGGACCCAGAAATATGGCCCAACTTTTGAGAAAATATTTTTTAAAAATTTATTTTTATGGAACTATGCTACTGGACTGCATAGCAGAAATTTCTGGCAGCCCACTATATTGGCTCAGCCTTTTGGTTGACCAAATGGGGTCCATTGGCCCTAAAATTTTTCAGTTAGGCCCTACCATGGGTGGGACACCTCTCTCCAAAATTTTAGAATTTTTTGGGATAGTAAAAGTATTTTATTTAACTCCTACAATTTATGGACAACAAGGTATTTCAAAAAAAAAAAAAATCTGATGCTGAAACAATGCTGTTAGCCCTGATTTGTGCACCCCATTAGAGTGGGCCCAGGTTTGCCGAATTTTAAGAAAATGTAGGACCAACATCCCTACATAAGTATATAACAAGGTGGGGTCCACAAAGGTAGCCCACTACTTCAAAAACAAGCTGATATTTATGTTTTTATAGCAGCAGAATGGCTGGACAGTCCAGAAAAATCTAAACCGTCCAACCTTCTTGGCCCACCCTTTTGGTTGATCAAACAGGGACGGATGAGGGTGAAATTTGGGGGACATCTAGGTGGGGTCCCCACCTTCGAGAGGCATATATCAAATGGGACCAAACACCTCACCAATCATCCCCAAAACTGAGCTCAAGACAACTCAAAAATCTGTCCAGATAGCTTTTGGACAGCAACATAATACTGAGTTAAAATAATTATAATCACTATAAAAAGAGGAAATCAATCCATGGAAAATTGTGGTATGGACCACCCCAGTGGGCCCCACAAACATCCAGACCATTCCCATCAATTATTACCATTTGCATGTATCCTTTTTGGGTACATTAGAGCCCCAACGTCCAAGAGTGGACTGTCAAGGACGTTCTCCCTCTTTGGACGGTCTGGATGGTCCCAGGCTGAAAGGTGGGCCACACACATCTTGATTTTAGAGATATAAACAAGGAAAATAAAAGAATCCAGCCACAAGAGAAGGAGCTCCTTGCATGGACCTTGCATGTACAAAGGATGGGCTATGGGCCACATCCATGAAGACATGGGGGGCCACCACCATCATTTGATGGGCCCCACAAGCTTCAAAATGAAAGGAATAGAAAGAACATCCTTGAAATCAAAGAAATCAAAATTTTCTAAGGAACACCCACAAGTTCCTAAGGAAGATGAATGAGAATTTAAGAGCACCCACCTCCAATGGAAAAGCTCCAACTCCAAGTGCTAGCTTCTATGCTTCAAGGGAGATGTTTTAATGGTGTAGATGGGGCTTTGAGGGTAGGATTGAGGGGAAGACAGGAGGAAGAGTTGCTGGAAATGAGGAAAGGTGGAGAGAAATGAGAGAATGAGAAGGAGAGAGAAGGGAGAGAGAGGGGTATAAAAAGAAATCATTTGTTTTCTTGGCTAGGGAAGAGAGTTGTAATCATAACACATGGGGGGAGAACGCAAGGCTAATGATGGGTTTCTAGAGAAGGTACTCTACTACCTAGGCTAGGGGTAGGTATGATAGGTGCTAGGGTAGGGTAGGTAGGTTGTATAGATAAGGGAGTTAGGTGGGACCCACTCTTGGAAAACGTGCACATGGGTAAAGTGGGCCCCATAACATGGGTCCAAAAATGGTGCGGGCCACAACTTTTGATGGACACGTCAGATTTATACACGAGACGCGACGTTGGAACCGCGGCGACGATGCGGTCGCAATGGCATAGGTCTCGGGTCAATCTGAGTCAGGTTTATATGACCGAACTCAAGGATGACATAAACACTACCTGATGGTCGCTGGTCACCGAAATTTGACTGGTAGGACCGCGAGACCATGATGAACGAGATGCATACTCACACACGCACATACACACATGCGGACTCGGGTCGGGTCTCACAATCCTCCCCACCAACAAAGAAATTTCGTGCTCAAAATTGACAAAATCGAGACAACAAAATGCATAACATCATATATATATATATATATATATATAATATATATATATATATATATATATCACAATCATCAATCACAAGATAAGGCAATACAAGCAATCAATCATTGAACAGATAGGGATAATGCTCCCTAATCTCAGCAAACCTGCGATGAAATCCATCAATACGTGCTCCCACTTCCACTCTGGAACACTCAACGGCTGCAAGGGACTAGGAGGCCTCAGATGATCTGCCTTGACGCGCTGACAAGCGTGACACTCAGCCACAAAACTAACAATTTGGCCTACCATCCCCAAACAGAAGTACTGCCTTGACAACAAAACAAGCTCGACATCGGCAATACAAAACTATTCAGCGGGCAAGAGCATCTCACCAACCAAAATGGAACACGATAATATCATCGGCCTAACACAGCGATCTTTTCAAAAATGTCGATACTGACAATCCCTTACGATAAACTCTAATAGCAATCTGAGTACTGTAATGCATTATAAGGCTTACACAGCCGATGCAAATGCAATGCGAAGTAATGTCAGTGCTCATATCCAATCTACATATCAAGTACATTTCCATCATAAGAAATCACCGGGGTCCATTACACTGCTAGATGACTGCCGCTCTACAGACCTCGTACAGTCAAATGAGCGTAAGAGACCTCACTACCCTGCCTGCGGACAACCAATCACCAGCAAGGCCTGAAGGTAGTGGACCCATTCACTAGCTGGTCAGACTCAGCCTAGCAAATGCCCCCTTACATCAGCCGAGTAAGGCCACACCCCTATCCAACCGACTACACAACAGTGGGAGTCACGGCCTAACGGTATAAGGCCCTCGTGCGTTCATATATTCCACTCGGTCACGGCGTTGGAGCAGATCCTTTGTACCATGGAAGTTTTAAGAATTTCACCCATGGGCATCCTATGCACCCGGTATGCTCAAGTAACATTTCTGGTGTCCAAACATGGACATCCACGATGTAACTGAGGAGGCTACAGCCCTAATGGAGCAAGGGCGATAATTGTCCATATATTATACAATGTCAGATGCATGAATCACATAATCAACTATGCATCAATTCCAAGCATCCAACGTGCTCAAGAGGGAATACTACGTCCCTCGAAGAAGGTAACATGCAATGCCCAATGACATAATATGACCATACACACACAGTGTTTCACTGTCAACCAAGCATACAATGATGTACATGGGTCATGAGGATGAATTTAATCACACTATATGGCGATATACAATGTATATTACATTCCTTCTATCCAAGAAGGAACCAAGACTACGTACTTAGACAATATCCTTAAGGAACCCAACTTCTAGTGGGGGCCCATTTACCTGGGGTAGCTTACAAGACTGAGTATACAAGCTATGGGTCTAAGTAACGTAGAAATGAGCCTAGCAAGAGTCTAAGATGAGTATCCAATCACTCTTAAATACAACCGGGCCTAGAGGGGTCTATAATGGGGACATTTAACCATCATTCCCCAAAAAGGCATATCAACCATGAACTATAAGGATAAAAGGCCCAAGGCCTACATTTAAGATAAAAATAAAGGTAACCACATACATATATTCATCATAATAGGCCATAAAAATATATAATACCACTTTTAGCAACATGGGCCCCAAGAGGAAAATTAAGTCCCAAGGCTCAATTCCCAATAGCCATAGAATCCATGCATTAAGTTGGACTTGGTGGGCAGCCTGCGTACATAATATACGGCCCAAAAATAAGTTTAAGTTTGGATGATGAAATGGGCCCAATTATATCAGCCCAATAACTAGCAATTTAAGTAGGTGACCAAGGGCCTAATACTATCCTTATCTTAGCCCACAAATCCATCAAAATGGTGGAAGCTAGCCCAATATATGGTTGGGCCAAGCTGGGACGTCCCAACCCACTTTGGGCTCATGGGATGCCCCAAAAATCTGATCTAAGATAGGGTCCTCATGTGGTCACTAAAGGTGACCCAAAAGAATGCACTGAGTAAGCCCAAAGATTATAAGAAAACACAAGCATGCAACACGTACACGAGTTCTCAATATGGTGAGTCACATGTCCAATAAAGTTTCAACCATAACAATGTACATTTGAGGCCCCTTGATAAACGTTCGGCCCACTCAGCTTCTTGGGTGAGAATGATCTCATAAATGGCAACAATATTCACAGGGGGCCCCACCAGATGGAGGGTGTGTATACATCAAGAAAAGATCAAGTGGACCTGCTACTGGATTGTCAATCCAGCAGCAACCCAAGGCAGAGAGTGCCTCCATGATCGGGCGGTCAAAGGCTTGGACAGCCTAGACCAAACATGTGTTAAGGTAGGTTCCACATATATACACATTGAGCCTTAAACAAATGGCCTAGGGTCAATGGTGGACCTTTAACCATCCATAGAAGAACCATGGGCCTACCTTAGGACCACCCAGGAGGACATCCAACCTCAATTGGTTCCCAAGAGGTCGCCCGCCACTACTCTAGTATGAAATAAGGCCCAAGGCCTAAGCAATCCATGGCCTAGTGGGCCATACACTAAGCCCAATACTTAGGTAGCATGGTGGGCCCTTAAGCAAGGTTTGGGTCTAACCATAAAGGTCATAAATTCATATATTGTGGTGGGCTTCATGGGCAGACCAGTAATTCATTTACATGGGCAAGTTTCACATTTAACACAAGTAAGTTGGGCCTCACTTTTGGCCCAAGTACAGGGTCAGTTTAGTGGGCAGCCAAGGGCCCAACCTCTTGTGTATTATTGCCCCTAAGCCTATCACAATAGATAGGAGAGTATAGGCCCAAGATCAATGGGCCTATCCAAAAGAACTGAGTCCACAAGGCCTACTTACTAACACAAACATGCATATAATATATCACATAATGGGCCCAAAAGAAATGGCCCAAAAAAAAGCCATCCAATTCATACATTATGGTGGACTTAAAGGTAGCCCGTAAGCCCAAGAATACACATGGGCAAGGCCTATACTAACAGTGTGGGCCTTGCCACACCAGCCCAAAGACTTAAAAAGGCCCTCCGCAATATACATTTATGTGGGCCTTGCAAGTCAATCCACCATTAAGCATTTGTTGAGGGCATCAAGGCTAATAAATGCACATGATTAGCTTGTAGATGTCCCATTGGGCCCATGAATCAGTAAGGTCATCCCTTGCACAATATTGGGCTCAAGGGATAGGTTTCCAGCCCATTGGGCCTATAAAGCTATCAAAAATTCTGGTTAAGGCTAGCCCACAAACCACCACAAAGGTGGGCCTCAAGGGGCACTAATTAAGCCCAAAATGTCTAAGGAAGGAGGGCAAAGAGTATGTGCAACACTCCCTTAAATCTGGTGGACCGTCACGGCTCCAAAAGATCAACTATGCATAAATTTTGGGCCCCTTGCTGGAATTCCAGCCCACCCACTTCTTGAGCCTGATGGAGTCTAGAAATTTATTTAATTTAAATGGGTTACTGACCCATGGTGACCCAAACATATCACAGTGGGTCCCACCAGATAAGAAGGGGGATATACAACACTTACTTCAAGTGGGCCATGTCGTTAGAATGTAAGCCCAGCAGCCTAAGGTAGGGGCATCCCATGGTGGGTTGTCCTACGAGCCTGGATATTTGACCCAAAACTGATCCAAATTGCAGGCCACACCACGATCGGTACAGGGGCCCGATGACCTTGAAAATTTGCAGGGTAGTCCTTCCATAGGTGGTCTACAACACCAAAAAACTTTAGAATTTTTGGATACCTAAAAATATTTTAATTAATTTAAATAAAACGGTCTGTCATGAAAATCCTCCTTGTAGGATCCCAGGATTGGAACCTGCATCAGGAGCCGAGAATGGGGTACTACGGAGGCTGTTGCGGCCAGAACCAGCCATCAGATTCCTTGTGAGTCCGGTTACCGAGTCTAGGGCGTGACAAGACTCTTGATCAATCTTCCTATGGGGCTCCTCTGTCTAGCTGACTCAACATTCACGCTAATTGAAAACTAGGGCACTTTCAAGAGAGAGAGAGCGAGCGAGAGAGAGAGAGAATGAGAGGAGAAGGAGATGCCTAGACGCTCATCATCCTCTTCCTCCTCAACATGTGTGGTGTCTCCCTCTTACTCAAGCGATTTTGTGATTCGTGTTGAAGCTTTCCTATATGGATATCTGCTTAGGGTTTAAATCTAAGGCTAATGTAAGAGATTCCTTTAAAGCTTACACTAATTTAAGTTGATATGATTTATCTTGTTTTTGTATACATATTACTGTGATTTTTCATGCAATTGATTGATTTACCATTATCAATTATTTATCCTTTTTAGAATTATGGTTAAGGTATGATCTTAATTATGCGTGATTTTTATGAATTTATGTGGGGTGATGAATACAAGCCTTGCCCTTTAGCAATTTTAAGATCGACGCGTGCTTTCACTCTATATCGAGTTGGCCTTTTGCTCTTCTCCCCTTATTTTTGTTGAGTTAGCCTATTTGTCGCTCCTCTTTTATTGACATAGTTTAATGCTACTTTTCTCCTTTATTATGTTGGCCTTGTGCTACCTCCCTTTATGGCTTGGGCATGTGTCTTGGAATTTCAAAACCCTCGTGGTTCAACTTATGTCTCTATTGATGCAAGTGATGTGTTATAAACCTCATATATAGTAGTTCATATATTTTATCGTGGACATAATGCGATTTGGGTAGTCACCCTTTTGGTCAATGCGTAATTCCATTGATTTTGGGTAATGGTGCACAAATCGATGTAAGTAATCAACAATGCGTGTTACATCACTTCCGAGATTGGATGTCGCAAATAGTTGCTCAATGAACAAATCGTGTCACGTAATTCATCCGATCCATGTGTTATGCTGTCTTGAGGTGTTCACGTAAATCCACGGTAGCGTAGTATGGGATGTGGGGCGAGACGGGTTTTATATAAATTATATTCCACATTGTGATGATCACTACTTATGATAGACATCACACTTTTCTAGGCATGAATTCACACATATATTAGTTTCGCATACTGATACCACTCATAGTGGTGGAGTACGAGACCTATCAGAACCCTCACATTATTCTTATGAATCTCTTGAATTATTGTTAATCTTAAAGGATAACCATCACTATGAGTAGAGCATTGACCCTCTCCAACATGCAGATGATGTACAGATTGAAGATACAGATGACGATCTCCCTACGAAAGATTATTCTAAATAAAGGAGGAGATAGGTTTATGTTTAGTTTTATTTGTTTTCTACTGCGCGCTTTGAATAATATAATAAGCTCCAATTGAGAGGGAATTAGATAGTTAGCTGAATTTTATGTCTTGATGAAATAATAAGATAGATAATTTTGTTCTTATAAATGTGTACCTTCGTGAAGGTAACTGGATGTGATCTAAATGAAAAAATAATGTGTGATTTTAAAGGATCCAATTATTACTTTATTAACACCCGGAATTCTCGGGCACGAGTATGTACTCGGGCTATGAAAATTCGGAATGTTACATATAGTCATGCTCACATGTGCACCTACGCACGTGCACACCTTGATCGAAAATTCTGGTGGGCCATAACAAAGAGAAATGTAAATCAAGGGAGGAAACTATTTTCATTTTCATGGCCCACCAAAGTTTTGGATCAAAGTAAATATTGGGCCCGAGGGTTTAATGATGTGCTACTTCACGGAACAGTTCAGATTTGGAGTCACATCAATTATGATGAGTTCTCAAAAAAGATCGCATGAGTTTCGTGTGAATTGGTGTGCAACTAAGCATTCGGCTATATATATATATATATATATATATATATATATATATATATATATATATATATATAACAAACACACACCCCATATTGGAGGGTACTTTTTTTCATTTTTTCCGGAATTAAAATGCTCATAATCATTGTTTTTTTACTTTTTTGTGCACTTCTACCCTTTAGTATTCTATGATAAATTCTTTGGCAAAAACTCTCATATTGAAAAATATTTTTTTTCTTTTTATTGGAAAAAAATTTAAAAACATATTCCACCTTTAAAAGATGGGTTCTTCTTTTTTAATAGATTTTTGCTTACAATGAATCTTTTGCCAAGAAATAGATAAAATGGAAGAAAAGAGATAAAAGAAAACTACATTCTAGAAAATGAGTTCTCATTCTTTCTACAAAGATTATACTTAGACGGGTTCATCCAGAAAGAAACTGATATAAGGAGATGAAAGATATCAAAAACTCTACTTTTAAATAATATATTCTGCTTCTTTTTTCAAAAGATAAGGCTTAGATTTTATTTTATTTTTTCAAAAACTTCACTTTTTGCTCACTTTTAAAGGTCAAAGTATGTACAAATGAGATGATTTTAAAGCCATTCGAGAGTTTGTTGAATTATCTTTCCAACGAGATAAAGATCATCTCAATTCGACCTATAACAAGAAATTTATGAGCATTTTCGTGGGATTGCTTGATGCATTGCTCAAACCACAATTGTTGTTTTGGGCCTAGTTTTAGAAGATCAGATAGTCTCTAAATGAGATAATTTCAAAGCATTTTAAAGATTATTGAATTATCATTTTAATGAGTATAAGATCACACCGATCTAACTTGTTATAAGTGAGTTATTACCGTTTCCTTGGGACCATGCGATGCATAGTCCAAACCACAATCTAGGCATTGCCCAAATTACGATCAGGACTTTGACCCCACTTTGAAAGGTCAAACGGTCTCCAAATGAATTTATTCCAAAGCCATTTGAAATTTCGTTTATTTATCTTTCTAATAAGAATAAGATTACTCTAATTTGACTTGTAACAATGGAGTTATGATCGTTCTCATAAAATCACACGATAGATTGTCCAAACCATGGTCGTTATTTTGTTTAAATCACAATCAGGAATTTGGGCCCATATTTTAAAGGTCAAACCATCTCCAAATGAATTAATTCCAAAGCAATTAGAAAGTTCGTTAAATTATTTTTATAACGAGTATAAGATAACACTGATCCACCCTGTAAAGAGGCTAGTTGTAATGATCCTTTTCATGGGAGCACACAATGCACTGTCTAAACCACAATCGTTGTTTTATCCAAATTGTAATATATAATTTAAGCCCAATTTTGATATAGAATATGTCACAGATACGTTCCTAGCATGGTTGGGCCAAAAGAAGGTGGTCCGTAAATTGACCGTAACTTTTGATCCGGGTATCGTTACGGGGCGCACAACCTATCAATCTTTACTGAAACAAGCCACCCGAGGTGAACTGACCCACAAAGTGGGTCACATCTGTCCGTTCCATTAGAAAATGCAAGCTTTCAACTCAAAAATGAATTTTTAGGAAAAAAAATACTATTTTTAGTAATTCCGAATTTTTTCATATTTTTTATTTTAGAGTTTTAGTGTAACATTGTGAATTTCTAGGGTCGAACAAAGCTCTACTCCCGAGATTCTGAACATCACTTATGTCTTATGGATGATGATATTCAGGTTTCTTTCATTTTCATGAATTAAGCATGCATGGGATTGTACTAAACAATACATCATACTCCAGATTTAAGGAAATTAAGCCAGTGCGGAATTTTGAAACATGTCTATGTAAGAATGCAGATGTTTCACCAACTTTCTTCTAGAGTATGAGTACGTAACCGGGTTCAATATATACATGTATAATTTCAAAATGAATAAAATGTGGAAATGTAAATGCGCTCAACTAAGCCCAGATGCCCAATGATCCCTGCGTAACGGTACGTGGTCTACATCGACCTGCCCGAGAGTTGGAAGTAGGAGAATTCCTCCTCCTCATCCAAGAAGTCCTGCTCCAGAGAATAAACGTCATCTGTATCTGCATCTAAATCAGCATCTGGTTGGTGTTTTAAAACACCGTCCCAGAATGGGAGTGAGTGATCATCTCAGTGGTTCTAAAAGGTAAAAGTTACACATGTTATCAAGTCAATCAAAGCAGTAATGATAAGGCAATATAACAATCACTTCCTAACTACTCTTTTAATGCAGAAATGGAGTGCAAGTAATTATGTATGCCCTCACTCATCAATGCTCCCTCAACACGTGACTCCGACAGCCTATTTCGCATATGACAACACTTCCTCAATTGTGCAACTTCAACACCTTTTTGGCACATCCTAACTAAGGTAGTGTGATGCATGGTCATGTTAGCCAAGTGATTAATTATGCTCATTTACACAGCAAGTTTAGGAAGCTAGGGTACCTCCTTCGTTTACATTGACCCGAATCGAACATTAGGCATCGGACAACCGTAGTGGTCTTACTCCTATGTTCTGGATCCATCTAGGTTCGTCACTCCTAGTTAAGCACATACGAAAGGCAAGTTTTCATGATAGGTCTAGGATTTCACACTCTTGTTTGTTAAATTTAACCACGTGCCCATTATCACAGATTTAAGATATGCTTAGGAGATTATGTGTCAGACCTTTTATGCAGAAAGCATTCTCATTTTCAAGCAACTGAATTCCTTTTATGATTCCCTGTCCAATTACTTTAGCAGTGGTTCCATCTCCGTAGGTGACTATCTCATTATGAAGGTTCTCATAATTTGAAAGAAGGGACATGTCACCGGTTACATGTCTGGAGCAACCACAGTTAAGGTACCACTTAGTATCATTGCCTGTTAAGTGATTTGAGTGAGTAGCAAGACAATTCTTCTTTTCTTTAATTATCCACTTTGTGACAGGGTTCTTACTTGTAGTAGATTTAATTTTCTTATCTGATTCAATTACTTGATTAGTCTTTGTATTGCTACTAAAGGCATTAGATTTTTCAAGTATTTGTGTTCCATATCCAGTTTTGGCTCTAACTTTCTTATATCCTAAGCCATTCTTGTTATTTCCAGATTTTCCACCTAAAAGTTATTCTAACTTCTCACCACTCTGGGAAAACTTACAGTTTTGCTTGGCAATTCTTCTAGACTCTTCTAGATTAAACAGGAGTGTATGATTTTCATTTTGAAGGAGCATATTTTTGTCTTTTAATTGCTCAACCTGTTTGTTTAGTTTTCGGTCTCAGATTTAAGGAAGGTGTTAATTCTTTCAAGTCTATCATTATATGAGTGATGTTGTTGTAAATCATTGATTAGATGTGTATTGATTTCTATAGTTGTGTCCAAATATTTTTGCAGCAATTGTTTCTTGTTCTCGGATATTCAAAGTCTTTTAAGAATGTTGATGCTATGAATATACAGTTGATTATAAGCATCTTGCAGTTTATCCTTTTCGATTTCTTCTTCTTCCTCATTGTCAGATGGAGATGATTTCGTGGCTTGCTGTTCTCTCTCGTTTTCAGATTCTGTGGGAATGATTGGAGCGGTGGAGAACATGAGAATTTTCAAGGATTTCTGATCACCGTCGCTCTCTGAGTCACTGAATTCTGAATTTGACTTCTCAGTATCATCCCACGTGGCAACCATTGCCTTGCCCTTAGTTTTTCTATTTGAGCATTCAGTAGATAGGTGTCCATACTCATGACAGGCATAGCATTGTGGTTCTTTGGTTCTTCTTCTAAATTTGCCTGCGGAAGGTTTGTTGTTCACCTTTCTTCCTTTGGAAGGCCGACCATGATTCTTTTGAAAGAATCTTATGAATCTTTGGGCCAGCAAAGCCACTTCTTCATCATCATCTTCCTTTTCACTTATATTGTCCTCATGAATTGTTTTCTTTGAGGTTTTTAGGATAGTGTTTTTGGATTTTTGGGATTGTTTGAAGTGTAATTCAAAAGTTTGTAGGGAACCTACCAGTTCTTCTACTTTCATTTCATCTATGTTCCTACACTCCTCAATTGTTAGGGATCTTAGAATTTTCCTACAAATTTTCGATACCGGAACTTTCTCTCCCAATCCACCCATGGAGTTACAAATAATGTTTAGCTTGGTAAAAACTCCATAAATGTCTCATGCTCTTCCATTCTGAGACCTTCAAACTGTGAAGTCAGAATTTGTAGTTTGGATCGCTTCACAGTGCTTGTGCCTTCATGGGTTGTTTCCAATAAATCCCATGCTTCCTTGGATGTCCCACACATACTTATTTGATTGAAGATATCTTGGGACATGACACAGTAGATAGCATTCATAGCCTTGGCTTCAGATGTTTGCCTTTCTTTGTCGAATGTTGTCCATTTTTCTTTGGGTTTGGGTTTTGTGATGGTTGTGTGACTATCAAACATAATTTGTTCAGTAGGTGGCACATATCCACTTTCAACTATATCTCAAACATCATGATCTAAAGATCTCAAAAAGTAGTGCATTCTAGCCTTCCAGTATGCATAATTTGAGCCATCAAATACTGGAGGTCTAGTGACTGATGAGCCCTCTCCTTTGGCCATATTCCAACTTCAGTCAAGATCACTCTCTAGGTGGTGAAGCCCTTAAAGAGAGACCCTCTTTGATACCAATTGAAATGGCGGTGAAGACCGCACTAGTTGAAGAAGGAATTTGCCAATATGTCCTAGAGGGGGTGAATAGGATTTTTAAAAGTTTTTATGGTTTGTTTCACATCCTATTACACTAATCCTAAAAACAAACACATATTAGGATTACTCAAAAATAACTCTACTGACTTCTAAGCCTAGTAGAGGATTCAATCACAAACTGTTTTAAGAAGTAAACAATATGCAGCCTAGTTTATGATGGATATGACTGTGTAGGTGTATCAGATGTGATCAGATATTCAGATATAGAAGTATTAAAGTAAATCACACAATCAGAAGAATAACAATCTCAAACACAGTCATTTTTATAGTGGCTCGACGATAAGTCTACTCCACTCCCGGTAACCGCACTCAACCCTTGAGTGTCCCGGATTTCATTAAGGAGGTTTCACAATGGTTCACCTCAAACCTAAGGTTTTAAATCCGGTTCACCTTCAACTTTACAACCTACACTGAGGTTGACTGTTTATGCTCTCACGAGCAAGGATCAACACAACGCACCCACTTTTAGGCACACTGGCCAAGGATCTTCCATAAGACCCTACTGGAGGTTTCTACACGATTCACCTCAAACTCAAGGTTTCACCCGGTTCACCTCAAACCCAAGGTTTTACACGGTTCACCTCAAACCTAGAGTTTTACTGGTTCACTCCTAACCAGATGTTTATGCTCTCCACAAAGCAAGGGTCCACACAACGCACCCACCACGTACACTCCTACCAGAGGCCTCCTTGAGGACTTCAAAGGGTGAGAACCACTTAGGACCCAATCCTACAAAGGAATGATCACGAGTGTCCTCTTGGACTCTGGATGCTTACAAATAAGTTGATGAGTCCCGATAAGCACAATGCTAAAGATCTCCTCCTTCTTGTTGACGAAGAGTCTTCTGCTCCCTTGATCCGTAACACAAAATGATGTACCAATACTCGGCTTCTGGTTGGGTCAAGGTTATGATGGAATCCTACTATCTAAAGATTTTCCTATAAGGAAGATAGAGTAGTTCCAATCATCTAGGCATTCAAGGCATCCTAACTTAATGATTTACCATTAAGGTAGTAGCTGGAGGATCCTTGAATGCGGAAGTTCATTCCCCAATCCACTCTATTGATTATCAATGGTAAGGGTGGATTGGAGGATGAAATTCCTTGAGAGAAAGGGCTTTGGGTATAGATCTAAGGTTAAATACTCAAAAGCTCTCTCTTCTTTCTCTATTCAGCAACAATAGACAAGTCCTCTATATATAGGCAAAAGGTTCCAACGGATATAAAACGGTCACATTTATGACTGAGTTCGATATCATCGAGAAGGTTCGATATCATCAAGTGTATACTCTCGATAGCATCGATGGTCTGCTCGATGACTTGAACTCAAAGTCATACGCTTTTGAAGCCTTTTGCCAAATGGTAGATGAATCGAAACCACTGTCGATATAATCGGATTTCAAACTCTGATTTCATCGATGGTAGATTCGATCAATCGACACTTAAAAAATGAGAGAGACTTGACATGAAATATTTCAGGCTTTTTAGGATATGATCGAGGGTCAGCCGATGTCATCGGAATTTGTATATCGATGATATCGAGGGCAGTGTCGATGCATCGATAAATCCAATAGATTTACCAGTAAACTCGCTGGATAGTTTGTGTCCAGTTTCGATGCAATCGACTCGGCCTCGATGTCATCGACATATGAATATTGATTTCCTCGAATGGCCCCTGATCGAAGTTAAAAATAACCTGAAATATCTGCTGAAAGAAATGCGTGCCCACGGTCGATATCATCGATGGACTTTCGATCTTATCGATATTTGATTTCAGATCATATCGGACGGTTCGTCGATATATCAAAGAAATTTGAATTTCCTTGTAAAAAAAAAAAACAAGGGCGCCGGAAATCTACCTGTCGATCTTATCGAGCCACTTTCGATGGGCTCGAGATTTGAGTATCGATGGAATCGATAGGTGTATCGGTACATCAATAATTCGTCCAGATATGTTGAGAAGTTGTTGTACATATTTGGTCCTCTTTTCGATTCTTCATCGAGGACTCGACAGCATAGGTCGATCATATCAAGGGTGCTTCGATAAAATCGACAGGGCGAGAAAAACTTAGAGATTTTCCTGTTTTGAAAAAGTTTTCTCACCTTAAAACCCTATGATTTCTAACATGTTTTTAAGGGTTTTATTCACCTGGTGTTTTGGGTCATGGGATGTGAGGCTTTAGGTTTACTTGTGGTGAGTTTGCACACATCCGGTTGAGGCAGACACTTGAATTGATCTTCCTATCAGGCTCTGTAGATAATCTAACTCAACACTCACGTAACTTAACAAACCAGGGCGCTTTCAACATATGCATAAGACAATAGGGAATCCTACTTTAATACTTGTAGTAAATACAAATCATCAACAATTTCTCATTTAAAAAATTTATCAAACACATAAACTACGTTAGTTACAACATATGTTTTATCAATTCTTTATACAGAGAAATCTATATGCATATGACAATGATGAATCCTAGATCTATAATCACAGCAAGCACTAATCATTCTTTATTTTCCATTTAGACATTTCAACAAACACATAAGTTACATCATTTACTTATCATAGTTCATAAGCGTATCTCATATAAAAATCAACGTATTTAAGATAATACGGTGGCAATTATGGCAAGCATAAATCATCAGCTAACATGAAAGCACTGATAAACAGTAACTTAAGCATTTATAGTCTGCACCTTTCGTTAGTATGCTCGACTCGGACTCGGTCTAATTTCTACATTTCTAAAATGGAACGTCGGGCACCTAAACGATGAAACTGGTTAGCTAGGTTGACGAAAGTGTAAGTGTTAAGGTTTCTAGCTCCTATATTGTCAAAATTTGTAGTGCCAAAACCTCTCTTGGAATCTGTGTCTTGTGTAGCTCATCTACATAATGAAGTCTGTGCATCTCTCAAGAACAAGGGTCTTATGTTCAAGAACTTCAAAGGCAAGTGTACTAGTTCATGTTTATGTACAACGTCAATAGCGAATTCAAGCTTTCAAGATTCAAGAGTTCAAAGCTTCGTACAAGTCAAGACAACGTTCCTAGACCTTAATACTCAAGTTCAAGCTTCAATGTTAGTTGATTTCAAGCTTTAATGTTAGTCAATTTCAAGCTTCAATGTTAGTCGATTTCAAGCTTCAAGAGTCTCAAGTCAAGTTTCATCACATGACAAGATCTCAAGCTTCGCTAACTTCAAAGAACGACTATCAACAAAAGAAAAGGAAGCTCAATGTTCATACATCACTAACAAGGTATAAATGACCTTAGATTGACCTTAGGGTAGGTCATTTTGAATACATAATTCAATTGATTCATTTTATAAGTGAATAGACTGTTTCTCAACTAATCCTAGACTCTGTTCGACTAGTCCTAGCACTGGCTCGACCAGTCCAAGAAATTCCACGACCAGTCCTAAGTTTGTTCAAAATTTTTAAAATTTTTTGTTAAGCCACGACCAGTCCTGGAGACTGCTCGACCGGTCGTGTGAACAGTGCACAACTCGTGCTCGACCAGTCTTGTAACTACGACTCAAACTCCAGCGACTAAATTAGGCTCCACACGTCCAGTTGTGAACAGGTCACGACCAATCGTGGAGATCCCTCGACTGGTCGTGAAGGTCCTACGACCAGTCGTGGAATGGCTTTATCCGATCGCACTCAAATTTTCAAAAATTTGTTGGTCCTGCGACCAGTCGTAATGTCCTCAGGACCAGTCGTGAACGCGATTTCTTCATCTATAAATAGAACATGAATTTCAAAATATTTCAATTAATTCAAGCTAAATCAATACGTCACTCTGAGAGATAAGTTACTCATTATTTTAAGCTATATTGTGCTCATTTAATATTCTCTTTTAGTAGATTTTTTAATTTGATTTTGAATTTCTGCATTCCAATTTTATTTGAAAGAGGGATTGAAGTATTCCCATTTCTTGGAATCAAAATCAAGTCAAGCTAGCCTAAGGTGCTTTAAATCTAAAATCAATTTAGAACCTAAAACCATTTCTTAAGTGAGTTAGACATTAAACTTCTACGTTGAACTTCTACTCCGACTTAGTTCTTTCGGGCTGCATCAAAGGGAATATCCAGGTATTTTACAGTTTTTGTGAATTCCTTTGTTTTGG
This sequence comes from Magnolia officinalis, assembly GCA_021015155.1. Lineage (NCBI taxonomy): Eukaryota > Viridiplantae > Streptophyta > Magnoliopsida > Magnoliales > Magnoliaceae > Magnolia > Magnolia officinalis. The sequence goes on along the minus strand of JAJHSJ010000009.1, from coordinate 49,521,720 downwards.
TTTTCATTGAGATTGAGCCAGAAAAATCTCTTTGTTTTGGTTTGTCTGAGGTGATCTAGAAAACTCAGAGTGTGGGGTTTTTGAATTGTGTAAGCCCACTTGAAAGACACAGTTGTGAGGGTTTTTAGGTGAACCTGAAAAAACCTATTTTCATAGTGAACACTAATACCCACTGTGTGAGGATATTAGGAGTGGAGTAGTTGTGTGGCTGTTGTTTAACAGTTGGTGTACACAAAGTGAACCACTATAATTTCTTGTCTTGTGGTTTGATTGTTTATTTATTTTTGTGGATGATTGTAATTTCCCTTTTCACATTTGTGGTGAACGTTGTAATCCTTATGTGGATGTGTTGGAATGTTGTAATAGCGTAGATTTCCCTTCTTGCTATTCATTTCTTTATTCCTCTGTATCAGTTTGAGTTTTTGATACACAAACCGTTCTAGTAAGGTTGTCCTACCATAAACCCTTGGTTTTTATGGTGCAAGGTTGTCCTTAGAACAACATTTGTATCAACCTCTCAATACTCGTTCTTTTAAGGTTGTCTTTAAATTTAGCATTTTAGGATTGTCTATTACTATCTGCATTTAAGTTATTTAAATTCCGTTGTTATTTTTTAATTTGGCATAGTCCTATTCACCCCCTAGACATCTTTAGTATTGATGTACTTTAAAGTGTTTAAAACCATGGTTGAAAATCAGTTTCAACGATCAATTTCTATTAAAGTACTTCGCTCTTCTTCTGGGGGCGAATATATATATGTCCAATGAATTCTAAATGAAAAAACAAAAATGGGATTTGACATCAGAGATCATGCTCATATACTCTAAAACGGGAGTATATGAGAGGAAAAAAAGCCTATGCGCGCTAGCTCTATTAGTGACGGGCTCCCACGCCTTCTGAAGAAGCTAATTGTTTGCTGAAAAACTCTCGCATGGCCCTTATAGTTAGTGACAGCGCCTTACGTAATAGGGGCTTTACTTAACTTCTTTCCTAACAAGTGAATAGGTTTAGGTAGTGCGACGCCTTACGTAATAGTTAGTCCTATTCACCCCCCTCCCCCCTCTAGGACATATAGCTCGGCCTTTTCAGAAAGACTATCCGGGAGCTCTACATCGACATTAGGGTTGGTATCTCTTACCCGAAATCGTAGCCAAAAGAGGCTTATGTAGTGAAAGGAGGCGGTGATTAGGCACGTGGATGCGTGGGAGAAGATTTCCCATAGTTGCAACGATCTCCCCAAGTTCCTCTTCCTCTTTTCTCTCTTTTCTCTTCTCTTTTCCCTTAGGGTTTGTGAAATTCGTATATGGGAGAGAGAGGGTGAAATGAGAACTATTTATAGCCCCAGATGTGGTGTAAAGGGCCCTAGGGCCACCTTATACATTGTTGATACCCTATGAGCGGTCGTTTCTAACGAACAGGGCTCATAGGGAGGCCCACAACTCGTCTACGTCACAGGGTACACTCCTCGACAATGGATCCATGCTAGGACACAATTTTGGTGCGATCGGATGAGCTGATCGACTGTGGAGAGCCCGTGTCAGATCAACGGTCATACGTGTCCAATCAGGGGCACGGTTATATGGATGTGTGCAAGGAAATTTCCTTTCTCCATGTGTGAATTTTTGTTACAAACCAACGGTCAGAAGTCCTCAACTTTTCGTAAGAGCGAACGGCCCAATTCACTTAAGTTTCAGTTCATTTTCTTAAGGTATTTGCGTTTCGCATGCATTTAACTCACAGCTTAACTTGGGACATTTCTAGACACTATCTGGGCTTGATTCCCGCATTGGTCGTCAAGCCGAGCAGGACGAACATCTTCCTATAATTTCGCGGTCATCAGACCCTCGACATGCAGTCTAGGTCCGTTACCAAGTTTCAATGTACTCCCTAGGGCAATAGGCCCTTGGGATTTCTTCTAGGTCTTAAGATGACATTAAGCCAGTGGTATTCCTAGTTCTAGACCTTCCCATTTGTGAAAATGGTGGCCGAAGCTTAATCCACCGATTATTTAGTACTTAACTAAATCCCATCTAAATTATACGACAGGATGCAGTCCTTGAGTTGTTTTGCCTGAGGTTATACACAGGTCTTTGTACGGATTTTTCCGGGACGTTACAATCTACCCCCCTTAAAGAAAATTTTGTCCCTGAAATTTGTACCTTTTCGTACTCCTCGAGGATTTGTGGGTAGTTCTTATGGACTTCAGCTTCCGTTTCCCAGGTAGCCTCCTCCTCGGTGTGGTGTGTCCATAACACTTTCACGAGTGGGATGACCTTGCTGCGCAATACTTGCTCTTTCCTATCTAGAACACGCGTGGGCCGCAATACATAGGTGGCGTCTTCTCTTAGTTGTACTTACTCCCACTTGATAATATGAGTAGGGTCGGGAACAAATTTCTTCGGCATTGACACATGAAACACGTTGTGTACGCTTGTGAGTGGTGTAGGCAAGGTGAGATGGTATGCCACCACACCCACTCGGTCTAAAATTTGGAAAGGTCCAATGAACCTCGACGTGGTTTCCCTTTCCTGTCAAAACGGAGTACTCCCTTCATTTGGGAAACTTTAAGGAATACATGGTCCCCAACTTCAAATTCCAATTGTCTCAGTCTCGTATCATCATGGCTCTTCTGCCAACTCTGGTCCGTAAGGGGTCGACGCCTGATAATATCAATCTTTTCTGAGGCCTGAACTAGATCTGTGCCAACTAAGCTCTTCTCGCCAACTTCTGCCCAACAATACGGAGCACGACAAGGTCATCCATACAAGGCTTCGTAAGGAGTCATGTCGATGCTTGCTTGAAAACTGTTGTTATAGGTAAATTTGGCATAAGGGAGACAGTCATCCCAGCTATCCTTGAAGTCAAGTACGCATGCTCGTAACATGTCCTCGAGTATCTGATTTACCCGCTTCGTCTGCCCATCGGTCTGTGGGTGGAACACGGTACTAAACTTCAGCTTCACCCCCATCACCTCTTGTATTCGATTCCAGAACATAGACGTGAATCGTGTGTCTCGGTCCAACACAATCTCTAGAGGAACCCCCATGCAGTCGTACTATCTCTTTATGTAACGACCCATAAGTTTCCGTACTATGGCTCGAGTACCACCTCGACCAGAAAATCACTTAGGATTAAATCCTTTAGAAATTTAACAAAGTTAACTAAGTGCTAAACTCGATTAGCCATGAAATCCGTTGGAATCGCTTTAAATACGATCTGCAAGAACCAAAACTTGCAAAATCATTGACTCTAGGTTACCCTAAAGTTTAGGATCAAACTCATTACCCGACTGCTCTCGGGAATGAATTGAAACTCCGTATCAGGTCTAGACCAAACATTGGAAGTCCGATTAACACGAAGTTAAGGAACTAGGACTGCCTCACTAGGCTTGACAACCATCTCGGAAATCAAGTCCAGACGATGTCCCACGGCCATTCGCTCGAATCCGGAGCGAGGGAGTGTGAAAACCTCTTTTTTCTTTACAAAATAAATATCTTCAATAGTGATTTGGCACCACTCGCTTGCGGATCAGTATTAAGCAACCAGACCGTCAGAATCAGACCAAATTACACCCTCGGATCAAGAAAAATTTCAGGAACATTTACATGTACTTGGAATTTCGGATCGTGGCCCACTGACCGTTGAACTGAAAATGGTCTGCCACGCGTGATCTGGGAATCCGACCGAGACAAAAACATAACCCCACGTAGATCCATGAATGGTAAGCTTAAGTCCGACGTTTGGCTCAAGGAGGGCCGCCAGAAACCCTCTTTTGAGCTGGAACAACGCCGAAATGCTTATAATATAAGTATACCTTGAACATGAGTCTATTCCGGAGAGCTTTTAGGCTATATAAGGGCCTTAGAACAGCCCCTCTCACAGTCATACGAATTTAGGATAAAAACCCTAAGGAGAGAGGAAAAAGAGAGAGAAAGCTTAAGGTTTGTGGGAGCATCTTCCTCCTACTACTTTCGATCACCACACGGGCTGCACCACCTCTTCCTAGACGCTTTCCCGGCGATACCGACTCCGTTTTAAGGTGAGAAACCCTGACCCTAGATCTGTTTGGGTGAGTGGAGGTTATAGGTTATGAAATAGCTAACCAGTTTCACTCTCTAAGCGGTAAAACTGCCGAATACGGAAGCCCTTTGAACCTTGCTGATTTGTTGTGATTCCAAGGTGCAAGGTGAGGACTTTAGGTGTATAGGTTACGGTTTTCAACGCTTTCAATATCAGATAATGATAGATTCATGATCTGCATGTAATTGTACATGTACAAAGTGCTTTCCGTTTCCTGTTTCGGTTAAAGATGCAAAATATGGAATTTTACATACTCTAGGTATACGTAGAAATACCGTATACGTATACATTTTGGAAATGTGTTTGCCATGATTAATTGTTGTATGATTATATAGTATATGGATAAAATACCCGTTTGGCAAAAGGAATCGCCGTAATACATGTTCCCTTGTATACATTATTTATGTTGAAATTGTGTATTCTAGAAAATACACTATACGTATAAATTTTGGCGATGTGATTGTCATGATTATTTGCTGTATGAATATGATATATACGTATAAAATATTAGTTTGGTAAAAGAACAGCCCTAATACACATTCCTCTAACATACGTCATGTATGTTGAAATAGTGCACTCTAAGTGTTTGTGAAATTGCTTGTGAGTGTAAGTGTTTAAGTGTTAGTGTCTTAGGTAGGTGCTGAGATGGGGTTCTCAACTACCTTAGAGTTACGTATGATACGCTCCATGTGGTTGTTTACTTTAACCACTCACTTATGAAACATATGTATTTATATCCCCATTTGTATTGCGCTCCATAACATGCCTTTTAATATGCTTTGTAACTTGTTTCATAACATCCTTTATAATATGCTTTATGACATGATTGCTAGTGTGCTTGAATTACTTTGTTTATCATGCTTTACTTCACATGCTATGGTTGGGAATTGATTGGGCTTGGGACTATGTCCATAGTCCAGACATCCGGTACCAAACTTGGAATTGTGGTTGTGATTCATCTCGCCACACATGATGGGTTTGGCGAACCCGTGTCGTACTTCGGTTGGCGATAGTGGTTGGCCACACGAGGTGCTTCTGCGCTTCATATCACTCAACTTGTTGTGCGCTCGAGCTAGCCGAGCACGTCAAGTAACCCGTGTGTCTTATGTATGTTCACCATGTTTGGTCGCTAATGTTTGAACCTAGGGTACCAAACTTACCAGTGAGAATCCCGTTAACCATGGTACCTCGATCCGCTAAGACTCATGAGCCGGGTATGGTGGTATGGGACACCGTGGTCGAGCTGTCGGCCTACGCTAGGGCCACGTGCCTCCCCGTAGTGACCAGTGAGCAACCAAACTCATGAGCCGATTATGGTGGTATGGGACACTATATTCGCGCTGTCGGCCTACATTGATAAGGTGATGGGGGAGCGGTGCAACCTTTGTGCGTAATAGCCCTGGCAGCCCTTTGTAGTGACCTCGAGCATACTCTAAAATCGCAGCGCGCCTTAGGGTGTGCCGCGGTATATAGAGTATGAACTAGGCCTGTTTCTGTATTGTGATGAATCGTTTGAGGGGTGATGGGGGAGTGGTGTAACCTTTGTGCGTAACAGCCCTGACAGCCTCTGTAGTGACCTAGAAAATACACCATCGTCTAATATTAACTAGGACTGACGACCCTAGAATGGATCATGTTTGGGAATGATATAGGGGAGGTACCTTAGTTTCCCAATCCTGCTGTTTGAAATGGACTAATTAAAAACTCAGTAATCATGCTCATCATGCATTGCATGTGCCTGGAAGATGTGGAGCACTGTGGGATGAAAGCATGCCGCGAGCGTGAGATGGTGTCGCATGAGGGAGTATGTCGGTGAGGGCATCCATCATACCTGCATCCATACTTGCATTAATAAGAGTAGCTAGGAGTGTTTGACCTTACTGCTTTATCATTACTGCTTGACTGTGTTGATAACATGATAACCTATGCTTTACTGTTCCACTGAGTTAGCTACTCACTCCCACGTTATGGGATGGTGTTGCGCACACCAACCAGACTCTGTCACAGGTTTAAACGAGCCGGCGACACAGGAGCCGGAGCCCGATTATGACGAGGATCAGGAGGAGTTCTCGTATATGTAATACTACGACGGCTTCGACTAGGCTACCACACTGACGGGATTTGCAGGGATCACTCCTTAGACTATTTTTGACATTTTTGTTCACAAACAAACATATGTATATGGTAACTCAGATAGATTCATACTCTGGAGAATAAAAATGATTTTTGTTTCTTTACATACATGTATATGTAGTTCAGTCTTCCGCTTGCCTTTATGCAAATGATCTGGAGTATGAATTACTATTTTTGGTATAATCTCACTCATGTTTATTGTTCTAACACAGACAACATTTAATCAGCATTATTTATGTTACATAAGTGATGCGTTGGAACTCGGGAGTTGAGTTATACTCGACCCCCGATTTTCAGGGCGTTACACTTTAATGTATAACTTGGACAGGTCATCTGCCGAATTAGAAACCCGAATTGGGAGGAAATGGGCCGACTTTGTCAACCGGTCCACAATCATGCAAATGGAGTCATGCCCATTTCTTGTCTTTGGTAACCTAGAAATGAAATTCATAGCTATGAAATCCCACTTCCACCTGGCTATGAGCATGGGTTGAAGTAAACCCGGGGGTCGGCGGTGCTCGGCCTTGACTTGCTGGCACGTGAGGCATTAGGACATAAAGTCTGCTATTTGAGCCTTCATGTTGTCCCACCAGTACGAACGCTTCACGTCCTGATACATTTTCGTACTACCAGGATGCATCGCCAACTTTGAACTGTGTGCGGCCTCTAGAACTTCTCTCCTCAAGTCGTGAAGGTTCGGGACGCATAGGCGACCACAATATCGCAAACCTCCATCTAAGCCAATCCTCCATTCTGATTATTTACTGTTGCTTGCACGCTCTCTCATCTTTAACAATGGGTCATCTTCTTTCTGAGCCACAATGATTCGATCATTAATAAGTGGTTGTACGTGGAGGTGTACGATGCTCTCGAATGGCCCCTCCACCGCCAGCCTCTATTCGAAATCTCGCACTAACTCGACCATATTCCACTCTCCCACCATTAGTGGGGCTGCAAATTCCATTATTTTCTTGCGGCTCAACACATCGGCCACAAGGTTGGCCTTGCTAGGATGGTTGAGACTTCAAACTTGAAGTCTTTCAATGTCTCCATCCAATGGCGTTGCCTCATATTCAGGTCACTCTGTGTAAAGATGTACTTGAGGCTCTTATGGTTGCAAAAGAGCTCGAACTCCTCGCCGTAGAGGTAATGTCTCCAAAGCTTTAATGCGAAAATGAATACCGCAACTCCAGGTCGTGAGTGGGGTAATTTTCTTCGTGTTTCCTCAACCGTCGAGAGGCATAGGCGATCACCCTATCTTCTGCATAAGTACACACCTCAAACCGACTCGAGAGGCGTCGGTGTAAATAGTATATTTAACCCCTTGCTCTGGTAGCACTAGCACAGGCACAGACGTCAGCTTGTCCTTTAATTCTTAAAAGGATGCCTCTGCTTTCTCATTCCAAGCAAATTTAAGATCTTTCTGAGTAAGTCGAGACAATGGTCGGGCTATCTTGGAGAAATCTTTAATGAATCAACGATCATAGCTAATAAGTCCGAGGAAACTCCTCACTTCTGTAACTGAGCCAAGCTGCTCCCAGTCTTGTACTACGGTCACCTTGGCAAGGTCCACGATGATTCCTTCTTTGGAAATCATGTGTCATAAGAACTTGACTTCTTCCTTTCAGAAGTTGCATTTTCAGTACTGTGCAAACAACTGATTATGCCTAAGAGTATCAAGGACTGCTCGCAGGTGTTCTTCATGATCTTTCCGACTCTTTGAGTATATCAGGATGTCGTCTATGAATACGATAACAAATTGGCAAAGATACGGCCGAAACACCTGGTTCATGAGATCCATGAATACGGCCGGTGCATTTGTAAGTACAAACGGCATCACGAGGAATTCGTAGTGCCCAAAGTTAGTCCTGAAATCTATTTTCTGCACGTCTTCATTCCTGACGCGCAACTGATGATACCCGGACTGTAAGTCTATCTTAGAGAAATACTGAGCTCCCTTCAATTGGTCGAACAGGTTCTATCCGGGGCAGAGGATACTTGTTCTTTACTGTAACGTGATTCAGCTTGCGATAGTCTATACAGAACCGCACGGATCCATCCTTCCTTTTCATAAACAACACAGGAGCTCCCCAAGGAGATACGCCTGGCTGTATAAAACCCGAGTCCAATAAATCATCAATTTGCTTCCTTAATTCCTCCATTTCACACGGAGGCATGCGGTACGTCGGTAAGAAGATAGGTGTCGCACCTAGCACAAGGTCGATGGTAAAGTCGATCTCGCGCTGAGGAGGTAGTCCAGGGATCGTTCGAAATACGTCCGTGAAATCTTGGACCACTGGTGTGTCCCCAAGTGATGGACCATCACAATTTTCCAATAGGGAAGCATAACAATGAATGTGGTAGGGACAACTGACCTGAACTGGGAAGGTGAAGGTCTTGCCCTCGGGCTCATGAGCTGTCACCAACCTAGTCTCACAGTCATTCTCCGCCTTCATTTTGGTGAGTCAATCCATGCTGAGGATGACATCGTAATGATAAATCTTTGTCACAATCAGGTCAATGTGCACCACTCTACTCCTCAAGTCTATCGGGCAACTCCTACAAAGCTTAGTGGCTTCTGAAAAGGTTCCTGCAGCGGCGATGACTCTCACCCTGATCATAGGGGTAGTGTCCAATTCTAATCACTTGACTGTAAAGCATGCTACCATAGAAACATTGGACCCGATGTCCACTAAAAGGAATACAAGTGTACCTTGGACGTGGGCAGTGACTTCAAATGCTAGCGGTACCGTAACCCCTGATTCAACTGCTTCGGCGGTGAGTGCATGTTCGGGAGCTTGTTGTGGGCAGTTAGGCGGCGGTGTCATAGGCCGTTGAGGTAACCTATTTCGGGATACAAGAACTTGGTTGTATGGTTGTGCCGATACCACAAATCGTAAAGGAGGGGCTGAAATAGTGTGCGATGGCTGGCGGTTCACCCTTTGAGGCGGCATGTAGCCATTATTCCTCATCTTGGTAAAGTAGAAGGGGTCAGTGTGGCCTGCTCTGCCACAGTAGGTGCACATAAGATCAGAATGCCTTTGCTGAGCCAGCATAGCCATTGGTCTTGGAGGCGAGTTCATACACGGCCTCTTACCGAGAAACGGTCAGGTTTGCAATTCGGGCTTAGGCCTCGGGCCCATTGGCAAGCGTGTCCGGGACACCCGCTCACCGTCCTGCTCAGCTCGTAGGGACATGTTCACCAATTCAGCATACGTGTGAATGCTAACATAACACATCTTGGTGTGGATGTCAGCCCGCAACCCTTCCGAGAATCGTCGCATTCTCATCGGCTCGTTAGCCAAAATTAAGGGAGCATATCTAGCTAGCTCCATGAAGTGGTTCTCATACTCTACTACCGTCATTCCCCCTTGCATGAGGCAGAGGAATTCGCCCTCTTTCTCATTGCGATAGGTGAGAGGAAAGTATTTCTCGTGGAAGCGTACCTCGAACCCATCCCACGTCTACACAAACCCCGCAGGACCGGTTTGAAGGACACTGAAATTACGGTGAAGACCGCACTAGTTGAAGAAGGAATATGCCAATATGTCCTAGAGGGGGGTGAATAAGACTTTTTAAAGTTTTTATTATTTATTTAAAAATCCTACTTCACTAATCCTATGATCATGCAATTCTCAGGATTACTCAAATGTAACTCTACTGGCTTCCAAGCCTGGTAGAGGATCCAATCACAAACTTCTTAAGAAGTAAACAATATGCAATCTAGTTCATGATGGATATGACTGTGTAAGTGTGTGAGGAGTGATCAGATATTCAGATATGGAAGTATTGAAGCAAATCACTCAATCAAAATAACAATCTCAAACACAGTCATTTTTATAGTGGTTCGACGATAAGTCTACTCCACTCCCGGTAACCGCACTCAACCCTTGAGTGTACCGGATTTCACTAAGGAGGTTTCACAGCGGTTCACCTCAAACCTAAGGTTTTAAATCAGGTTCACCTTCAATCAAACCTACACTGAGGCTAACTGTTTATGCTCTCACGAGCAAGGGTCAACACAACGCACCCACTTTTAAGCACACTGGCCAAGGATCTTCCATAAGACCCTACTGGAGGTTTTTACATGGTTGACCTCAAACCCGAGGTTTCCTTGGTTCACCTCAAACCCAAAGTTTTACATGGTTCACCTCAAACCTAGAGTTTTACTGGTTCACTCATAACCAGATGTTTATGCTCTCCACAGAGCAAGGGTCCACACAACGCACCCACCATGTACACTCTCACCGGAGGCCTCCTTGAGGATTTCAAAGGGTGAGAACCACTTAAGACTCAATCCTAGAAAGGAATGATCACAAGTGTCCTCTTGGACTCTAGATACTTACAAATAAGCTGATGAGTCCCGTTTAGCACAATGCCGAAGATCTCCTCCTCCTTGTTGACGAAGAGTCTTCTGCTCCCTTGATCTGCAACATAAAATGATGTACCAATACTCGGCATCAGGTTGGGTCAAGGTGAAGATGGAATCCTACTCTCAAAATATTTTCCTATCAGGAAGATAGAGCGATTCCAATCTTATACATTTAAGGCATCCCAGCTTAATGATTTGCCATTAAGGTAGTAGCTGGAGGATTCTTGAATGCAGAAGTTCATTCCCCAATCCACTCTATTGAATGTCAATGATGAGGGTGGATTGGAGGATGAACTCCCCTGAGAGAAAGGGCTTTGGATATAAGATATAAGTTTAAACACACGAAAGTTACTTTCTCTCACAGCAATAAAAGACAAGTCCTCTATATATAGGCAAAAAGTTCCAACGGATACAAAACGGTCACATTTATGACAGAGTTCGATACCATTGAGTATATACTCTCGATAGCATCGATGGTCTGCTCGATGACTCAAACTCAATGTCATACGCTTTTGAAACTTTTTGCCAATTGGTCGGTGAATCGAAACAATTGTTGATGTCATCGGATTTCGAACTCCGATTTCATCGATGACAGGTTCAATCCATCGACACTTGAAAAATGAGAGAGACTTGACTTTGAAATATTTTAGGATTTCATGAATGATCGGGGAACGATCGAGATCATCGGAATTTGAATGTCGATGATATCGAGATCAGAGTCGAGGCATCGATAAATCCAGCGGATTTTTCTTTAAGCTTGTTAGACGGTTTATGACCTTGTTTGATGCAATTGACCTGGTGCTGATATCATCGATATTTGAATATCGATTCTATCGAAGGGCCCTCGATCATAGTTAAAATCATCTTGAAATATCTGCTGTAAGATATGCGCACCCTCGATCGATATCATCGATGGACTTCCGATGTTATCGATATTTGATTTCAGATCATATCGGAAGAGCATCGATATATCGAAAGAATTTGAGATTTTCATTAAAAAACAGGGGCGCCGGAAATCTGCCTGTCGATCTTATCGAGCCATTTTCGATGGACTCGAGATTTGTATATCGATGATATCGATAGGTGTATCGATACATCGATAATTCATCCAGATATGTAGTGAAGTTGCTGAAATTTTTAGTTCTTATATCGATGATATCGATAGGTGTGTCGATACATCGATAAATCCGTCTAGATGAATATTTAGTTGCTGGACACTTTTGGTCCTCACATCGATAATGTCGTTAAGGTATCAAGGACATCGACAGAGTAGGTTGATCATATCGAGGGTGTTTCGATAAAATTGACAAGGCAAGAAAAACTTTGAGATTTTCCTATTTTAAAAAGTTTTGTCATCTTAAAACCCTATGATTTCTAACTTATTTTTAAGGGTTTTATTCACCTGGTGTTTTAGGTTATGGGATGTGAGGCTTTAGGTTTACCTGTGGCGAGCTTGCACACATCCAGTTGAGGCAGATGCTTGAATTGATCTTCCTATCAGGCTCTGTAGATAATCTGACTCAACACTCACGTAACTTGACAAACCAGGGCACTTTCAATCTCCCCCTTTGTCAATTACGTGACAAAAACCCCAAAACACCCTAGAACACTTCTAGACAAACATACCCTCAATTGTGTGTATATGCTTTTACACGATTTTACAATTTCTAGCCCATGTACACAACCAGTAACTGCTCCCCCTTTCTTGTAAATGCCCATTTACTTGATGCAGCTGATGCCCCTAACACCTGTAACAACATCTAACAGATACACAATTTTCCATTCGGGGTGTTTGCAAATGTTCTCCCCCTTTTTGTCAGTCATTGACAAAGATATCTCAGGTGATATTGATTGAAGCTTGAAATACTTGAGAGAACCAATCAGGTAGAAGCAAAACAATTGATGTATAATAATTAACTTAGTTCAAACAGACATCAATTTCAGAACATATGGATGCATAGTATATCAGATACAACAGTGATATAACAGATAAAACAATCAGTAAAGGATAGTACATGCATATCATATCAGAAACTTGATAAACCAGGGGAACTCAAGATATAATCATGGCATTAAAGATATGAATTCTATTCAGCCATATTCAAAATGAAACCAAAGTTATCCAACTATCCAAAATAGACTGCCCAAGATTGGCAGCAAATTAACAGTTATCCCAGTAAAAACACCAAGCCCACGCACAGATACCCCAAAGAAAATGATATACGACTAGCACAATCAGCTTCTACCGTCTTCGCGAATCACCATATGTGAGTAAATCAACTACTTGCTGATTTGTTTGTTGGAGAGAATCGACTTTTTCTTCAATCACGGTGAGACGTCTCTCACAATTGTGAAGTAGCTCCTCCATGCTCGCCATACCGTTCAGTAGGTGACGTTCAAGATGATGATTTTGGCAATTTGTGATAGACTCCAGACTCAACAGTGGCGTTCGGTTGGATCCCCATGGATATGATGGATGAGCATATGGAGCAGCCGACTGCAATGGGGCACTGTTCTCGGGAAGAGCTGAAGGAAGACACAACTGTTGTGCCACCTGAGCCGAATCACTATCAAACCGCTTCTCTCGATAGACTCTATCAGATGAGGCAGGAATACCAACATGATGGGCTAATTTACAGAAGAGTACAGGAAACGCTAGTATATCCTAATGATTGCCTTGAATGACCCAAATTAGCTGATTAAGAAGGAGTGTTGGAAGGCACACCTGAACTCTTGGTATACATCATACAGCATATTCAGTACAAAAGGGGAAAGATGATCTCCATTCACATCACAAGGGTAGACATTGGACCCAAAAATGCTGTGGAGAATTTTAAAGGTGGGTCCAAGATTATTAATGTGAAGTGAATTATCATTGCTCTTAGAAACAGTTGTTCCCTAACACAGTGCGCGAGTTACCTCGCCCCATACACCAGACCATTTAGATTCCGACTAGTAACAGGAATGCGAGTGACTTCGAGGTCTAAAAGGTTACTCAAGGTGATGAGAGTGATGTGCTTGGAGTAATGCAATAGTTCAACTTGGATGCAAGGTGGATTGTCCCGAATAACATGACTTCTACTAGGAATTCATGAATCACTCCTATTTGATAACTACCTCCAAGATTTAGAATGTTTTGTCATCGTATTACTTCCAGAAGGAGGTCAATACCAAAAGACTCAATGTCACTGTCAAGAACCAGACGTTCAACAACAGTGGCTGGATGTCTTTCCAACGAAATGAGTTGATGTACACTAGGTTGTTTTGCTTTTCCTTTTGAAGACTGAGAAGGAGACTTACCCTTTGTTCATGATTTTTCCGTTTCTTTTGAAGCTTCTGGGACCCGTTGATGGTCTTCTAGCCGAGGATTCGAACAGACAGAAAATTTTTCAAAAAAATAAGATTTTTCCGATCGATCGCCTTTTATCGGGCTGCAGACTTCGATTTTATCGAACTTACTTTCGATAATATCGATGATCCATATCCGATGTTATCGACAATTGCTTCGATAGTAGTCCCGATCATGTGACTTTCCACATTCTGAAGACATGTCGATGATATCGACCCATGATCGATTAATCGGGAATGACATATCGATAGGCATATTGAAGAGGAGTATTTTTCTTTTTCAGCATACAGATGACCCTTCAAGTATACTTTTAGTATTTCTGTGAATTAATAGCATACTCAGTAAAAAATTATGTACAATTACTGTACACATCAAAAAAAAATATAAACATTAAATGTTTATATACAAAAGATTGAGGTGAGGAACCTTAGATATATCATTTGATACTCAGCAAAATTGCATCATTTCAACAAATATCTAGATCTAGATGCTTGATCTGAACTTGTCTTTTTATGCTCAGGACTTCTAGGCATCAGTTCTCTCTATGCCTTTGATAGTGTAGCAGTGGTTACTTTAGCGATGACCCTTCATTACTGATTTTCCTGATTGGTTTAGGATTTGACACTCTTGTTTGTTAAATTTAACCACATGTCCAATATCACAGATTTGAGATATGCTTAGGAGATTATGTGTCAGACCTTTTATGCAGAAAGCATTTTCATTTTCAAGCAATTGAATTCCCTTTATGATTCCTGTCCAATTACTTTACAAGTGGTTCCATCTCCGTAGGTGACTATCCCATTATGAAGATTCTTATATTTTGAAAGAAGGGACATGTTACCTATTACATGTCTTGAGCAACCACTGTCAAGGTACCACTTAGTGTCATTGCCTGTTAAGTGATTTGAGTGAGTAGCAAGACAATTCTTCTTTTCTTTAATTATCCACGTTGTGATAGGGTTCTTACTTGTAGCAGATTTAATTCTTCTTATTTGATTCATGACTTGATTAGTCTTTGTGTTGCTACTGGAGGCATTAGATTTTTCAAGTATTGTGTGTCCTATACCCAGTTTTGGCTCTAACTTTCTCATATCCTAAGCCATTCTTGTATATTCCAGATTTTCCCATACCCAAAAGTTTTCTAACTTCTCACCACTTGGGAAACTTACAGTTTTGCTTGGCAATTCTTCTGGACTCTTCTAGATTAAACAGGAGTGTATGTTTCATTTGAAGGAGCATATTTTTTGTCTTTTAATTGCTCAACCTGTTTTGTTTAGTTTTTCGGTCTCAGATTTAAGGAAGGTGTTAATTCTTTCAAGTCTATCATTATTTGAGTGATGTTGCTGTAAATCATTGATCAGATGCGTATTGATTTCTATAGTTGTGTCCAAATCTTTTTGCAGCAATTGTTTCTTGTTCTTAGATATTCCCAGTTTTTTACTTACTTTGATGTTATGGATATAAAGTTGATTATAGGCATCTTGAAGTTTATCTTTTTCGATTTCTTCTTCTTCTTCTCCAGTTTTCTCATTATCGATGGAAACGATGTCGTGGCTTGCTATTCTCTCTCATTTTCAAATTCTGTGGGAATGATTGGAGCAGTGGAGACCATGAGAATTTTCAAGGATTTCTGGTCACCGTCGCTCTCTGAGTTAACGTGGCAGCCATTGCCTTGCCTTAGTTTTTTTATTTGGGCATTCAGTAGACAGGTGTCCATACTCATGACAAGTATATCATTGTGGTTCTTTGGTTCTTCTACCAAATTTGCCTACAGAACGTTTGTTGTTCACCTTTCTTCCTCTGGAAGGTCTATCACGATTCTTTTGAAAGAATCTTCTGAATCTTTATGCTAGTAAAGCCACTTCTTCATCTTCATCTTCCTTTTCACTTACACTGTCTTCATGAATTGTTTTCTTTGAGGTTTTTAGGACTGTTTTTGTTTTTTTTTAGGATTGGTGAAAGTGTAGTTCAAAAGTTTGTAGAGAACCTACCAGTTCTTCTACTTTCATTTCATGTATGTTCCTACACTCCTCAATTGTTGTCACCTTGGATTAAATCATTTCGATAGGGATCTTAGAATTTTCCTACAAATTTTCAGTATCGGAACTTTCTCTCCTAATCCCCCATGGAGTTGCATATGATATTTTAACTTGTGAAAAAACTCCATAAAGGTCTCATGCTCTTTCCATTCTAAGACTTTCGAACTGTGAAGTCAGAAGAAGTTGTAGTTTGGACCTTCTTCACAGGCTGTGCCTTCATGCGTTGTTTCCAGTAGATCCCATGCTTCTTTAGATGTCCCACACATACTTACTTTTTGATTGAAGATATCTTAAGACACGGCACAGTAGATAGCATTCATAGCCTTAGCTTCAGATGTTTGCCTTTCTTTGTCAAATGTTGTCCACTTTTCTTTGGGTTTGGGTTTTGTGATGGTTGTGCCACTGTCAAGTACAATTTGTTCAGTAGGTGGCACATATCTACTTTCGACTATATCCCAAACATCATGGTCCAAATATCTCAGAAAGTAGTGCATCCTAGCCTTCCAGTATGCATAGTTTGAGCTGTCAAATACTGGAGGTTTACTGACTGATGAGCCCTCTCATTTGGACATATTCCCAACTTTAGTCAAGATCACTCTCTAGGCGGTGAAGCCCTTAAAGAGAGACCCACTCTGATACCAATTGAAATTGCGGTGAAGACCGCACTAGTTGAAGAAGGAATATGACAATATGTCCTAGAGGGGGGTGAATAGGACTTTTTAAAGTTTTTATTATTTATTTAAAAATCCTACTTCACTAATCCTATGATCATGCAATTCTCAGGATTACTTAAATGTAACTCTACTAGCTTCCAAGCCTGGTAGAGGATCCAATCACAAATTGCTTAATAAGTAAACAATATGCAATCTAGTTCATGATGGATATGACTGTGTAAGTGTGTGAGGAGTGATCAGATATATAGATATGGAAGTATTGAAGCAAATCACTCAATCAAAATAACAATCTCAAACATAGTCATTTTTATAGTGGTCGACGATAAAGTCCACTCCACTCCGGTAACCACACTCAACCCTGAGTGTACCAGATTTCACTAAGGAGGTTTCACAGCGGTTCACCTCAAACCTATGGTTTTTAAATCAGGTTTCACCTTCAACCTTTACAACCTACACTGAGGCTGACTGTTTATGCTCTCACGAGCAAGGGTCAAACACAAGGCGCCCACTTTTAGGCACCACTATCCAAGGATCTTCCATAAGACCCTACTGGAGGTTTTTACACGGTTGACCTCAAACTGAAGTTTCACCCGGTTCACCTCAACCCAAGGTTTTACATAGTTCACCTCAAACCCAGATTTTTACTAGTTTCACTCCTAACCAGATGGTTATGCTCTCCACAGAGCAAGGGTCCACACAACACACCCACCACGTACACTCCCGCCGGAGGCCTCCTTGAGGACTAAAAAAGGGTG
>JAJHSJ010000009.1:49401515-49504218 GCA_021015155.1 Magnolia officinalis | reverse complement strand
AAACATGAACTAGTACACTTGCCTTTGAAGTTCTTGAACATAAGACCCTTGTTCTTGAGAGTGCACAGACTTCATTTGTAGATGAGCTACACAAGACACAGATTCCAAGAGGAGGTTTTGGCACTACAAATTTTACAATATAGGAGCTAGAAACCTTAACACTTACACTTTCGTCAACCTAGCTAACCAGTTTCATCGTTTAGGTGCCCGACGTTCCATTTTAGAAATGTAGAAATTATAGACCGAGTCCGAGTCGAGCATACTAACGAAAGGTGCAGACTATAAATGCTTAAGTTACTGTTTATCAGTGCTTTCATGTTAGCTGATGATTTATGCTTGCCATAATTGCCACCGTATTATCTTAAATACGTTGATTTTTATATGAGTACGCTTATGAACTATGATAAGTAAATGATTAACTTATGTGTTTGTTGAAATGTCTAAATGGAAAATAAAGAATGATTAGTGCTTGCTGTGATTATAGATCTAGGATTCATCATTGTCATATGCATATAGATTTCTCTGTATAAGAATTGATAAAACATATGTTGTAAACTACGTAGTTTATGTGTTTGATAAATTTTTTAAATGAGAAATTGTTGATGATTTGTATTTACTACAAGTATTAAAGTAGGATTCCCTATTGTCTTATGCATATGTTGAAAGCGCCCTGGTTTGTTAGTTACGTGAGTGTTGAGTTAGATTATCTACAGAGCCTGATAGGAAGATCAATTCAAGTGTCTGCCTCAACCGGATGTGTGCAAACTCACCACAAGTAAACCTAAAGCCTCACATCCCATGACCCAAAACACCAGGAATAAAAACCCTTAAAAACATGTTAGAAAATCATAGGGTTTTAAGGTGAGAAAACTTTTTTCAAAACAGGAAAATCTCTAAGTTTTTCTCGCCCTGTCGATTTTATCGAAGCACCCTGATATGATCGACCTATGCTGTCGAGTCCTCGATGAAGAATCGAAAAGAGGACCAAATATGTACAACAACTTCTCAACATATCTGGACGAATTATTGATGTACCGATACACCTATCGATTCCATCGATACTCAAATCTCGAGCCCATCGAAAGTGGCTCGATAAGATCGACAGGTAGATTTCCGGCGCCCTTGTTTTTTTTTTTTTACAAGGAAATTCAAATTTCTTTGATATATCGACGAACCGTCCGATATGATCTGAAATCAAATATCGATAAGATCGAAAGTCCATCGATGATATCGACCGTGGGCACGCATTTCTTTCAGCAGATATTTCAGGTTATTTTTTAATTCGATCAGGGGGCCATTCGAGGAAATCAATATTCATATGTCGATGACATCGAGGCCGAGTCGATTGCATCGAAACTGGACACAAACTATCCAGCGAGTTTACTGGTAAATCTATTGGATTTATCGATGCATCGACACTGCCCTCGATATCATCGATATACAAATTCCGATGACATCGGCTGACCCTCGATCATATCCTAAAAAGCCTGAAATATTTCATGTCAAGTCTCTCTCATTTTTTAAGTGTCGATTGATCGAATCTACCATCGATGAAATCAGAGTTTGAAATCCGATTATATCGACAGTGGTTTCGATTCATCTACCATTGGCAAAAGGCTTCAAAAGCGTATGACTTTGAGTTCAAGTCATCGAGCAGACCATCGATGCTATCGAGAGTATACACTTGATGATATCGAACCTTCTCGATGATATCGAACTCAGTCATAAATGTGACCGTTTATATCCGTTGGAACCTTTTGCCTATATATAGAGGACTTGTCTATTGTTGCTGAATAGAGAAAGAAGAGAGAGCTTTTGAGTATTTAACCTTAGATCTATACCAAAAGCCTTTCTCTCAAGGAATTTCATCCTCCAATCCACCCTTACCATTGATAATCAATAGAGTGGATTGGGGAATGAACTTCCGCATTCAAGGATCCTCCAGCTACTACCTTAATGGTAAATCATTAAGTTAGGATGCCTTGAATGCCTAGATGATTGGAACTACTCTATCTTCCTTATAGGAAAATCTTTAGATAGTAGGATTCCATCATAACCTGACCCAACCAGAAGCCGAGTATTGGTACATCATTTTGTGTTACGGATCAAGGGAGCAGAAGACTCTTCGTCAACAAGAAGGAGGAGATCTTTAGCATGTGCTTATCGGGACTCATCAACTTATTTGTAAGCATCCAGAGTCCAAGAGGACACTCGTGATCATTCCTTTGTAGGATTGGGTCCTAAGTGGTTCTCACCCTTTGAAGTCCTCAAGGAGGCCTCTGGTAGGAGTGTACGTGGTGGGTGCGTTGTGTGGACCCTTGCTTGTGGAGAGCATAACATCTGGTTAGGAGTGAACCAGTAAAACTCTAGGTTGAGGTGAACCGTGTAAAACCTTGGGTTTGAGGTGAACCGGGTGAAACCTTGAGTTTGAGGTGAAGGTAATCGTGTAGAAACCTCCAGTAGGGTCTTATGGAAGATCCTTGGCCAGTGTGCCTAAAAGTGGGTGCGTTGTGTTGATCCTTGCTCGTGAGAGCATAAACAGTCAACCTCAGTGTAGGTTGTAAAGGTTGAAGGTGAACCGGATTTAAAACCTTAGGTTTGAGGTGAACCATTGTGAAACCTCCTTAATGAAATCCGGGACACTCAAGGGTTGAGTGCGGTTACCGGGAGTGGAGTAGACTTATCGTCGAGCCACTATAAAAATGACTGTGTTTGAGATTGTTATTCTTCTGATTGTGTGATTTACTTTAATACTTCTATATCTGAATATCTGATCACATCTGATACACCTACACAGTCATATCCATCATAAACTAGGCTGCATATTGTTTACTTCTTAAACAGTTTGTGATTGAATCCTCTACTAGGCTTAGAAGTCAGTAGAGTTATTTTTGAGTAATCCTAATATGTGTGTTTTAGGATTAGTGTAATAGGA
The DNA here is from genome assembly GCA_021015155.1 of Magnolia officinalis. Taxonomy (NCBI): domain Eukaryota; kingdom Viridiplantae; phylum Streptophyta; class Magnoliopsida; order Magnoliales; family Magnoliaceae; genus Magnolia; species Magnolia officinalis. Next base: position 49,501,283 of record JAJHSJ010000009.1, on the reverse strand, counting down.
TTGTGAAACAAACCATAAAAACTTTAAAAATCCTATTCACCCCCTCTAGGACATTGGCAAATTCCTTCTTCAACTAGTACGGTCTTCACCGCCATTTCAATTGGTATCAAAGAAGGTCTCTCTTTAAGGGCTTCACCGCCTAGAGAGTGATCTTGACTGAAGTTGGAATATGGCCAAAGGAGAGGCTCATCAGTCACTAGACCTCCAGTATTTGATGGCTCAAATTATGCATCCTGGAAGGCTAGGATGCACTACTTTTTGAGATCTTTAGATCATGATGTTTGAGATATAGTTGAAAGTGGATATGTGCCACCTACTGAACAAATTATGTTTGATAGTCACACAACCATCACAAAACCCAAACCCAAAGAAAAATGGACAACATTCGACAAAGAAAGGCAAACATCTGAAGCCAAGGCTATGAATGCTATCTACTGTGTCATGTCCCAAGATATCTTCAATCAATAAGTATGTGTGGGACATCCAAGGAAGCATGGATTTATTGGAAACAACCCATGAAGGCACAAGCACTGTGAAGCGATCCAAACTACAAATTCTAACTTAACAGTTTGAAGGTCTCAGAATGGAAGAGCATGAGACATTTATGGAGTTTTTACCAAGCTAAACATTATTTGTAACTCCATGGGTGGATTTAAGAGAGAAAGTTCCGGTATCGAAAATTTGTAGGAAATTCTAAGATCCCTACCAGAACGATTAATCCAAGGTTACAACAATTGAGGAGTGTAGGAACATAGATGAAATGAAAGTAGAAGAACTGGTAGGTTCCCTACAAACTTTTGAACTACACTTCAAAAAATCCCAAAAATCCAAAAACACTATCCTAAAAACCTCAAAGAAAACATTCATGAGGACAATATAAGTGAAAAGAGAAGATGATGATGAAGAAGTGGCTTTGCTGGCCCAAAGATTCATAAGATTCTTTCAAAAGAATCATGGTCGGGCCTCCAAAGAAGAAAGGTGAACAACAAACCTTCCGCAGGCAAATTTAGAAGAAGAACCAAAGAACCACAATGCTATGCCTGTCATGAGTATGGACACCTATCTACTGAATGCTCAAATAGAAAAACTAAGGGCAAGGCAATGGTTGCCACGTGGGATGATACTGAGAAGTCAAATTCAGAATTCAGTGACTCAGAGAGCGACGGTGATCAGAAATCCTTGAAAATTCTCATGTTCTCCACCGCTCCAATCATTCCCACAGAATCTGAAAACGAGAGAGAACAGCAAGCCACGAAATCATCTCCATCTGACAATGAGGAAGAAGAAGAAATCGAAAAGGATAAACTGCAAGATGCTTATAATCAACTGTATATTCATAGCATCAACATTCTTAAAAGACTTTGAATATCCGACGAGAACAAGAAACAATTGCTGCCAAAAATATTTGGACACAACTATAGAAATCAATACACATCTAATCAATGATTACAACAACATCACTCATATAATGATAGACTTGAAAGAATTAACCACCTTCCTTAAATCTGAGACCGAAAAACTAAACAAACAGGTTGAGCAATTAAAAGACAAAAATATGCTCCTTCAAAATGAAAATCATACCCTCCTGTTTATCTAGAAGAGTCTAGAAGATTGCCAAGCAAAACTGTAAGTTTTCCCAGAGTGGTGAGAAGTTAGAATAACTTTTAGGTGGAAAATCTGGAAATAACAAGAATGGCTTAGGATATAAGAAAGTTAGAGCCAAAACTGGATATGGAACACAAATACTTGAAAAATCTAATGCCTTTAGTAGCAACACAAAGACTAATCAAGTAATTGAATCAGATAAGAAAATTAAATCTACTACAAGTAAGAACCCTGTCACAAAGTGGATAATTAAAGAAAAGAAGAATTGTCTTGCTACTCACTCAAATCACTTAACAGGCAATGATACTAAGTGGTACCTTAATAGTGGTTGCTCCAGACATGTAACCGGTGACATGTCCCTTCTTTCAAATTATGAGAACCTTCATAATGGGATAGTCACCTACGGAGATGGAACCACTGCTAAAGTAATTGGACAGGGAATCATAAAAGGAATTCAGTTGCTTGAAAATGAGAATGCTTTCTGCATAAAAGGTCTGACACATAATCTCCTAAGCATATCTTAAATCTGTGATAATGGGCACGTGGTTAAATTAAAAACAAACAAGAGTGTGAAATCCTCCTAGACCTATCATGAAAACTTGCCTTTCGTATGTGCTTAACTAGGAGTGACGAACCTAGATGGATCCAGAACATAGGAGTAAGACCACTACGGTTTCCGATGCCTAATGTTCGATTCGGGTCAATGTAAACGAAGGAGGTACCCTAGCTTCCTAAACTTGCTGTGTGAATGAGCATAATTAATCACTTGGCTAACATGACCATGCATCACACTACCTTAGTTAGGATGTGCCAAAAAGGTGTTGGAGTTGCACAATTGAGGAAGTGTTGTCATATGCGAAATAGGCTGTCGGAGTCACGTGTTGAGGGAGCATTGATGAGTGAGGGCATACATAATTACTTGCACTCCATTTCTACATTAAAAAGAGTAGTTAGGAAGTGATTGTTATAATTGCCTTATCATTACTGCTTTGATTGACTTGATAACATGTATAACTTTTGCCTTTTAGAACCACTGAGATGATCACTCACTCCCATTCTGGGACGGTGTTTTAAAACACCAACTAGACGCTGATTTAGATGCAGATACAGATGACGTTTATGCTCTAGAGCAGGACTTCTTGGATGAGGAGGAGGAATTCTCCTACTTCCAACTCTCGGGCAGGTCGATGTAGACCACGTACCGTTACGCAGGGATCATTGGGCATCTGGGCTTAGTTGAGCGCATTTACATTTCCACATTTTATTCATTTTGAAATTATACATGTATATATTGAACCCGGTTACGTACTCATACTCTAGAAGAAAGTTGGTGAAACATCTGCATTCTTATAGACATGTTTCAAAATTCCGCACTGGCTTAATTTCCTTAAATCTGGAGTATGATGTATTGTTTAGTACAATCCCATGCATGCTTAATTCATGAAAATGAAAGAAACCTGAATATCATCATCCATAAGACATAAGTGATGTTCAGAATCTCGGGAGTAGAGCTTTGTTCGACCCTAGAAATTCACAATGTTACACTAAAACTCTAAAAATAAAAAAATATGAAAAAATTCGGAATTACTAAAAATAGTATTTTTTTCCTAAAAATTCATTTTTGAGTTGAAAGCTTGCATTTTCTAATGGAACGGACAGATGTGACCCACTTTGTGGGTCAGTTCACCTCGGGTGGCTTGTTTCAGTAAAGATTGATAGGTTGTGCGCCCCGTAACGATACCCGGATCAAAAGTTACGGTCAATTTACGGACCACCTTCTTTGGCCCAACCATGCTAGGAACGTATCTGTGACATATTCTATATCAAAATTGGGCTTAAATATATATTACAATTTGGATAAAACAACGATTGTGGTTTAGACAGTGCATTGTGTGCTCCCATGAAAAGGATCATTACAACTAGCCTCTTTAGGGTGGATCAGTGTTATCTTATACTCGTTATAAAATAATTTAACGAACTTTCTAATTGCTTTGGAATTAATTCATTTGGAGATGGTTTGACCTTTAAAATATGGGCCCAAATTCCTGATTGTGATTTAAACAAAATAACGACCATGGTTTGGACAATCTATCGTGTGATTTTATGAGAACGATCATAACTCCATTGTTACAAGTCAAATTAGAGTAATCTTATTCTTATTAGAAAGATAAATAAACGAAATTTCAAATGGCTTTGGAATAAATTCATTTGGAGACCGTTTGACCTTTCAAAGTGGGGTCAAAGTCCTGATCGTAATTTGGCAATGCCTAGATTGTGGTTTGACTATGCATCGCATGGTCCCAAGGAAACGGTAATAACTCACTTATAACAAGTTAGATCGGTGTGATCTTATACTCATTAAATGATAATTCAATAATCTTTAAAATGCTTTGAAATTATCTCATTTAGAGACTATCTGATCTTCTAAAACTGGCCCAAAACAACAATTGTGGTTTGAGCAATGCATCAAGCAATCCCACGAAAATGCTCATAAATTTCTTGTTATAGGTCGAATTGAGATGATCTTTATCTCGTTGGAAAGATAATTCAACAAACTCTCGAATGGCTTTAAAATCATCTCATTTGTACATACTTTGACCTTTAAAAGTGAGCAAAAAGTGAAGTTTTTGAAAAAATAAAATAAAATCTAAGCCTTATCTTTTGAAAAAAGAAGCAGAATATATTATTTAAAAGTAGAGTTTTTGATATCTTTCATCTCCTTATATCAGTTTCTTTCTGGATGAACCCGTCTAAGTATAATCTTGTAGAAAGAATGAGAACTCATTTTCTAGAATGTAGTTTTCTTTTATCTCTTTTCTTCCATTTTATCTATTTCTTGGCAAAAGATTCATTGTAAGCAAAATCTATTAAAAAAGAAGAACCCATCTTTTAAAGGTGGAATATGTTTTAAATTTTTTTCCAATAAAAAGAAAAAAAATATTTTTCAATATGAGAGTTTTTGCCAAAGAATTATCATAGAATACTAAAGGGTAGAAGTGCACAAAAAAGTAAAAAAACAATGATTATGAGCATTTTAATTCCGGAAAAAATGAAAAAAAAAGTACCCTCCAATATGGGGTGTGTGTTTGTTATATATATATATATATATATATATATATATATATATAATATATATATATATATATATATAGCCGAATGCTTAGTTGCACACCAATTCACACGAAACTCATGCGATCTTTTTTGAGAACTCATCATAATTGATGTGACTCCAAAATCTGAACTGTTCACGTGAAGTAGCACATCATTAAACCCTCGGGCCCAATATTTACTTTGATCCAAAACTTTGGTGGGCCATGAAAAATGAAAATAGTTTCCTCCCTTGATTTACATTTCTCTTTGTTATGGCCCACCAGAATTTTCGATCAAGGTGTGCACGTGCGTAGGTGCACATGTGAGCATGACTATATGTAACATTCCGAATTTTCATAGCCCGAGTACATACTCGTGCCCGAGAATTCCGGGTGTTAATAAAGTAATAATTGGATCCTTTAAAATCACACATTATTTTTTCATTTAGATCACATCCAGTTACCTTCACGAAGGTACACATTTATAAGAACAAAATTATCTATCTTATTATTTCATTAAGACATAAAATTCAGCTAACTATCTAATTCCCTCTCAAATTGGAGCTTATTATATTATTCAAAGCGCGTAGTAGAAAATAAATAAAACTAAACATAAACCTATCTCCTCCTTTATTTAGAATAATCTTTCGTAGGGAGATCGTCATCTGTATCTTCAATCTGTACATCACTGCATCATCTGCATGTTGGAGAGGGTCAATGCTCTACTCATAGTGATGGTTATCCTTTAAGATTAACAATAATTCAAGAGATTCATAAGAATAATGTGAGGGTTCTAATAGGTCTCGTACTCCACCACTACGAGTGGTATCAGTATGCGAAACTAATATATGTGTGAATTCATGCCTAGAAAAGTGTGATGTCTATCATAAGTAGTGATCATCACAATGTGGAATATAATTTATATAAAACCCGTCTCGCCCCACATCCCATACTACGCTACCGTGGATTTACGTGAACACCTCAAGACAGCATAACACATGGATCGGATGAATTACGTGACACGATTTGTTCATGGAGCAACTATTTGCGACATCCAATCTCGGAAGTGATGTAACATGCATTGTTGATTACTTACATCGATTTGTGCACCATTACCCAAAATCAATGGAATTACGCATTGACCAAAAGGGTGACTACCCAAATCGCATTACGTCCACGATAAAATATATGAACCACTATATATGAGGTTTATAACACATCACTTGCATCAATAGAGACATAAGTTGAACCACGAGGGTTTTGAAATTCCAAGACACATGCCCAAGCCATAAAGGGAGGTAGCACAAGGCCAACATAATAAAGGAGAAAAGTAGCATTAAACTATGTCAATAAAAGAGGAGCGACAAATAGGCTAACTCAACAAAAAAAGGGGAGAAGAGCAAAAGGCCAACTCGATATAGAGTGAAAGCACGCGTCGATCTTAAAATTGCTAAAGGGCAAGGCTTGTATTCATCACCCCACATAAATTCATAAAAATCACGCATAATTAAGATCATACCTTAACCATAATTCTAAAAAGGATAAATAATTGATAATGTAAATCAATCAATTGCATGAAAAATCACAGTAATATGTATACAAAAACAAGATAAATCATATCAACTTAAATTAGTGTAAGCTTTAAAGGAATCTCTTACATTAGCCTTAGATTTAAACCCTAAGCAGATATCCATATAGGAAAGCTTCAACACGAATCACAAAATCGCTTGAGTAAGAGGGAGACACCACACATGTTGAGGAGGAAGAGGATGATGAGCGTCTAGGCATCTCCTTCTCCTCTCATTCTCTCTCTCTCTCGCTCGCTCTCTCTCTCTTGAAAGTGCCCTAGTTTGTCAATTAGCGTGAATGTTGAGTCAGCTAGACAGAGGAGCCCCATAGGAAGATTGATCAAGAGTCTTGTCACGCCCCAGACTCGGTAACCGGACTCACAAGGAATCTGATGGCTGGTTCTGGCCACAACAGCCTCCGTAGTACCCCATTCTCGGCTCCTGATGCAGGTTCCAATCCTGGGATCCTACAAGGAGGATTTTCATGACAGACCGTTTTATTTAAATTAATTAAAATATTTTTAGGTATCCAAAAATTCTAAAGTTTTTGGTGTTGTAGACCACCTATATGAAGGACTACCCTGCAAATTTTCAAGGTCATCGGGCCCCTGTACCGATCGTGGTGTGGCCTGCAATTTGGATCAGTTTTGGGTCAAATATCCAGGCTCGTAGGACAACCCACCATGGGATGCCCCTACCTTAGGCTGCTGGGCTACATTCTAACGACATGGCCCACTTGAAGTAAGTGTTGTATACCCCCTTCTTATCTGGTGGGACCCACTGTGATATGTTTGGGTCACCATGGGTCAGTAACCCATTTAAATTAAATAAATTTCTAGACTCCATCAGGCCCAAGAAGTGGGTGAGCTGGAATTCCAGCAAGGGGCCCAAAATTTAGTTGATCTTTTGGAGCCGTGACGGTCCACCAGATTTAATGGAGTGTTGCACATACTCTTTGCCTTCCTTAGACATTTTGGGCTTAATTAGTGCCCCTTGAGGCCAACCTTTGTGGTGGTTTGTGGGCTAGCCTTAACCAGAATTTTTGATAGCTTTATAGGCCCAATGGGCTGAAAACCTATCCCTTGAGCCCAATATTGTGCAAGGGATGACCTTACTGATTCATGGGCCCAATGGGACATCTACAAGCTAATCATGTGCATTTATTAGCCTTGATGCCCTCATAAAATGCTTAATGGTGGATTGACTTGCAAGGCCCACATAAATGTATATTGCGGAGGGCCTTTTTAAGTCTTTGGGCTGGTGTGGCAAGGCCCACACTGTTAGTATAGGCCTTGCCCATGTGTATTCTTGGGCTTACGGGCTACCTTTAGTCCACCATAATGTATGAATTGGATGGCTTTTTTTGGGCCATTTCTTTTGGGCCCATTATGTGATATATTATATGCATGTTTGTGTTAGTAAGTAGGCCTTGTGGACTCAGTTCTTTTGGATAGGCCATTGATCTTGGGCCTATACTCTCCTATCTATTGTGATAGGCTTAGGGGCAGCAATATACACAAGAGGTTGGGCCCTTGGCTGCCACTAAACTGACCCTGTACTTGGGCCAAAAGTGAGGCCCAACTTACTTGTGTTAAATGTGAACTTGCCCATGTAAATGAATTACTGGTCTGCCCATGAAGCCCACCACAATATATGAATTTATGACCTTTATGGTTAGACCCAAACCTTGCTTAAGGGCCCACCATGCTACCTAAGTATTGGGCTTAGTGTATGGCCCACTAGGCCATGGATTGCTTAGGCCTTGGGCCTTATTTCATACTAGAGTAGTGGCGGGCGACCTCTTGGGAACCAATTGAGGTTGGATGTCCTCCTGGGTGGTCCTAAGGTAGGCCCATGGGTTCTTCTATGGATGGTTAAAGGTCCACCATTGACCCTAGGCCATTTGTTTAAGGCTCAATGTGTATATATGTGGAACCTACCTTAACACATGTTTGGTCTAGGCTGTCCAAGCCTTTGATCGCTCGATCATGGAGGCACTCTCTGCCTTGGGTTGCTGCTGGATTCACAATCCAGTAGCAGGCCCACTTGATCTTTTCTTGATGTATACACACCCTCCATCTGGTGGGGCCCCCTGTGAATATTGTTGGCATTTATGAGATCATTCTCACTTATTTGACTAATTTATGGGCTTTAGTAGGCCCAAGAAGCTGAGTGGGCCGAACGTTTTCAAGGGGCCTCAAATGTACATTGTTATGGTTGAAACTTTATTGGACATGTGACCCACCATATTGAGAACTTGTGTATGTGTTGCATGCTTGTGTTTTCTTATAATCTTTGGGCTTAATCAGTGCATTCTTTTGGGTCACCTTTAGTGACCACATGAGGACCCTATCTTAGATCAGATTTTTGGGGCATCCCATGAGCCCAAAGTGGGTTGGGACGTCCCAGCTTGGCCCAACCATATATGGGCTAGCTTCCACCATTTTGATGGATTTGTGGGCTAAGATAAGGATAGTATTAGGCCCTTGGTCACCACTTAAATTGCTAGTTATTGGGCTGATATAATTGGGCCCATTTCATCATCCAAACTTAAACTTATTATTTTTGGGCCGTATATTATGTACGCAGGCTGCCCACCAAGTCCAACTTAATGCATGGATTCTATGGCTATTGGGAATTGAGCCTTGGGACTTAATTTTCCTCTTGGGGCCCATGTTGCTAAAAGTGGTATTATATATTTTTATGGCCTATTATGATGAATATATGTATGTGGTTACCTTTATTTTTATCTTAAATGTAGGCCTTGGGCCTTTTATCCTTATAGTTCATGGTTGATATGCCTTTTTGGGGAATGATGGTTAAATGTCCCCATTATGGACCCCTCTAGGCCTGGTTGTATTTAAGAGTGATTGGATACTCATCTTAGACTCTTGCTAGGCTCATTTCTATGTTACTTAGACCCATAACTTGTATACTCAGTCTTGTGGGCTACTCCAGGTAAATGGGCCCCCACTAGAAGTTGGGTTCCTTAAGGATATTGTCTAAGTACGTAGTCTTGGTTCCTTCTTGGATAGAAGGAATGTAATATACATTGTATATCGCCATATAGTGTGATTAAATTCATCCTCATGACCCATGTACATCATTGTATGCTTGGTTGACAGTGAAACACTGTGTGTGTGTATGGTCATATTATGTCATTGGGCATTGCATGTTACCTTCTTCGAGGGACGTAGTATTCCCTCTTGAGCACGTTGGATGCTTGGAATTGATGCATAGTTGATTATGTGATTCATGCATCTGACATTGTATAATATATGGACAATTATCGCCCTTGCTCCATTAGGGCTGTAGCCTCCTCAGTTACATCGTGGATGTCCATGTTTGGACACCAGAAATGTTACTTGAGCATACGGGTGCATAGGATGCCCATGGGTGAAATTCTTAAAACTTCCATGGTACAAAGGATCTGCTCCAACGCCGTGACCGAGTGGAATATATGACGCACGAGGGCCTTATACGTTAGGCCGTGTACTCCCACTGTTGTGTAGTCGGTTGGATAGGGGTGTGGCCTTACTCGGCTGATGTAAGGGGGCATTTGCTAGGCTGAGTCTGACCAGCTAGTGAATGGGTCCACTACCTTCAGGCCTTGCTGGTGATTGGTTGTCCGCAGGCAGGGTAGTGAGGTCTCTTACGCTCATTTGACTGTACGAGGTCTGTAGAGCGGCAGTCATCTAGCAGTGTAATGGACCCCGGTGATTTCTTATGATGGAAATGTACTTGATATGTAGATTGGATATGAGCACTGACATTTACTTCGCATTGCATTTGCATCGCTGTGTAAGCCTTATAATGCATTACAGTACTCAGATTGCTATTAGATTTTATCGTAAGGGATTGTCAGTATCGACATTTTGAAAAGATCGCTGTGTTAGGCCGATGATATTATCGTGTTCCATTTTGGTTGGTGAGATGCTCTTGCCCGCTGAATAGTTTTGTATTGCCGATGTCGAGCTTGTTTTGTTGTCAAGGCAGTACTTCTGTTTGGGGATGGTAGGCCAAATTGTTAGTTTTGTGGCTGAGTGTCACGCTTGTCAGCGCGTCAAGGCAGATCATCTGAGGCCTCCTAGTCCCTTGCAGCCGTGAGTGTTCCAGAGTGGAAGTGGGAGCACGTATTGATGGATTTCATCGCAGGTTTGTTGAGATTAGGGAGCATTATCCCTATCTGTTCAATGATTGATTGCTTGTATTGCCTTATCTTGTGATTGATGATTGTGTGTGATATATATATATATATATATATATATATATATATATATATATATATGTGTGTGTTGATGTTATGCATTTTGTTGTCTCGATTTTGTCAATTTCGAGCACGAAATTTCTTTGTTGGTGGGGAGGATTGTGAGACCCGACCCGAGTCCGCATGTGTGTATGTGCTTGTGTGAGTATGCATCTCGTTCATCATGGTCTCGCGGTCCTACCAGTCAAATTTCGGTGACAGCGACCATCAGGTAGTGTTTGCATCATCCTTGAGTTCGGTCATATAAACCTGACTCAGATTGACCCGAGACCTATGCCATTGCGACCGCATCGTCGCCGCGGTTCCCAACGCGCGTCTCGTGTATAAATCTGACGTGTCCATCAAAAGTTGTGGCCCGCACCATTTTTGGACCCATGTTATGGGGCCCACTTTACCCATGTGCACGTTTTCCAAGAGTGGGTCCCACCTAACTCCCTTATCTATAACCTACCTACCCTACCCTAGCACCTATCATACCTACCCCTAGCCTAGGTAGTAGAGTACCTTCTCTAAAACCCATCATTAGCCTTGCGTTCTCCCCCCCATGTGCTATGATTACAACTCTCTTCCCTAGCCAAGAAAACAAATGATTTCTTTTTATACCCCTCTCTCTCCCTTCTCTCTCCTTCTCATTCTCTCATTTCTCTCCACCTTTCCTCATTTCCAGCAACTTTTCCTCCTGTCTTCCCCTCAATCCTACCCTCAAAGCCCCATCTACACCATTAAAACATCTCCCTTGAAGCATAGAAGCTAGCACTTGGAGTTGGAGCTTTTCCATTGGAGGTGGGTGCTCTTAAATTCTCATTCATCTTCCTTAGGAACTTGTGGGTGTTCCTTAGATAGAAATTTTTGATTTCTTTGATTTCATGGATGTTCTTTCTATTCTTTCATTTTGAAGCTTGTGGGGCCCATCAAATGATGGTGGTGGCCCCCCATGTCTTCATGGATGTGGCCCATAGCCCATCCTTTGTACATGCAAGGTCCATGCAAGGAGCTCCTTCCCTTGTGGCTGGATTCTTTTATTTTCCTTGTTTATATCTCTAAAATCAAGATGTGTGTGGCCCACCTTTCAGCCTGGGATCATCCAGACCGTCCAAAGAGGGAGAACGTCCTTGACAGTCCACTCTTGGACGTTGGGGCTCTAAATGTACCCAAAAAGGATACATGCAAATGGTAATAATTGATGGGAATGGTCTGGATGTTTGTGGGGCCCACTGGGGTGGTCCATACCACAATTTTCATGGATTGATTTCCTCTTTTTATAGTGATTATAATTATTTTAACTCAGTATTATGTTGCTGTCCAAAAGCTTTCTGGACAGATTTTTGAGTTGTCTTGAGCTCAGTTTTGGGGATGATTGGTGAGGTGTTTGGTCCCATTTGATATATGCCTCTCGAAGGTGGGACCCCACCTAGATGTCCCCCAAATTTCACCCTCATCCGTCCCTGTTTGATCAACCAAAAGGGTGGGCCAAGAAGGTTGGACGGTTTAGATTTTTCTGGACTGTCCAGCCATTCTGCTGCTATAAAAACATAAATATCAGCTTGTTTTGAAGTAGTGGGCTACCTTTGTGGACCCCACCTTGTTATATACTTATGTAGGGATGTTGGTCCTACATTTTCTTAAAATTCGGCAAACCTGGGCCCACTCTAATGGGGTGCACAAATCAGGGCTAACAGCATTGTTTCAGCATCAGATTTTTTTTTTTTTTTTGAAATACCTTGTTGTCCATAAATTGTAGGAGTTAAATAAAATACTTTTACTATCCCAAAAATTCTAAAATTTTGGAGAGAGGTGTCCCACCCATGGTAGGGCCTAACTGAAAAATTTTAGGGCCAATGGACCCCATTTGGTCAACCAAAAGGCTGAGCCAATATAGTGGGCTGCCAGAAATTTCTGCTATGCAGTCCAGTAGCATAGTTCCATAAAAATAAATTTTTAAAAAATATTCTCTCAAAAGTTGGGCCATATTTCTGGGTCCCACCTTGTTGTGGGCTTGATGAGGGACCTTGGGTCCAAATTTCAAGAATTTTGGAGGCCCAGAACCCACCCATTTGATGACCCAAATTCAGGACAGTTATATTTCATCAATATTTTACCCTGGACAGATTGTATTCTTTAAATTAATTAAATAATTTTGAGTATCAAAAAATCTTAAATTTTTTGGGAGTGTGTTACACCCATAGTAGGATCTACCTACAAAATTTCATGTCTAATGGACCCCTGTGCACACCGTGGAAAGGGCTCGGACTGCCCCACCACGTTGGGACGTCCAGGTCAGTCCGATTTTCTGGACAGACTGTTTTATTTAAATTAATTAAAATATTTTTAGGCATCCAAAAATTCTGAAATTTTTTGGTTTTGTATACCACCTATGGAAGGACCAACCTGCAAATGTTTAGGGTCATCGGGCCCCTGTACCGATCGTGGTGTGGCCTGCAATTTGGATCAGTTTTAGGTCAAATATCCAGGCCCGTAGGACAACCCACCATGGGATGCCCTTACCTTAGGCTGCTGGACCTGCATTCTAATGGCATTACTCACTTGAAGTAAGTGTTGTATATCCCCCTTTTTATCTGGTGGGATCCACTGTGATATGTGTGGGTCACCATGGGTCAATAACTCATTTAAATTAAATAAATTTCTGGACTCCAGCAGGCCCAGGAAGTGGGTGGGCTGAAATTCTAGCAAGGGGCCCAAATTTGTGCATAGTTGATCTTTTGGAGCCATGGTGCCCCACCAGATTTAAGGAGTGTTACACACACTCTTTTCCCTCCTTAGACATTTTGGGCTTAATTAGTGTCTCTTGAGGACAGCCTTTGTGGTGGTTTGTGGGCTAGCCTTAACCAGAATTTTTGATAGCTTTATAGGCCCAATGGGCTGGAAACCTATCCCTTGAGCCCAAGATTGTACAAGGGATGACCTTACCGATTCATGGGCCCAATGGGCCGTCTAGAAGCTGATCATGTGCATTTATTAGCCTTGATGCCCTCATAAAATGCTTAATGGTAGACTGACTTGCAATGCCCACATAAATGTATATTGTAGAGGGTCTTGCTAAGTCTTTGGGCTAGTGTGGCAAGGCCCACACTGTCAGTATAGGCCTTGCCCATTTGTATTCTTGGGCTTACGGGCTGCCTTCAAGTCCACCATAATGTATGAATTGGATGGCTTTTGTTTGGGCCATTTCTTTTGGGCCCATTATGTGATATATTATATGCATGTTTGTGTTAGCAAGTAGGCCTTGTGGACTCAGTTCTTTTGGATAGGTCCATTGATCTTGGGCCTATACTCTCCTATCTATTGTGATTAGCTTAGGGGCAATAATACACAAGAGGTTGGGCCCTTGGCTGCCCACTAAACTGACCCTGTACTTGGGCCAAAAGTGAGGCCCAACTAATTTGTGTTAAATGTGAAACTTGCCCATGTAAATGAATTACTGGGCTGCCCATGAAGCCCACCACAATATATGGATTTATGACCTTTATGGTTAGACCCAAACCTTGCTTAAGGGCCCACCATGCTACCTAAGTATTGGGCTTCGTATATGGCCCACTAGGCCATGGATTGCTTAGGCCTTGGGCCTTATTTCATGCTTGAGTAGTGGCAGGCTACCTCTTGGGAACCAGTTGAGGTTGGATGTCCTCCTGGGTGGTCCTAAGGTAGGCCCATGAGTTCTTCTATGGATGATTAAAGGCCCACCATTGACCCTAAGCCATTTTTTTAAGCTCAAGGTCAATGTGTATATATGTGGAACCTACCTTAACACATGTTTGGTCCAAGCTGTCCAAGCCTTGAATCGCCCGATCATGGAGGCACTCTCTGCCTTGGGTTGCTGCTGGATTCACAATCCAGTAGCAGGCCCACTTGATCTTTTCTTGATGTATACACACCCTCCATCTGGTGAGGCACCCTGTGAATATTGTTGGCCTTCATGAGATCATTCCCACTTATTTGACTAATTTCTGGGCTTTAGCAGGCCCAAGAAGCTGAGTGGGCCGAACGTTTATCACGGGGCCTCAAATGTACATTGTTATGGTTGAAACTTTATTGGACATGTGACCCACCATATTGAGAACTTGTGTACGTGTTGCATGCTTGTGTTTTCTTATAATCTTTGGGCTTAATCAGTGCATTCTTTTGGGTCAACTTTAGTGACCACATGAGGACCCCATCTTAGATAAGATTTTTGGGGCATCTCATGAGCCCAAAGTGGGTTGGGACGTCCCAGCTTGGTCCAATCATATATTGGGCTAACTTCCACCATTTTGATGGACTTGTGGCCTAAGATAAGGATAATATTGGGCCCTTGGTTGCCCACTTAAATTGCTAGTTATTGGGCTGATGTAATTGGGCCCATTTCATCATCCAAACTTAAACTTATTTTTGGGCCGTATATTGTGTACGCAGGCTGCCCACCAAGTCCAACTTAATACATGGATTCTATGGCCATTGGGAATTGAGCCTTGGGCCTTAATTTTCCGCTTGGGGCCCATGTTGCTAAAAGTGGTATTATATCTTTTTATGTCCTTTATTTTTATCTTAAATGTAGGCCTTGGTCCTTTTATCCATATAGTTCATGGTTGATATACCTTTTTGGGGAATGGTGGTTAAATGTCCCCATTATGGACCCCTCTAGGCCCGGTTGTATTTAAGAGTGATTGGATACTCATCTTAGACTCTTGCTAGGCTCATTTCTACGTTACTTAGACCCATAGCTTGTATACTCAGTCATGTAGGCTACCCCACGTAAATGGGCCCCCACTAGAAGTTGGGTTCCTTAAGGATATTGTCTAAGTACGTGGTCTTGGTTCCTTATTGGATAGAAGGAATGTAATATACATTGTATATCACCATATAGTGTGGTTTAAATTCATTCTCATGACCCATGTACATCATTGCATGCTTGGTTGACAGTGAAACACTGTGTGTGTGTGGTCATATTGTGTCATTGGGCATTGCATGTTACCTTCTCCGAGGGACGTGATATTCCCTCTTGAGCACGTTGGATGCTTGGAATTGATGCATAGTTGATTGTGTGATTCATGCATCTAGCATTGCATGACATATGGACAATTATCGCCCTTGCTCCATCAGGGCAGTAGTAGCCTCCACAGTTACATCGTGGATAGTCATGTTTGGACACCGAAAATGTTACTTGAGCATACCGGGTGCATAGGATGCCCATGGTGTGAAATTTTCAAAACTTCCATGGTACCAAGGATCTGCTCCAACGCCGTGACCGAGTGAAATATATGAACGCACGAGGGCCTTATACCGTTAGGCCGCGACTCCCACCGTTGTGTAGTCGATTGGATAGGGGTGTGGCCTTACTCGCTTGATATAAGGGGGCATTGCTAGGCTGAGTCTGACCAACTCGTGAATGGTCCCCTACCTTTAGGCCTTGCTGGTGATTGGTTGTCCGCAGGCAGGGTAGTGAGGTCTTTTACGCTCGTTTGACTGTGCGGGGTTTGTAGAGCGGCAGTCATCCAGCAGTGTAATGGACCCCGGTGATATCCTTATAATGGAAATGTACTTGATATGTGGATTGGATATGAGCACTGACATTACTTCGCATTGCATTTGCATCGGCTGTGTAAGCCTTATAATGCATTACAGTACTCATATTGCATTACAGTACTCATCGCATTACAGTACTAATCGCATTACAGTACTCATTGCATTATATAGCCTTGGTATGGCTTCCTGCATTATCATACTGCCTTGGTATAGTTTCTTGCATTCATAATAGTCTTGGTAAGGCTAGTGGTATTGGTATTGATCATGACTCCCGTCTGCATTCTCTATCTTCTTTTGAGCACCATTGTCACACACTTTCACCACCCTCTAAGCTTTCTATAAGCTTATGCATGATTGATGCGTGCAAGAGATCCTAGGCAGGCGTCGTAGCAGAGCGTGGAGTAGAGTTGAACTTGAGGACTCCGGTGTTGCTAACTCTTTTCTCTCTTTTCCCATTATCTTATGTATGTCCTTTCAGACCTGATGTAAGCTTGTAAAAGTTTAAATTCTTAGTGGATTTTGTGATGTCTATCCTTTGTTACTTCCAGATGTACTTGTTGTGTTCTTGGGTATGCTCATATTGGTAATGATTATACTATTATGAAAATCCTCCTTCTAGGATCCCAGGATCGGAACCTCAGGAGCCGAGAATGGGGTACTATGGAGGCTGTTGCGGCCAAAACCGGCCATCGGGTTCCTTGTGAGTTCGGTTACCGAGTCTGGGGCGTGACAAGTCTGCCCTAACTAGATATATGTTCGAACTTGCCATAGGTAAATCTTGGCCTCACATCCCTCGTCCCAAAACACTAGGTAATTAAAACCCTTAAAATTAGTTAGAGCATCCTAGGGTTTTTGGTTAGAAAACTTTTTTAACGAAACAGGAAAATCCTTAAGTTTTCTGCCTTTGTCGATTTATCGACAAGTGGTTCGATGAAATCGAATACTGGTGTCGATGTCCTCGAAGCTCAATCATCTTATCAAAATGAGGACCTAAGATTTCCAGCAACCACCAAGATATCTGGATTGGATTATCGATGAATTGATGGACTCATCGATATAATCGAAGTTTGAATCTCGAGTCCATTGAGTCTACTCGATAAAATTGACATCAAGTCTGTTGTATCCAAATGCTATTAAGGCAATTCATGTAATTCCCGATATATCGAAGACCTCCTCGATCACATCGGAATTCAAATCTCGATGATATTAGAAGACCTTTAATGATATCGGATTGGGACACAAATCTATCCAGCAAGTTTTCAGGTTGTTTTTCTTGGATCAAGGCTCACTCGATAAAATTGATATTCAAATATCGATCATATCGAGACACGGTCGATTGTATCGAAATAGGACAAAAATTGTCCAGCAAGCATATAGGAAAATTCCTTGGAATTATCGATGAATCGATACTGTCATCGATATTATCGACATTCAAATTCCAGCAAGCATATAGGAAAATTCCTTGGAATTATCGATGAATCGATACCATCATCGATGTCATTGACATTCAAATTTCGATGATATCGAGTGATGCATGATCATATCCCATTCCTAAAATATTTCAAAGGCGCTCTCTCGCATTTTCAAATGTCGAGGAATCGAACCTCGTGTCGATGAAATCGAAGTTCGAAATCCGATGATATCGACGCACGTTCGATCACCTTGACTAGTTGACAAAAGTTTTCAAAAGCATTTGACAGTTTTGTTCGTGTCATCGAGGGGCCAGTCGATGCGATCGAGAGTATACGCTCGATGATATCGACCCTGCTCGATGACATCGAACTGTATCATAAATGTGATCATTTTATATCCGTTGGAACCTTTTGCCTATTTAATTAGAGCTTGCCCTTGGTTGTTGGTAGAGAAAATAGAGAGTGCTTTTGAGTGTTTAACCTTAGATCATATACCCAAAGCCTTTTCTCTCATGGGAGTTCATCCTCCAATCCACCCTCACATTGACATTCGATATAGTGGATTGGGGAATGAACTTCTGCATTCAAGGATCCTACAACTACTACCTTAATGACAAAACATTAAGCTAGGATGCTTTGAATGCCTAGATGATTGGAATCACTCTATCTCCCTTATAGGAAAACATTTAATAGAGTAGGATTTCATCATATCCTTGACCCAACCCGTCGCCATGTATTGGTACATCTTCTGAGTTGCGGATCAAGGAAGCTAAAGAGTCTTCGTCATCAAATGAGGAGATTTTCAACAATGTGCTGAATGGGGCTCATCTACTTATCTATAAGTCAATAGAGTCCAGAGGACCCTTGTGATCATTCCTTCTGTAGGATTGGGTCTAAAGTGTTTCTCACCCCTTGCAAGCCCTCACAGGAGGCCTCTGGCGGGAGTGTACATGGTGGGTGCTTTATGTTGACCCTTGCTTTGTGGAGAGCATAAACTTTTATGTCCTTGTGTAGGTCATTGACCCGTGTGGTCTAAAACTTGGGTGCTTTGTGTTGACCCTTGCTCATAGGAGCATAAACTCGGGTGTTGTGTGTTGACCCTTGCTCATGGGAGCATAAAGTGTGTCGTGTAGACACGTTGTGTCAGCCTAAGTGTAGGTTGTACTGGTTAGAGGTGAACCTGATTTAAAACCTCCGGTTTGAGGTAAACCTGTTGTGAAACCTCCTTTAGTGAGATCCGGTACACTCAAGGGTTAAGTGCGTCCGCCGGAAGTGGAGTAGACAAGTAGTCGAACCACTATAAAAATGACTATGTTTGGGATTGCTATTGTCTTCCATTACTTATGTGATTTCCTTAATTGCTTTCATATTTGATTACCTGAGATCACATCCGCACACAGTTACATCCATCATAAACTATGATTTGCATCTTGTTTATCTTTCAAATAGTTTTATGATTGGATCCTCTATCTGGCTTGGAAGCCATTAGAGTTACTCTGAAGAATTCCTGATACATGCATATTTACTCAAGATTAGATTGATAGGATTTTAAATAACCATAAAATATTAAAAAGTCCTATTCACCCCTCTAGGACATATTGGCATATTCCCACTTCAACTAAAGCAGTCTTTACTGAAATTTCAATTGGTATCAGAGAGGGTCTCTCTTAAGGGCTTCACAGCCTACAGAGTGATCTTGACTGAAGATTGGAAACATGACCAAAGGTGTCTCAGAGGGTGTGAATGATCGGAACAATTGCTTAGTAATCCATATTGCCCTAAAAGTTGGCAATAGTTCAAAATGGTAGTGAAAAGGCCGAGCTAGAGTCCTAGGGGGGGGGGGGGGGGTTGTGAATAGGACTATGCCAAATTAAAATGATAACAACAGAATTTAAACAATTAAAGGAAAGATAACACTTTAAATAATCCACAATATGGAAATGTAAAGCAACGTCAAAATTCTAGTGTTGAGAGGTTGATACAAATGTTATTCTAAGGACAACTTTACACCATAAAAACCAAGGGTTTATGGTAAGGACAATCTTACTAGAACAGTTTGTGTATCAAAAACTCAAACTGAAGAGGAATAAAAGGAAATAGCAAGAAATGAATTCTAAGCTATTACAACATTCCCAACAAAGCTTGAAATGTAAAGGATTACAACATTAAAATCCACACATACATTCCACAATCTTGAATGATAAAAGATATAGAAAATAAACCACACATCCACAAAACACAAAGAATTATAGTGGTTCGCCTGTGTGTAAACCAACTGTTAAACAACAGCCACACAACTATTCCACTCCTAATATCCTCACACAGTGGATATTAGCGTTCACTATGAAAATAGGTTTTTCCAGGTTCACCTAAAACCCTCACAATTGTGTCTTTTAAATGGGCTTACACAATTCAAAACCCCACACTCTGAGTTTTCTGGATCACCTCAGATAAACCAAAACAATGAGATTTTTCTGGCTTAATCTAAAAAGAAACCAAAACAGAAGATTTACACAAATGTAAAATACCTGGATTTCTCCTTTTGTTGCAGCCCGGAAGAACCAAATTGGAGTAGAAGTTCGAATAAAAGTTTAATGTCCAATACTCACTTATGAAATGGCTCTAGATTCTAAATTGATTTTAAATTAAATCAAGTTGGGCTAGCTCTATTTGATTTTGATTCCAAGAAGTGGGAATTCTTCAATCCCTCTTTCAAATCAGATTGGAATGCAGAATACAAAATCAAATATAAAAAGCTATTAAAAGAGAATATCAAATGAGCACAATATGGGTTAAAAAGAATACTAACTTATCTCTGAGAGTGATGACTTGATTATACTTGAATTGGATATCAAACTCTGAAAATCGTGCTCTATTTATAGATAAAGAAATCGCGTCCATGACTAGTCGTGAGGACACTACGACTGGTCATAGGACCAACAACATTTTAGAATTTTAAACGCGATCGTATAAAACCGTTCCATGACTGGTCGTAGGCCTTGCACGATCGGTCGAGAGACCTCCACGACAGGTCGTGACCTATCCACGACTAGTCCTGTGGAACCTGGAATGGTTGTTGGACTTTGAGTCATAGCTGCAGGACTGGTTGTGTACGAGTCGTGCATTATTCACACGACCGGTCGAGCAGCCTCCAGGACTGGTCGTAACTTAACCAAAAATTTTTGAAAATTTGCAACAACTTAAGACTGGTCGTGGAATTTCTTAGAATGGTAGAGCCAGTGCTAGGACTAGTCGAACAGAGTCCAAGACTAGTCTCAGAATAGACCAAACACTTATAAAGTGATTTAATTTGAACTATGTATTCAAAATGACCTACCCTAAGGTCAATCTAAGGTCTTCCATACCTTGGACATGAAGTATGAACATTGAACCTTCTTTTCTTCAAATGATAGACGGTCTTGAAGTTCATGAAGCTTGAGATATCGACACATAATGAAGCTTGAATTGGAGATCTTTTGAAGCATGAATTTGTAGTACATGAGTTCTACTTCACCTTGAGTCTTGAGTATGAACAGTTGACTTGTCTTTCAATGTCACTTTAAAACTTTGAACTTTGAAGCTTAAAGGAGTGAACAATGTACTTGATAACTTGAACTTTGAAGCTTAAAGGAGTGAACAATGTACTTGATCTTGCATTTCTTGAAGTAGATCTTTGTTCTTGACTTGAAGCATTGTCCTTGTACATGTGATGCATTGCCTTGAACATATATATCAATGTGCTACACACGACACATATTGTGGTTTTGGCATAACAAAATTTGACAATCAAAGGAGCAAATAATCATAGCACTTACAATCTCCCCCTTTGTTAAATTTGTGACAAAACACACTTCATTAAAAATAAGAGTAGCATTACATGCTTAATAAAGAATCATGCACCAGTTATTAAAAGTTAGAACATTACTTACTCCCCCTGAGTTGCACAATCCATTTGCACAATCCATATCCATATTAGCATAACAAAATATTCTCTCCCTTTTTATCACAATTAGACAAAGGAAGCAATTAAGATATGGAATAGGAAAGGTAATAAGAGAGGTAGAAGGGAGCAAACTAGTCAAGATATGAAAGATAAAAGCAAATAGTGTTCTGTAACGCCCTGAAAATCGGGGGTCGAGCATAAACTCAACTCCCGAGTTCCAGAACATCACTTATGCAACAAAATGAATGATGATTGAATGTTGACTGTATTCGTGCATTGAACATGAGTGAGATTAAGCCAAAACAGCATATCATACTCCATAGACAGTTAAATTTGCAAGTAGAAGACTGTGATAGATAGATAAAATATATAAACTATGATGAGTCTCCAGAGTGTGATAACATTTCCAGGTTAAATAATTACAAGTACAGTTTTAAAATATACCAAATGTGAGGAAGTGTAATGTCTCTTATCCCAAGTACCATAGCCCCGTCAATACAATATCAGGTCTCCATTGACCTGCCAGAGAGATACAGATAGGAGAACTCCTTCTATCATCATAGAAGTAGTCCGGCTTTGCTTCACAAGCATCGCCATCACCTGAAACTCAACAAATCTGGTTGGTGTGTACAACACCGTCCCGTAACGTGGGAGTGAGTGATCAACTCAGTGGAACAGTAAAGCATAGGTTAACATGTTATCAACTCAATCAAGCAGTAATGATAAAGCAGTACAAATCAAACAATTCTAACTACTCTTATTAAGTGCGAGAATGAAATGACATGATGTTGTATGCCCTTGCCAAACCACCCTCATGCCACATCATCTTACGTTCGCGAATGCTTAACTCCCTCAGTGCGCCACATCTACAAAGCACATGCGGTGTGATGATGATCATGATTACCGAGTTATTATTAGTCCATTTCAAACAGCAGTATTGGGAAACTAAGGTACCTCCCTTGTATCATTCCCAAACATGATCTATTCTAGGGTCGTCAATCCTAGTTAATCTCATACGATATTATGGTTTGAGAGGCATAGCGAAGGCATCACAAAGGGCTCGTCACCCGTCAGCACGGATACAGATCTCACCGTATGCGGCTCAATTGCTGGCCGTCAGCTCGAGTACAGGTCTCACCGTACTCGGCTCAATCACTAGCCGTCAGCTCGAGTACAGGTCTCACCGTACTCGGCTCAACTCATACTCTAGTTGCTGTGAAAGACTCGTCGCCAATCACAGACCCTTGGAGTATACTCGAAGATACTACAGAGGACTCGTCGCCCGTCAGCACGAGTACAGGTCTCACCGTACTCGGCTCTCGCCGTAGGTATCGACAGCTCGAATACAGTGTCCCATACCACCATATTCGGCTCACGAGTCTGGTTGCGTAATGGTCACTACGGGGAGGCACATGGCCCCAGCGTAGGCCGACAGCTCGACCACGGTGTCCCATACCACCATGCCCGGCTCATGCGTCTTAGCGGATCGAGGTACCATGGTTAAAAGGGGGTTTCACTGGTAAGTTTGGTACCCTATGTTCAAGCAATAGCGTCCAAACAGGGTGAACATGCATAAGGCAGATCGGGTTACTTGACGAGCTCGACAAGCACGATCGCCCGTTGAGCTGCACGACATGAAGTGCATAAGCAACTTCGTGTGGCCTAGCCACTGCCGACAGGCAACGCACGACTCGAGTTCGTCGAACACATCCCACGTGGCAAATGAATCTCAGCCACGAATTCAATCCCGTTACCGATTGCCTGGGCCATAATCATAGCCCCAAACACAATCAATTGCAGATAGATAAAGCAGTAATGGATCAAGATTCAACTCATAAAATCAAGGTCTGTATTATCTGTTTAGGGCTGCCAGGGCTGTTGCACGCACTCGTTGCTCCGCTCCCCCATCACCCATGACAGATCATACAAAGTAAATATATATTTAAACATATGCATTACATAGTTAAAATCATAAAGCAGTTGAGCATGTTATGAAGCACAACACAAGCATGAGTTTGTACATGTTCAATTCCTAATCACACAACTATCCAAGGAGATCATACACATAGTTAAAAGAGGTTGAGAATCATATCTCAACACCCTTATACATTACAATCTGCTAACTACTACTCATTCAGACATTTTAAGAAACACTTAAACAAACATACATCAACATACACGACATATGTCGATCACATAGGCATTAGGCCAAATCCTTTCACTAGGGAGTTGCCTCAATCATAACACGCGTACACCCACGACGGATAGTCATGGCAAGCAGGAATCCAAGTTCCATATTCATTCAGCCATTTCCACAAACACTTGGGCCACACATTTTAGCATATATAGTGTATATTGGCCGTGGCGTGATTTAGGGAAAATCCTTTTGTCAAAGGGGTATCGCCAATACAATAATCATGAATCCATGACAATTAGTCATGGCGAGCACGAATGAGAATTCCATACTCATTCAGTCAATTTCACAAACACTTAGAATACACTATTACAACATACATGGTGTATGTTAGCAAGACATGTATTAGGGCTATCCTTTAGCCAAACGAGTATTTTATCCATGTATAATATATTACTACAACAAATAATCATGGTAAATACATCTCCAAAATTTATACGTATACAGTATTTTCTAGAATACACAATTTCAACATACATAGAGTATATTAGTAGAACATGTATTTGGACGAAACCTTTCGCCAAATTAGTATTTTATCCATATATCATACATTCATACAACAATTAATCATGTCAAACACATTTCCAAAATTTATACGTATACGGTATTTTCTACAAATACCTAGAATATGTAGAATTCCATATTTTTCATCTTTAATCGAAACGGAAAACAGACAGCACTTTGTACATGCACAATTGCATGCAGATCATGAATCTATCATTATCTGACATTGAAAGCATTGAAAACCATAACCTATACACCTAAAGTCTGCACCTTTTGTCGTAGAATCGCAACGGAATCGATAGGTTTGCTAAGCTTCCGTATTCGGCAGTTTGGCAACCTATAGAACGAAATAGGTTAGCTATTTCACAACCTACAACATTCTAAACCCCAAAACAGATTAGGGTTAGGGTTTCTTACCTAGAAACGACGCTGGAAACGCCGGGAAAAGCGTCAAGAAAGGGATGGTGCAGCCCGTGTGGTGGCAGGGAACGATAGTAGGGAGATCCTCCCACTTCTCCCTCGCTTTCTCTCTCTTTTCCCTCTCTCAAATCCCAAATTCGTATGGCTACCATGAGAGAGGATTTAAGGTCCTTATATAGTCTCAAAACTCACCGAAATAAACTCCTGTTCAAGGGTTACTGCTAATATAGGTATTTCGTCACTTTTCCAGCTCAAAAGAGAGGTTCTGGTGGTCCTCCTTGAGTCAAACGTCAGACTTAAGCTCACCACACATAGATCTATGTGGGATTACGTTTTCGACTCGATCGGATTCCCAGATCGCACGTGGCGGACCACTTTCAGTTCAACGGTCAGTGGGCCACGATCCGAAATTCCAAGTACATGTAAATGTTCCTGAAATTTTTCTTAATCCGAGGGTGTAATTTAGTCTGATTCTGACGGTCTGGTTGCTTAATACTGATGCGCAAGCGAATGGTGCCAGATCACTATTCCAGATATTTATTTTGTAAAGGGAATAATGTTTTTCACACTCCCTCGCTCCGGATCCAAATGAATGGCCGTGGGACATTGGCTGGACCTGATTTTTGAGATGATTGTCAAGCCCAGTGAGGCGGTCCTAGTTCCTTAACTTCGTGTTAATCGGACTTCCGATGTGCGGTCTAGACCTAATACGAAGTTTCAAGTCATTCCCGAGAGTAGCCGGGTAATGAGTTTGATCCTAAACTTTAGGGTAACCTAGAGTCAATGTTTTTGCAAGTTTTGGGTCTTGCAGATCGTATTTAAAGCGATTGGTACTAAGTTCACAGGCACACTAGTTTAACACTAGCTAAATCTCGCCTAATTTCTAAAGGATTTAATCCTGTAAGATTTCTGTCTAAGGTGGTACTTAGTCCTTTGTAGTTTGTATATAAAGTGATCCAAGTTTTACTACTTAGCTAGTTTAAGTTACTGTCTAGGGCGAAAGTGCTTTGAAAAATTGAAAGCATAAGGTAGTGAAGGGTGGGATTTGTGAAGAAAATGGTTTAAAGAACAATTTTAGACTGTGGGATTGAGTTTTGACAAGTTGATAAGTTCTTAGGATCGACCCATTGCCCTAGGACGTCTAATCCCAGGTTGGCAAAAATCCGGGATGTTACATGTTCATTCAACATAAATCATCATAAACCAAGTTCATCCAAAGTCAGACTCACAAACTGAAAGAAAACAAGGTATCATAAGAGTTATTACATGCCATATAAGAAAATACTTAATCAGATCCAGAAGAGGGAGCAGGAATAGATGGATCAATTTGGTGTAAACCCTTGTTAATGCGCCTCATATATTTGCGCATATAAGCAAATTGAGAATCTTCGGTAACACATATCTGAGCCACCTGTTCCTCAAAAGAATGTGACCTCTCATTAAAATCGGAAGGCTGATAATCAGGGTCAGCCTCAGAATCTGATTCAATCTCATTAAAGTTATCATCCATGTTTATATCATCTGGAGGTAAATCGCCACCTTCTTCTTCATTCACTTCTTCAGCACCACCACCACCCACATTCACTTGTCCAGGAGCCAATCCCAATTTCATCTTATTTATATTTGAGTTGTCGAAAATAAGGTAATGAATAGGAGCCTCTCCAACAGGCATAACTACTAATATATGAGTGGCTAACACAGTCATAAAAAATGCAAAAGGAATATCACTGTGTCCAGGATGGAGACGAAATTGAATGATAAAATGATAGATCAAAGAAGGAAGAAAAACTTTAATACCAGATATGATGGAATGCAAAATCTGAACCATGAAAGAGGTGGGTTCGGTTTTGTTACCAGAACGTGGATACATATTTGAAATAAATATTTTGTGAAGAACCCTATATCTGGGTAACAAATACTTGGAAGCAAGCACATTCGCCTTATGAGTCCATTACGCATCTATATTACACAAAGCTTTAGTTAGTACACATTTTCTGATTCCTACGATTTGTCAACTAGAGTGTGAATAGGAATACCCTCGTCATTAATAAGTATGTCCATTAGAGCATAAATCAAATGACGGTCTATTTCAAATGGACCTTCTCTAGTTTCTATTGTAAACGTTAAATTCTCAGTTGAAAATTCAGAAATACACGCAAACATAGCCTGCACAATAGACTGGTATGTCGGCCCACCCCAATGTAGAATGTTAGCCCATCCTACAGATTGGAGAAGTGGAAGGAGTTCAAATGGATCAATATGATCAATATCTACAGGTCGCTCAACAATAACATTGTGCAATCGTAAATCCTGCACATAAGAGGGATCATCTTCGGGTGATCGAAGGTGGCACCTTGTTAAAGGTGTCAATCTAGATGAGGAAGCACCACGGAAAATTTTCTTTTTACCTCTAGCATCCATTTGCAACAAAGAAATGAAGGAATCAAGAGGTTGTAAAAGATGTAGAGTGTGTTTCTTCAAAATCAGATTTTGGATAGGAAAACCCCCAAAAACTTCAAGAAAATAAGAAATAATCACTCCAAGTACAAAAATGAAGTGATATACACTTGCATCTAGAAGGAAATGGAAATAATGGACTAACCTTGAAGAATCAAGAAGTTGGGTACGACCGGTCGAGCTTAGATTCGTTGGAAAGGAAAAGCAAATGAGGAAGAAAAGTGTTTTTCCCGCAAATTAAAAGCACCAATGCACTACACGACTGGTCGTGGGACGTCCTCGACCGGTCGTGCCACGACTGGTCGAGTCAGTTCTTGATTGGTCGTGCACATCCAAAAATATGCATTTTTCACATAATTTGAAATCTGATCATTTAAAATAACAAATATATACAATATGATACATAAATGTAAAAATGATCAATTCAAATTCCACATACCAAGATCAAATTTCAATTTATTAAACCTGCTTTTGTCGAGCGGTTTACTGAAAATGTCAGCAAGTTGATTCTCGGTCGGAATATATTCTAAAGAAATTATCTTTTCTTCCACTAATTCACGAATGTAGTGATATCTAATGTCAATGTGCTTGGTTCGTGAATGCTGAATTGGATTTTTAGATATATTAATTGCACTGGAATTATCACAATATAAAACCATTGAATCCTATGCAATTCTGTAATCGCTTAACATTCTATTCATCCATACATGCTGAGTACATGCATTTCCAGCTACGATATATTTAGCCTCAGCAGTTGAGAGTGATATGGAACTTTGTTTCTTACTTTGCCAAGAAACTAAACAGTTCCCAATATAGAAACAACCACCACTGGTTGATTTCCTATCATCAACATTACCAGCCCAATCAGCATTAGTGTACCTAGCTAATTGAACATTAGTATCACGTGGATACCAAAGACCCACATTAGTAGAACTTGCGACATATCGCATAATCCGCTTAACAACAGTTAAATGAGACTCTTTAGGATAAAATTGATATCTAATGCAAATTCCAACGCTAAAAGCAATATCAGTTCTACTTGCAGTTAAATACAACAAACTACCTATCATACTGCGATATAATTTAGGATCTATTCTCTTACCTGTAGAGTCCTTTGAGAGTTTTAAAGTTGTACTCATAGGAGTATCAAAATTTTTTCCATTCTCAAATCTGAACTTTTTCACTAAGTTCAGAGCATATTTGGTTTGAGAAATAAAGATACCACTAGGTTATTGTTTAACTTACAACCCTAAGAAATAATTCAACTCCCCAACCATGCTCATTTCGAACTTAGATTTCATAAGATCCGCAAACTCAACAGTTATGTTAGCACAAGTAGATTCATAAATAATATCATCAACATAGATTTGCACTAATAAGATATGATCGTTATGTTTCTTAATAAAAAGAGTCTTATCAACACTTCCCATTAAAAAATTACGACTTAGTAGAAACTTCATCAAATTTTCGTACCATGCCCTGAGAGCTTGTTTCAAACCGTAGAGAGCCTTTTTTAAACGATAGACATAATCAGCTTCAAAACTCATTGGTTGTTCAACATACACTTCTTCATGTAAATCGCCATTTAAGAAAGCACTCTTTACATCCATTTTATAAATTTTAAACTTTCTAAAATAAGAAATGGATATAAATAGTCTGATTGATTCAAGATGAGCTACTGGGCAAAGGTTTCATCATAATCGATACCTTCAATTTGAGTGTACCCTTGTACAACCAGTCTAGCCTTGTTTCTAATCATATTACCAAGTTCATCAGACTTATTTTTGAAAATCCACTTAGTTCCGATAATATGTTTATCTTTAGGTCTAGGAACAAGATACCAAACATCATTTCTAATAAATTGATTAAGCTCTTCTTGCATCGCAACTATCCAGTTTTCGTCAGTAAGA
Source organism: Magnolia officinalis (assembly GCA_021015155.1). Taxonomy (NCBI): domain Eukaryota; kingdom Viridiplantae; phylum Streptophyta; class Magnoliopsida; order Magnoliales; family Magnoliaceae; genus Magnolia; species Magnolia officinalis. The sequence goes on along the minus strand of JAJHSJ010000009.1, from coordinate 49,472,394 downwards.
GCTTCTTTTACGTTAGCTAGTTCTATCTGAGATGCAAAGCACATGTAATTACATATATCTTCTAGTTGTCTACGAGTGCGCACACCAGTGAGAGGGTTTCTAAGATTCTGAGTGGTTGGATGATCTTTAACAGTCCTCAGTTCAGAGTTATTTTGACTTGAAGAAGTATCTGGTTTGTCAATTAGAAGAACTTCATCATTATCTGAACTTGAGGCAGGTGTATTCAAGTGATCGTCAATGACCCCATTGATGGATTCGTGAATTACAACGGTCCTCTTATTTAGTACTCGATATGCTTGATTGTTTAAGACATATCCTAAAAAGATCCCTTCATCACTTTTAGTATCGAACTTACCCTGATTTTCACAGTCACATAAAATACAACATTTGCTGCAAAAAACTCGAAAGTATTTGATAGTAGGCTTCTTATCAAACCACATTTCATAAGTCGTTTTATTATTTGATTTACTTGTATAAACCCGATTGATTATATAACAGACAGTATTTACTGCTTCAACCCAAAGATTTTAGAGAGCTTCATACTATTCAACATTACATTTGCCATTTCTTGAAGCGCACTATTTTTTCTTTCAACAATTCCACTTTGTTGTGGTGTTTTGGGCATAGAGAATTCATGTGATATTCCCTGATCGCTACAGAATTTCTCAAAACTACTATTCTCAAATTCTGATCCATGATCACTACGGATCTTATAGACTTGAGAACCCTTTTCCGCTTGGATCCGTTTGAGAACTCTTTTTACTTCATTAAGGGTTTCTGATTTATCCCTTAAGAAGATTACCCAAGTGAATCTGGTAAAATCATCCACAATTACTAGTATGTATTTTTTACCACCTCGACTTTCCGTCCTGGTTGGTCCTATAAGATCCATGTGGAGAAGTTCGAGCAGTTTGGATGTGGCATTGGAGTCCGCCTTTTTGTGAGCACTCCTAGTTTGTTTACCAATCTAGCATTCGCCACATATTTGATCTATTTTCTATAATTTAGGTAGACCTCTTATCAGTTCTCTTTTGTTCAATCTATATAGATTGCGGTAGTGTACATGTCCAAGACATTTATACCATAACTTAGTCTCATCGGTATGGACCATGTTACACGATTAATTAGATGAGATAGAATCACTTACAATATAGCAGTTTTCAGAAGTTCTATGACCAGTTAATATTACAGAACCCTTTTTGTTTAAAATTTCACAACCTTGATTAGTAAATTTTACGCTTAACAAGTAGTGTTTTAATCCTTCAACGTATAAAAGATTCTCAAATAAAAGAAGGTTAAAAAGTTGAACCGTACCTTGGCCAATAATCTTGCAGTTGCTACCATCATCGAATGTGACTGAACCATCAGTCATATCTTTAAGATTGGTGAACAGACCATTGTCGCCTGTCATATGCCTGGAGCAACCACTGTCTAAGTACCACTTTGAATGGCTTGAAGCTTTGAAAGCGGTGTGGGCAACCAAGCTAGTAACCTTAGGAACCCATTTCACTCAGTTGTTTACTTAAGACATATGCCTCATAATTTGATAAGTTAGGAATATAAGATTCTTGAACTGGTTGTATTCAAGAGTTTTACTTCACATATCAAGCATGCCTAAATCCTCATAAGTTTGTATTGATTGTAAATCATACATTATTTGAAACCTCTTTATGGAACTCCTATTTTAAGAGAGTCCGAGCTTAGGGTGTAATGGAATAGATTGTGATAAAAATAGACCCTCAACACGAAGGTTATGATTAGTGGCAATTGAGTTATGACTTTTACCATCTATGGAGTGATTCCACTTACCTGACTATGGAATGAACCACATAACATTTATTCTCTTCGCTGGTTACTCGTATTGATCCATAAATATCGTCTTATTTTAGTTGCTACAGTTAATGATTTTGATACTTCATCCCTAGTCAACATACGGTGGTTGGTCTCTTGTATTGAGAATTGATTGGCCATGTGTTGATGGGCTCTATACACACCCTAACGCGGTAGTCTCATGAGCTGGGGATTGTGGTATGGGACTTATGCCCGAGCTGTCGGCCTACGCTGGTGGCAAGCCCCCGTAATGACCTTGAGCTTATTTAAATTGGCTGATTGTAAATGGACTAATAATGGCTTGGCTAATCATGCATACATGGCACAGACCAGTGTCTATAGCTATTGTACGTGATGTACGTATTCTGTCCAACTGGATGAGTTTTCTCAGGTCGACGAATACATGGGTGACGAGCTCAATGTCCGCACAGATGAGCATCCTCGGGGCTATGATTGCATTCACGCATCCATGCACATAATAAGACTGCATTTACTATGTTTTGGGTTGCTTAGATGTTTTATGTTATTTCTTGTCTAGGGCGGCGGTGTGTAATCTTGAGGGGAGATCACACTGAGATGGCCACTCATTCATCAATGTTCAACCGTACAGATGATATAGGGGCTGATGGACTCGCAGTGGATCTGGAGGCTATTATGGTCGAGGAGGAGCCTTACGATGAGGAGCCGTACCAGGAGGCAACTGTATATTATGGCCTTAACCAATAGATTTCATTTATGATAGTTTTGTTTTGAATTATTACATTTGAGGATTTTGTATTTTCCCCCCAGCTGAGTGAGCTAAGATATCGTTTCCCGTTTTGATCATATCTATGCTATGGTTGTTTTTCGCTACTTGCATTTTGATTTACATTGATTGCCATTATTATTCATTTAACTCCTAGATTTTTGGGATACGAGTCGTGTACTCGAGTTCTAAAAACTGGGGCGTTACAAGTTGGTATCAAAGTAGAGTATGAGATAGCATGACTGTGGGATCAAATTACAAAATCTTAAGGGATTAACTTAGACAAAACTTAGACATTTCCCTTAGGGAGTAGGAAGGATGAGTAAAGACAAAACACTTAGGCCCCTTAGATATGAGCAGAATAAACATTTGAACTTATGAATGAATCCCCAATAGCTAGAAAGAACTTAGAGTATGAATTGAAAGTGCACCTGCTAGTGCCCTGGTTTGTCAAGTTACGTGTGTGGTGAGTCAGACTGGCTGCAGAACTCGATAGGAAGATTATTTCAAGCGTCTGCCTTAACCGAATATGTGGAAGCTCGCAATAGATAAATCATAGCCTCACATCCCATGTCCTAAAACACCAGGTGATTAAAACCCTTAAAACAAGATAGACATCTTAAGGTTTTTAAGGTGAGAAAACTTTTTGCAAAATAGGAAAATCTCTAAGTTTTTCTCGTCTTGTCGATTTTATCGAAGCACCCTCGATATGATCGACCTACACTGTCGATGTCCTCGATACCTTAACGATATTATCGATAAGAGGACCAAAAATGTCCAGCAACTTCACAACATATCTGCATGAATTATCGATGTATCGATACACATATCGATATCATTGATATCAAATCTCGGGACCATCGAGAGTGGCTCGATAAGATCGACAGGCAGATTTCCAGCACTCCTGTTTTTTAATGAAAATCTTAAAATTCTTCGACATATCGATGACCGTCCGATATGATCTGAATTCAAATATTGATAAGATCGGAGGTCCATCGATGATATCGATAGTGGGCGCGCATTTCTTACAACAGATATTTCAGGTTATTTTTTAACTATGATCGGGGGCCCTTCGATTTAATCGATATTCAAATATCGATGATATCGACACCAGATTGATTGTATCGAACAGAGCCATAAACTGTCCAGCAAGTTCTAAATCAGCTGAATTTATCGATGCCTCAACTCCGATCTCAATATCATCGACATTCAAATTCTGATGATCTCGACGGTTCCCCCGATCATTCATGAAAACCTGAAATATCTCAAAGTCAAGTCTCTCTCATTTTTCAAGTGTCAATGGATCAAACCTATCATCTATGGAATCGGAGTTCGAAATCCGATGATATCGACAATAGCTTCTATTCATCGACCAATTGGCAAAGAGTTTCAAAAGCGTATGACATCGAGTCTGTAACATCTCGAAAAATCGAGGGTCGAGTAGTAACTCAACTCTCGAGTTTCCAGAACATCACTTATGCAACATAGATAATGATGATTGAATGTTGTCTGTATTAGTGCATTGAACATGAATGAGATTAAGCCAAAACAGAATATCATACTCTAGAGACAGTGAATTAGCAAGCGGAAGACTGTGATAGATATATAAAATATATAAAAAACTGTGGTGAGTCTCCAGAGTGTGATAACATTACTAGGTTAATAAAATTCAAGTACATTTCTAAAATATACCAATTGTGTAAGTGTAATGTCTTCTATTCCAAGTACCATAGCCCCGTCAATACAATACCAGGTCTTCATAGACTCGTCAGAGAGCTACATGTAGGAGAGCTCTACCTCAACATCATAGTAGTCCAGCTTTGCTTCATAAGCATCGCCATCACCTGAAACTCAACAAATCTGGTTGGTGTGTACAACACCGTCCCGTAACGTGGGAGTGAGTAGCTAACTCAATGGAACAATAAAGCATAGGTTAACATGTTATCGACTCAGTCAAGCAGTAATGATAAAGCAGTACAATCAAACACTTCTAACTACTCTTATTAATGCAAGTATGGATGCAGTCATGATGTATGCCCTCACCACACCCTCCCTCGTGCGACAGCATCTCACGTTCGTGGCATGCTTTCATCCCTCAGTGCTCCACATCTTCCAGGCACATGCAATGCATGATGAGCATGATTACTGAGTTGTTATTAGTCCATTTCAAATAGCTGGATTGGGAAACTAAGGTACCTCCCTTGTATCATTCCCAAACATGATCCATTCTAGGGTCGTCAGTCCTAGTTAATTTCAGACGATGGTGTGTTTTCTAGGTCACTGCAAAGGCTGCCAGGGCTGTTACGCACAAAGGTTACACCGCTCCCCCATCACCTCTTTAACGATTCATCACTATACAGAAATAGGCCTAGTTCATACTCCATACACCGCGGCAAAACTCTAAGGCTCACCACGATTCCAGAGTATGCTCGAGGTCACTACAAAGGGCTGTCAGGGCTGTTGCTCGCATTCGTTGCACCACTCCCCCATCACCTTATCAATGTAGGCCGACAACACGAATATAGTGTCCCATACCACCATAATCGGCTCACGAGTTTGGTTGCTTACTGGTCACTACGGGGAGGCAGGTGGCCCCAGCATAGGCCGACAGCTTGACCACGGTGTCCCATACCACCATGCCTGGCTCATAAGTCTTAGCGGATCGAGGTACCATGGTTAAAAGGGATTCCACTGGTAAGTTTGGTACCCTAGGTTCAAGCAGTAGCGTCCAAACTTGGTGAACATATATAAGACAGATCGGGTTGCCTGACGAGCTTAGGTAGCTCGAGCGCACAATAAGTTGAATGACATGAAGTGCATAAGCACTTCGCGTGGCTAACCACTATCGCCAACCGAAGTACGACTCAAGTTCGTCGAACACATCTCACGTGGCAAATGAATCACAGCCACGAATTCAATTCTGGTACTGATTGTCTGGACTATAATCATAGTCCCAAACACAGTCAATTTCAAATAGTAAAGCAGTAATGGATCAAGGTTCTAATCATACAATCAAAGTCTGATATTATCCGTTTAGGGCTGTCAGGGCTGTTGCACGCATTCGTTGCTCCACTCCCCCATCACCCATGATGGATCATACAACGTAAACATGAATTTAACATATGCATTACATAGATAAAATCATAAAAGCAGTTGAGCATGTTATGAAGCACCACACAAGCATGAGTTTGTACATATTCAATTCCTAATCACACAGCTATCCAAGGAAATCATACACATAGTTAAAGGAGTTGAGAATCATATCTCAACACCCTTAAACATTACAATTTACTAACTACTACTCATTCAGACATTTCAACAAATACTTTAAAATACATGTATCAACATACATGACATATGTTGATCACCTAGGTATAAGGCCAAATCCTTTCACTAGGGAGTTACCCCAATCATAACACGCATACACCCACGACGGATAGTCATGGCAAACAGGAATCCAAGTTCCATATTCATTCAGTCATTTCCACAAACACTTGGGCCACACATTTTGTCATATATAGTGTGCATTGGCCGTGGCGTGATTTAGGGCAAATCCTTTCGTCAAAGGGGGATCGCCAATACAACAATCAATTATCCATGACAATTAGTCATGGCGAGCACGAATGAGAATTCTATACTCATTCAGTCATTCTCACAAACACTTAGAATACACTATTACAACATACATGGTGTATGTTAGCAAAACATGTATTAGGGCTATCCTTTAGCCAAACGAGTATTTTATCCATGTATAATATATTCATACAGCAAATAATCATGACAAATACATCTCCAAAATTTATATGTATACGGTATTTTCTAGAATACACAATTTCAACATACATAGTGTATATAAGCAAAACATGTATTAGGGCGAGTCCTTTCGCCAAACAAGTATTTTATCCATGTATAATATATTCATACAACAAATAATCATGTCAAACATATTTCCAAAATTTATACGTATACGGTACTTTCTACAAATACCTAGAGTATGTAGAATTCCATATTTTTCATCTTTAATCGAAACGGAAAACAGACGGCACTTTATACATGTGCAATTGCATGCAGATCATGAATCTATCATTATCTGACATTGAAAGCGTTGAAAACCATAACCTATACACCTAAGGTCCGCACCTTTTGTCGTAGAATCGTAACGGAGTCGATAGGTTTGCTAAGCTTTCGTATATGGCAGTTTGGCACCCTATAAAACGAAATAGGTTAGCTATTTTATAACCTACAACCACCCAAGGCCCCAAATCAGATTAGGGTTAGGGTTTCTTACCTGGAAACAGGGCTGGAATCGCCGGAAAAGTGATGAGAACGGAGTGGTGGAGCGGCAGGGAAGAGTGGCAGGAAGGATATCTCATAACTCCCACACTTTCTCTCTCTTTTCTCTCTCCTCTCTCTAGGGTTTCTCTCAAATTCATATGGCTGTGAGAGAGAGGGTTCTAAGGTCCTTATATAGCCTAAAATCTCACCAAAACAGACTTGGGAACAAGGTATACTTGGGTTTTGTCCAAAAGGCATCTGTTTCAGTTCAACGGAGGACTTCTGGCGGGCCTCCTTGAGCCAAAGGTCGGACTTAAGCTCACAGACACCGGATCTATGTTCTATTAAGTTTTCATTTCGGTCAGGATTCTAGATCATGCGTGGCAGACCAGTTTTAGTTCAACGGTCAGCGGATCTCGATCGGAGATTCCGAGTACATGTAAATGTGTATGAAATTTCTCCTGATTCGAGGGTGTAATTTGGTCTGATTCTGACGGCCTAGTTGCTTAAAACTGATCCGCAAGCAACACGTGCCAGATTACTATTCAAGATATTTTATTTTAAATTAATTTCATATTTCTCACACTCTTCACTTCGAGCTCAAGCGAATAGCACTGGGACATTGGTTGGATTTGATTTCCGAGATGGTTGTCAAGCCCAGCAAGGCGGTCCTAATTCCTTAACTTCGTGTTAATCGGACTTCCGACGTGCGATCCAGATCTGATACAGAGTTTCGAGATGCTCCCGAGAGCAGCCGGGTAATGAGATTGATCCTAAATTTTAGGGTAACCTAGCGTCAATGATTCTACAAGTTTTGGGTTTTGCAGATCGTATTTAAAGTGATTAGTGCTAATTTCGCAGGCACTCTAGTTTAGCACTAGCTAGATCTCGCCTAATTTCTAAAGGATTTAGTCCTGTAAGATTTCTGTCTGAGGTGGTACTTAGTCCTTTGTAGTTTGTATATAAAGTGATCCAAGTTATACTACTTAGCTAGTTTAAGATAGTGTCTAGGGTGAAAGTACTTTGAAAAATTGAAAGATCAAGGTGGTGAAGGGTGGAATTTGTGTAAGAAATGGGTTCACAAGCGCTTTTAGCCTTTGGGACTGAGTTTTGACAAGTTAATAAGGTGTTAGGATCGACCCATTGCCTAAGGACGTCTAATCACAGGTTGGGAAAAATCCGGGCTGTTACAGAGTCCGAGTCATCGAGCAGACCATCAATGCTATCGAGAGATACGCTCGATGATATCGAACCTGCTCGATGATATCGAACTTTGTCATAAATGTAACTGTTTTATATCCGTTGGAACTTTTTGCCTATTTATAGAAGACTTGTCTTTTGTTGTTGTGAGAGAAAGTAGAGAGAGCTTTTGAGTGTTTCAACTTATATCATATATCTAAAGCCCTTTCTCTCGAGGGAGTTCATCCTCCAATCCACCCTCACCATTGATATTCAATAGAGTGGATTGGAGAATGAACTTCCGCATTCAAGGATCGTCCAGCTACTACCTTAATGGCAAATCATTAAGCTGGGATGCCTTGAATGCCTAGATGATTGGAACTACTCTACCTTCCTTATAGGAAAACCTTTAGAGAGTAGGATTTCATCTTAACCTTGACCCAACCCTAAGCCTAGTCTTGGTATATCTTTTGTGTTGCGGATCAAGGAAGTAGAAGACTCTTCGTCAATAAGGAGGAGGAGATCTTCGACGTTGTGCTTAACGGGACTCATTAACTTATCTGTAAGTATCTAAAGTCCAGGAGAACACTTGCAATCATTCCTTTCTAGGATTGGGTCTTAAGTGGTTCTCACCCTTTGAAGTCCTCAAGGAGGCCTCCGGCGGGAGTGTACGTGGTGGGTGTGTTGTGTGGACCCTTGCTCTGTGGAGAGCATAAACATCTGGTTAGGAGTGAACCAGTAAAACTTCAGGGTTAGAGGTGAACCGAGTAGAAACCTCTGGGTGCGTTGTTGTAACATCCCGAAAAATCGAGGGTCGAGTAGTAACTCAACATAGATAATGATGATTAAATGTTGTCTGTATTAGTGCATCGAACATGAGTGAGATTAAGGCAAAACAACATATCATACTCTAGAGACAGTTAAATTACAAGCGGAAGACTGTGATAGATATATAAAATATAAAAACAGTGGTGAGTCTCCAGAGTGTGATAATGTTACCAGGTTAATGAATTACAAGTACCATTCAAAATATACCAAATGTGTAGTTTCATCTAGTCAACATCCCTGTAATCCCGTCGATCAAGACACGGCTCACGTGAAGCCGTCAGCATAGTATATACGAAAAAGCATCATTGTCTTCATAAAGGTCTGGCTCCGCCTCAAGAGTAGCGTCGCCATCTGCAATCAGACAAAGTCTGGTGGGTGTTCGGAACACCGTCCCGTAACGTGGGAGTGAGTGATCAACTCAGTGGAACAATAAAGCATAGGTTAACATGTTATCAATTCAGTCAAGCAGTAATGATAAAGCAGTACAATCAAACAATTCTAACTACTCTTATTTAATGCAAGTATGAAATGACATGATGTATGCCCTTGCCAAACCACCCTCATGCGACACCATCTTACGTTCGCGAATGCGTTCATCCCTAGTGCTCCACATCTACCAAGCACATGCAGTGCGATGATGAGCATGATTACCAAGTAATTATTAGTTCATTTCAAACAACAGTATTGGAAAACTAAGGTACCTCCCTTATATCATTCCTAAACATGATCCATTCTAGGGTCGTCAGTCCTAGTTAATCTCATACGATATTATGGTTTGAGAGGCGTAGCGAAGGCATCACAAAGAGCTCATCACCCATCAGTACGGATACAGATCTCACCGTATGCGGCTCAATTGCTGGCCGTCAGCTCGAATACAGGTCTCACCGTACTCGGCTCAATCGCTAGCCGTCAGCTCGAATACAGATCTCACCGTCCTCGGCTAAATCGCTGGTCGTCAGCTCGAATACAGATCTCATCGTACTCGGCTCAACTCATGCTCTAGTTGCTGTAAAGGACTCGTCACCACTCACAGACCTTAGAGTATACTCGAAGAAACTACGGAGGACTCGTCGCCCATCAGCACGAATACAGGTTTCACCGTATTCGGCTCTCACCGTAAGTGTTGACAGCTCGAATATAGTGTCCCATACCACCATAATCGGCTCACGAGTTTGGTTGCTCACTGGTCACTACGGGCACGTAACCCCAGCGTAGGCCGACAGCTCGACCATAGTGTCCCATACCACCATGTCCAGCTCATGAGTCTTAGCGGATCGAGGTACCATGGTTAACGGGATTTCACTGGTAAGTTTGATACCCTAGGTTCAAGCAGTAGCATCCAAACAGGGTGAACATACATAAGACAGATTGGGTTGCTTGACGAGATCGGCTAGCTTGAGCGCACAACAAGTTGAACGATATGAAACGCATAAGCACTTCGTGTGGCCAACCACTATCGCCAACCGAAGTGTGACTCGGGTTCGTCGAACACATCTCACGTGGCAAATGAATCACAGCCACGAATTCAATTCTGGTACCGATTGTCTGGACTATAATTCGTGGCTGTGATTCATTTGCCACGTGATTCATTTGCCACGTACACAGTCACATCCAACATAGACTAAGTTGCATATTGCTATATCTTGATTAGTTTGTGATTGGATCCTCTACCTGGCTTGGAAGCTAGTAGAGTTACATTTGAGTAATCCTGAAAATTGCTTACATGATAGGATTAGAGTAATAGGATTTTTAATCTTTAAAAAGTCCTATTCACCCCCCTCTAGGAGATATTGGCATATTCTGACTTCAACTCAAGCGGTCTTCACCGCTATTTCAATTGGTATCAGAGCGGGTCTCTCTTTAAGGGCTTCACAGCCTAGAGAGTGATCTTGACTAAAGTTGGGAATATGGCCAAAGGAGAGGGCTCATCAGTCACCAGGCCTCCAGTATTTGACAGCTGAAATTATGCATACTGGAAGGCTCGGATGCACTACTTTCTGAGATCGTTGGATCATGACGTTTGGGATATAGTTGAAAGTGGATATGTGCCACCTACTAAACAAATCATACTTGATAATGGCACAACAATCACAAAGCCCAAACCCAAAGAAAAGTGGACAGCATTTGACAAAGAAAAGCAAACATCTGAAGCCAAGGCTATGAATGTTATCTACTGTGCTGTGTCCCAGGATATTTTCAATCAAATAAGAATGTGTGGGACATCTAAAGAAGCATGGGATCTACTGGAAACAACCCATGAAGGCACAAGTACTGTGAAGAGGTCTAAACTACAGCTCTTGACTTTACAGTTCGAAAGTCTCAGAATGGAAGAGCATGAGACATTTATGGAGTTTTTCACCAAGTTGAACATTATTTGCAACTCCATGGGTGGATTGGGAGAAAAAGTTCTGGTTCCTAAAATCTGTAGGAAAATATTAAGATCATTGCCGGAACGGTTTAATCCCAAAGTAACAACAATTGAGGAGTGTAGGAAAATATAGACGAGATGAAAGTAGAAGAACTACAGGAATATAGACTACAGAAGGCTGAATGATGCGAAGATCAAGAACAGATATCCCCTACCACGCATCGACGATCTATTCGATCAGCTTAAGGACGCTATCACGCCCCAAACTCGGGGACCGGGCTCACAAAATTCCCGATCGCCGAATCCGGCGCCGACAGCCTCCGTAGAACCCCATTCTCGGTTCCCAGCGCCCATTCGCCAGGTTCCGATCCTGGGATGCTACGAGGAGGATTTCTAATATCAGTTTGAATCGTAATAAACTTAACCAAAGGCATAACCCACAAACAACAACCAAAAACTCCATCACATTTCCACTATGATCAAAAACTTTTTAAGTACAATGAGCATAAAGGGAAATACAATGAGAATAGACAAGAAGCCCCAAAAGATCTTCTCTGCGCTCTCGTCTCAGCGTTGCTGCGTCCTCGCGTCACCTGCACGCAACTGTCGTGCATAAGCTTTATGGAAAGCTTAGAGGGTGGTGAAAGTGTGTGCACAAGGTAGTAATGCAGGTACACAGTATCAGAGTAAAGCGGAACATGCTGATGAATCCATGAATACCACTAGCCGTACCAAGGCTATGCGATGCAAGGCATGAATGATGTCGGCCATACCAAGGCCATGCAGTGCGAAATGCAACTCAAGCATACAAATTATTATCTGAGTCCACATATCAGTACAGTTCAAATCTGGAATATCACCGGGGTCTAGTACACTCTAAACCAGATTGCCGCCCCATCGCACGCAATAAGGTAAGTGGAAGAGACCTCACTATCCGCCTGCCAATATCGGGCGGGCTCGTCGATAGCGGACCCATTCCTCGAGCTGGTCAAACTCAGCCTAGCATTGCCCCCTACACTCGGGCGGGTAAGGCCGCACCCCCTTCCAACCGACCACGACACAGTGGAGAGCGCGACCGTCTGGTAATCTGTACTCAGCGCTCATGCACCCACTCGGTCTAGACGTTGGAGCAACCTCTTGGTACCATAAGGGTTTAGGGACTTTCACCCAGGGATATCTATAGCACCCCATGTAGAACAAGATTTTTGGTATCCAATCCTGCCAACCACGATACCCCTGTGGAGGCTATGGCCCTGATGTCGCTAGGGCGTACAGTAACCACATCACACAATGCGAATGCATGAAACGCACTATCCAATCATGCAGCAATCCTGCGCGTATCGTGCGCTCATGTAGGGCAAATCGCCTAACCGGGAGCCCCTAAACAACCTGCCCGAAGGCATATGCTATGATCACTCACTTCTCATGTCAAGCATACATATGATGCGTATGATCGTGAATCATGGAACTATACTACACATGTTATAAAGTAATGAACTACTCTTGCAACGCAGATGGGCCTAGACATGGACGGCCGACACACAACCAGTACGGGCCTATCGATGGGCCCTAAGGAGAATCATAATGCGGACTTTTAACCAACATCATTCTTCAATGTGGACGTCAAACCAACATTGCTCCCAAGGCATGGCCTGCCCTAAAATATCATTTCACAAACCATGAGGAAACACACATTGTAATGGACCATAAGAACAATCCATCGGGCCTTGATCCATGGGCCTTAGATACATCAAATGGGCCGCCTCATATGGGCCTTTTATAAATCAAGTGAGCCGCATCAATGGGTCTTATGTACATTGCAATGGGCCATATCCCGTGGACCTTTAAATACATCACAATGGGCCTCGTAACATGGCTTTATATATATCAAAGTGGGCCTTAATCACGGGCTAAAAATGCATCGAATGGGCCTCATATCATGGGCCTTATGTATATACCAAAGTGGACCTAATCACATGTATCAGATGGGCCATTTCACCATTAAAATCCCTAAGGTCCACCGTAATGTATATATTAATGTAAAAATAAAAATATATAAATATAATATATGTCATATATACCATATAATATATATAATACATATACATATACATATACATATACATATACATATATATATACAGGTACATATACATATATATGTATAGGTAAAGGTACAATGAGCTGAGTGGGCCCCACCGTTATTGTTTGTCAAACATATAACCCGCCAGTCAGCTGCACCATTAAATGGTGGGCCCAGGTCTCAAAACTTAAGTCAAGTCGTGACTGGTGTGGGCCACACCAGATACAACAGTGGGGAGCGGCTACCCTCCTTAAAACATTCATGAGCATTTATTAGGCCCACAGAGATGTGGTTTACCGATCCAGCCCACCCATTGTCGGTGCCCCGCCTGAAAGAAGGGTCAGACCAAGTTTCAGCCGCACCAAATTTTAGGTGGGTCCCACTGTCGTTGGACAGTGTGAATAGAACACATGCATCACCACGGACTCCACCGTCCGCTGGACGGTGGCAGTACAACACATACATCACCGTGGGCTCCCACGTGGGGCCCACCATAACATGTATTTTCCATCTGATCTGTTGATAAGGTCGTACAGACCAGGATGAAGAGGAAATACAATTATCATCTTGATCCAAAACTTCTGTGGCCCCAAAAAATTTCAATGGCAGAGGTTCAATTCCCTATTTCTGATGATGTGGGCCACCAGAGTCTTGGATAGAGTCGAAATTTGGAGGGGACCCACCTAAGGGGGTGGTCCACCTCATGGATGGTGTGGATGCAAAATATACATCATGGTGGGGCCCACGGCTAGAGTCGTGGGTGGCCCTGTCCGTCCGCCCAAACCAGCGCAGGCAGCGCCTGCGCCCTCTCTGGAGTTGTCAGGGCAGCAGCAGGCGCTGCTGCCTTCAACATTATTATTTTTATTTTATTTTATTTTTATTTTTTGCTTGGGGATGAATTTGCAAATGAAGGGAGAGAGAGTGTTGTAAAGGGAGAGGAGTGATGGATGGTTGATGTGGTGGTGATGGGGTGTAAGACACCTTTTTTGACTTTTTTGGCAAAAGGTGTAAGAAGGCATGTGTGTTGTAAGAACTTTTTGACTTTTGAGGCTTATTTGGGAAAAGGTGAAAGTGATGTGTACTTGACCCTTGATGGATTGATGGGTTGATGGATTGATGGATTGATGTGACACATCGTAGAGATTCTCTTGGGTTTTGCAACGCACGGCCTTTTCCTCGCACCGAACGCTGACCCACGTCTCTTGATCAGAGAGTCGGATCGGCGCGCGAGTCGCGGCATCGGAACCGCGGCGAAGGTGCGGTCGTAAGAATACAAGTCTTAGGTTGAGTCGACTCGGGTTAACGACGTATGAATCAGGGTCGTGCGCAGATACCGGTAAGGGTCGAAGGTTGCCGGAATTCGATCGGAAATACCGCGGGATTCTGCGGAACGGTACGGTCTAGGACACGGGTCTTACAGACGCCAAATATTTCTTTAAGATAGATTTGCGCTCGGGGTACCATTAGTTGAGGATCAGGGATGAGGATATCCTAAAGACGACTTTTAGGACTCGCTATGGGCACTACGAGTTCTTGGTGATGTTGTTCGGTCTCACCAATGCCACAGCCGTGTTTATTGTCACGCCCCAAACTCAGAAACCGGGCTCACAAAATTCCCGATCATCGAATCCGATGCTGACAGCCTCCATAGTACCCCATTCTCGGCTCCCAGCGCGCATGCGCCAGATTTCGATCCTGGGATCCTACAAGGAGGATTTTCAATATGATTTTTTTTTTTTGTAATGGAGCATAACCACAAGCATAATCAGGTCATAAAACAACATCATCACCACATATCCACTAATATAATCATTTGAGTACAATGTTGAAATGGAAATACAATACGAAGATATCAAAGAAAACTCCAAAAGCTCCACCGCACGCCCCAGCCTCAGATCGGCTGTATCCTAACATCACCTGCACGCATCTATCATGCATAAGCATATAAAAAGCTTAAAGGGTGGTGAAAGTGTGTGCGCAAGATAAGTGTCAAGCACACAAATACAATGCCATAAATCATACAATATCGGAATAGGCAGAAATACTGACAAGATCATGAATCGTACGATATCAGAGTAAGCAGAAATATACTGGTAAGTCCATGAGTCATACAATATCAAAATATGTAATGTAAACATGGAATCATAGAGAGTCAAATATCAGATGCTGAGGATGCAATGCAATATACAAATTCTGTTAAGTTTGTCTAGGCCATATAAGTGCAGAAACATAGCAACCCAAAATGCAATATACCTGTGGATGTAATGCAATATGCAATGCGAATGAAATGACCAAGCTAGAGTGTGAAGTCGGGATGATAGTACGTAATATCGTAGGCTACGAGGTCCATCACAAGGGAATTCTATCCAAATTAGTCTCATACCTAAATTTGGATAGTCAAACACAATGTGGTAAACTCCTAATCTCAGGTTAGTCGGGCGCCCCAACCGAAATTCTGGCCATTGTGAAGGTATACGTAACAAATAGTTGCGCACCACCAGCCCGAGTGGATAGTGAATGGATGAATGAATGAGTATGCAATTCCTGCTCAGTAGCCTGCCAGCACAGTAGCCTGTCAACCACTAGTAGCTCACCTAGTGTGGTAGCTCGCCCAGGCCTCAGCCCTACCCACATCACACCCGCCCACATCAGTGTCAGCCCATGTGCGCCCGCCCACATGTACAACAGTGATGGGATGTCATAATATCATGCCAGTCCTCATATCAAGTCCACATATCAGTATGGTTCCTCTCTAAGAAATCACCGGGGTCCAATACACTTCACACTAACTGCCGCCTCCCTAGTCGCATAGCCCAGCAAGTGGAAGAGACCACACTATCTGCCTGACCAGTAGTCTGCCAACACCTACTTGGCTCGTTGATAGCGGACTCATTTGCGAGATATTCAAACTCAGCCTAGCTTATAGCCCCCTCACTCGGGTGGATAAGGCCACACCCCCTTCCAACCGACCATGACACAGTGGGAGACACGGCCTCATAGTATAGGCACCGGTGCCCATATTTCACTCAGTCTAGACGTTGGAGTATCTCTTGGTACCAAGGAGGATTAGGGACTTTCACCCCTGGACATCCTAAGTGCCCACAGCGCTAGAACCAAGTATTTTCGATGTCCCATCTGGCCATCCACGATGTGCCTGTGGAGGCAACGGACCTGATGTCGCTAGGGTGTATAATGATCATGTCACACATGTGAGATGCATGAGTCACACAATCCAGTAATGCATCAATCCTACGCATACCGTGCGCTCATGTGAGATAATTTTCGCCTATCAGGGAGTCTCATAACAACATGCCCAATGACATATGCAGTGGTCAGTCACACCTCATAACAAACATGCAGATGATGCGTATGGGCATGTATCGTGATGCTATGCTGTTACCTACTCATAATCGGTATCAATAACCGGCACCGACAATCGACATCGATAATCGGCCTCGACAATGTGGTCATTTGTAACACCCTGAAAATCGGGGGTCGAGCATAAACTCAACTCCCGAGTTCCAGAACATCACTTATGTAACAAAATGAATGATGTTTGAATGTTGACTGTATTCGTGCATTGAACATGAGTGAGATTAAGCCAAAACAGCATATCATACTCCAGAGACAGTTAAATTTGCAAGCGGAAGACTATGATAGATAGATAAAATATATAAACTATGATGAGTCTCCAGAGTGTGATAACATTACCAGGTTAAATAATTACAAGTACAGTTCTAAAATATACCAAATGTGAGGAAGTGTAATGTCTCCTGCCCCAAGTACCATAGCCCCGTCAATACAATATCAGGTCTTCATTGACCTGCTAGAGAGATACAGATAGGAGAACTCCTCCTATCATCATAGAAGTAGTCCGGCTCTGCTTCACAAGCATCGCCATCACCTGAAACTCAATAAATCTGGTTGGTGTGTACAACACCGTCCCGTAACATGGGAGTGAGTAGCTAACTCAGTGGAACAATAAGGCATAGGTTAACATGTTATCAATTCAATCAAGCAGTAATGATAAAGCAGTACAAATCAAACAGTTCTAACTAATCTTATTAAGTGCGAGAATGAAATGACATGATGCTGTATGCCCTTGCCAAATCACCCTCAAGCGACATCATCTTACGTTCGCGAATGCTTAACTCCCTCAGTGCGCCACATCTACTAAGCACATGCGGTGCGATGATGATCATGATTACCGAGTTATTATTAGTCCATTTCAACCAGCAGTATTGGGAAACTTAGGTACCTCCCTTGTATCATTCCCAAACATGATCCATTCTAGGGTCATCAATCCTAGTTAATCTCATACGATATTATGGTGTGAGAAGCGTAGTGAAGGCATCGCAAAGGGCTCGTCACCCGTCAGCGCGGATACAGATCTCACCGTATGCGGCTCAATTGCTGGCCATCAGCTCGAGTATAGGTTTCACCGTACTCGGCTCAATCACTAGCCGTCAGCTCGAGTACAGGTCTCACTGTACTCGGCTCAACTCATACTCTAGTTGCTGTGAAGGACTCGTCGCTAATCACAGACACTTGGAGTATTCTCGAAGATACTACGGAGGACTCATCGCCCGTCAGCATGAGCACATGTCTCACCGTACTCGGCTCTCACCGTAAGTATCGACAGCTCGAATACAGTGTCCCATACCACCATATTCGGCTCATGAGTTTGGTTGCGCAATGGTCACTACGGGGAGGCACATGGCCCCAGCGTAGGCCGACAGATCGACCACGGTGTCCCATACCACCATGCCTGGCTCATGCGTCTTAGCGGATCGAGGTACCATGGTTAAAAGGGATTTCACTGGTAAGTTTGGTACCCAAATGCATCACAATGGGCCTCTCACATGGGCCTAATATACATTACAATGGACTTCATCACCTGGCTCTCAAATGCATCACAATGGGCCTCATCACATAAACCTTATATTCATCACATTAGGCCTTAAACACGGGCTGCATATACATCACATAGGTCTCGACAATCGGCCTTAGCAATCGAAATCAGCCTCGACAATCGGAATCGGCCTATATAGTGAATATACCCAACCTGTTAATACATATTCTTCCACCTATGGCAAGGGGAATTACAATGATGTATTGATGCAAAGGATGAGCTTCACACTCGTCCTAAGAAGGTAGATGGATGGTGTGGTTGATACATACATAACACGAAGTCCTAGCAATCTATTCAAAGGTAGGGCTCATCACACGGGGTGAGTCAAGCGGGTATACAACAAGTGAGTTTTCCTTTCACGTGGGGCCCAACATGAATACAAGGCGGGCCTCGGTAGGGTCCATTCATCTGGGACAATGTGTCCCTATAAATGGGTCGAGTAGTTCACCCATCATCTAAGTGGGCCTCAGTTTGGGTCACTAAGCTTGGGCAAACTCATGCATCTAGGTGGATCACATTTACTATGTAAGGCCTGCTACGAATCACAAGAAGGGATCCAATGTTTGGGGTAGTTTGTAGGGCATGGTAGAAAGTATCACTATCAATGGGGCCCAATGTTTTGGGGTAGCCCGACAATACATATGATGCGTAAGTATTATGAAGTTATACTATGCATATTCCGTGGTGATGAAGTACTCTCCTCATAAGGATGGGCCTAGATGTCTTCCTATATCAAGAATGGGCCTAAGAACAAGGAATGAGCTTCCTCACCCACTCCATCACATAGTAAACTAGACTTCCTAAGGGGCCCAAATAGCACAAGATCGGCTTGATGTCTTGGACATTTCTACAAGACACGATGTCAAGGTGGGCAGCCCAAAGCCTAAAAAATGGTCAAATAGTACACAGAATATGGCGGGCCGCACAAGGCAGTCCCGAAGTCCGTACATGGATGGACTGTATGCATATAACACATCCATCAAGGTGGTCTTCAAGGTTTAGACAATCTTACAAGGCATGGTGGGAGTACCATCTATACTGGGAGCCCAATAATTTGGGTTAGTCCCTTAAAGTGAGATGGGTTATACTAATAACAGTGGGGGCCCAATGATTTGGGCTATCCCACTAAAGGAGATGAGAATGGACCTAACAGCAAGCCCTAGGGAGGATTACAATGCGGACATTTAACCAATAATATTCTTATAATGTGAACGTCAAACCATCATTGCTCCCAAGGCATAGCCCGCCCTAAACATCATTACATCAACTATGGTGGAATTACACATTGTAATGGGCCTTATATACATCCCATTACGCCTCGACCCATGGGCCTCCAATACATCAAATGGGCCTCATAACATGGGTCTCATATATATCAAGGTGGGCCTCAACGGATGGCCATAAATAAATCAAGATGGGCCTAATCATACATCCCAAAAAAATTCATATTGGAGGATCATTTGGACCATACCACAAATAGTAATGGAGATAATAATTTTCACGGTTAAATAAATCACAAGGCCCACTATAAAGTTTATTTTCCAACCAATCTAATCATAAGGTCATAAAGACCTGGATTACGAGGTGAAAACAAATATCATATAGTTCCAAACCCTGTAGCCCAAGGGTTTTAATGATGGACATTCAAACCCACTATTTCCTGTAATGTGGTCCACCTGATCAACGGCTGGATGGTGTGGCCCACCGTGATGTATTTTGAGATCCAACATATTCATAAATTAACATAGTGATAGATGAAGTGGAACAAATATCAGCTTAATAGGAAACTACTCTGGCCCTTAGAAATTTGAACAGTGGACGTCACTGTCCACTACTTTATATGGTGGGGTCCACTTGAACTTTATATCTGACTTATTTTTAGTCTCAAGCCTGTAAGACAAGCTTGCCAAATGGTTAGACAGTTTGGATGCAACACATGCATCATGGTGGGTCCCATAGATGGACAGCGTGGATAATACAGGTGGGGTCCCTTGTCGTCCAGCATCCCAGCCAAAGTAGCTGGACGGCATAGATAAAACACATACGTCATAGGGAGTCCCACCGTCCAAATGGTGTGGATGGTGTGGGTAAAACACATACATCATAGTGGGTCCCACGTGGGGCCCACCATAACATTTATATGCCATCCAATCAGTTGATAAGGTCACATGGACCTTAATGAAAAGGAAAAACAAATTTCATATCGATCCAAAACTTCTGTCAACCCAAAAAGGGTTTCAGTGGCAAACGTTCAATCACACTGTTTCCTGTGATGTGGGGGCCACCTGAGCTGTATACGGCTGATTGGGGGGGGGGGGGGGCACTGTCTCAAAGGGGACCCAACAAATACACGGTGTTGATGATCAACACACATCATGGTGAGACCCACGGCTGGGACCTACGGTCCCTGCCTCTTCTTCATCCATGGCATAACAGCGTCCTACGTTGCTGACGTTGTAGCAGCAGATGCCGCTGCCTATATATATATTTTTTATTTTTATTTTTTTGAAAACTTGTTTTCTCACGGTTTTTCGCAGGTGGGGCCCGCATTAGGGGAATCCGACCCCGCCAATGGTCTCTATGGCTCAAGACAAGCCAAACAAGCCCAATATTTGGCATGTTTTGGCGTATCGAAACATCAGGGTGGGTTTCAACGGTAGAAAACCACAGTTTTCTATGCTATGGCCCGCCAGAAAGTTGGATCAGCTTCATTTTTCGGCTCAATGCCTAAAATGATCTAGGGAATGGGATGGACGACTTGGATTGAATTGATACATCAAGGTGGGGCCTACATGAGCAGCCCAACCCAAAAGCTTTGAACCAAAGCTAATATTTGTGTTTCCAGTTAACGTCCAGCGTCCCTAAATGCTGGACGGTTTGGGCTTACCATGAATATAAGGTGGGCCATACTCAGGTGGGCCACCAAATGGTGAATGGTGTGGATATAACACGTATAAAGTGGGCCCCACCTACAAATGGCTTGGTAAAATACATGCTTCATGGTGGGGTCCATCCGGGTGGGCCACATGGCCACATCAACACATACAATAAAAAAAAGGAAAGAGAGAGGGAGAGAGACATGTGATGATGGAGGGACCCCGGTACTATGGGCCCTCCCTTGCATGACTTACAACATACATCAAGTGGGTCCCATTTCATGTGGGCCCACCAATCAAAATCAACGGTGGAGATCCTTTCTCCACCGAAATGGAAGGTCTAGATGACCCTATCCATGCAAGGAAAATAAACATCATGATGGGGTCCATGGAGAATGGCCCCATCATGGAATGATCATGAGAATCAAGGTGGGCCATCAACAACATCTAAGGTCCAAAGTGAGATCCTACCATCCATCGGTAGGCCTCACTTGGCCCATCATAAAAACATGAAAATCTAGGCTTATGAAACACCCACCGTTCGGTCTTCTTGGTCCGATGGGACGTCGATCTCCTTGTGTCTCACTTTGATGGAAGATGATGAAAGATGAATGGCTAGGATGAAGGATTTTGGGGTGGGAAGTAGGCCACACACATCTCACTTTCTCCCTTGAAAAACCATGGACGTCCACCACTTTGCTTGGAATTTGTGTTTTGAGAAATGAAAGAGAGAGAGAGGGTTGTAAGGAGAGAGAGAGATGGGTGATGGATGTGAGGTGAGTGATGGATGTGAAGTGAGTGATGGGTGAGGTGAGAGATTGGTTGACTTGGTGGTTACTTGACTTGTGGAGAAAGAAAGTATGGGTGCTCTTATACTTGATATGAGGTGATTGCTTGATTGATTGATTGATGGATTGATGGGACATGTTGTAGAGATTCTCTTGGGATTGCAAACATGCGGTGTATTTCTCAAACAGAACGCGAACCCACATCTTCTGACCTGGGTATCGGATCGGTGCGTGAGTCATGGCGTTGGAACCGTGGCGACGGTGCAGTTACAATAGTACAAGTCTCGGATTAAGCCGACTCAAATCTATGGGATACAACTTAGGGTCGTGCACAAACGTTGATTATAGGTCACAGGTTGCTGGAATTCATCAGGAAGGATCGCAGAAGTTGACGGAACAATACGGGCTAGGATAAGGGCCTTACATTTATGGACCTGATGAACCTGGTATTCATGCCATATCTGGATCAATTCGTGATCGTATTCATCGATGATATTCTGGTCTAATCGAAGAGTCGGGAAGAACATAACAGCACCTGTGCATAGTCTTGAGTACTCTGAAGGGGAATCAGATGTACGCTAAACTGAGCAAGTGCGAGTTCTGGAAAGAGGAAGTGAAATTCCTGGGGGCAAGTCGTGAAAGTGGAAGGGACAGCGATTGACCCAACTAAGGTGGAGGTGGTATCTAAGTGGGAGTAACCCACTATAGTTTCTGAGGTTCGAAGCTTTCTAGGCATAACAGGATACTACAGGTGATTTATTAAGGAGTTCTCCAGGATTGTGCGGTCGCTCACCCAACTGACGAAAAAGAACAACTGATTTACATGGGACGAGAATACGAAAGTGGCTTTCTAAGAGCTGAAAATGATTACTTCCACGTCGGTACTCACTCTCCCACAAGAAGGAGAAACGTTGGTGGTATATAGCGATGCGTCAAAGTTGGGGCTGGGATGTGTGCTGATGCAGAACGATAAAGTAATCCCTTACGCTTCAAGGCAGTTGAAGAAGCATGAAGAGAACTACCCAACACACGATCTGGAGTTAACAGCAGTGGTCTTCGGCCTGAAGATATGGAGACACTACCTCTATGGGGAAGAATTTCAGTTGTTCTACGATCACAAAAGCCTAAATTATATATTCACACAGAAGGACTTGAACATGCGCCAGCGTCGATGGATGGAAACACTCAAAGACTTCCATTTCGACATATCTTACCACCCGGGTAAGGTGAACTCTGTGGCTGATGCATTGAGTCGAAAGAAGAAGCACGAGCTGGTAGCCACCTTGATGATCAAAGAGTGGGAGATGATGGAGTTCGCGCAAGAATTCGACATCCAGCTTACCCTCGATGAACTTGACGCTTTTGACTGTAGAGCCGACCCTGGTTCGACAGGTGATCACCATTCAGGACCAAGATGAATGGCTTGTTAAGATGAAAGGAAAGTGTAAGAGAGAGGAAATGCCTGGTTAGAGGATTGGTAGTGATGGCAGTCTTCAGTATCAAGGGCGAGTATGCGTTCTAAACAATGCCGATTTAAGGAAGGAAGTTATGGTAGAAGCCCACCATTCCAAATTAGCTATCCACCCAGGTAGCATGAAGATGTACAACGACTTTAAGAGACGGTACTAGTGGAACAACATGAAGAGGGACATCGCAGGCTTTGTGGCGAAGTGCATGGTGTGTCAGAAGATCAAGGCCGAACATCGCAAGCCTGCTAGCCTCCTTCAGTCATTGCCATTGGCTGAATGGAAGTGAGACAACATCTCTATGGACTTCATATCCGGCCGTCCTATGACATGGAAGAAGCATGTATCGATCTGGGTCATCATCGATAGGTTGACAAAAGCTGCCCGATTTCTCCCGATTCGCACGACAGATTCTACCGATAGTTTGACGAAGTTATACATCCAGGAAGTTGTGCGATCCTACGGAGTTCCGCGAGAGATTATATCAGATTGAGACTCTAGGTTTACTTCTGAATTTTGGAGGAGGTTGCAGGAAGAGATGGGCACAGAGCTCAAGTTCAGTACGACGTTCCATCCTCAGACAGACGGACAAACTAAGAGGGTGAATCAGATTTTGGAGGATATGCTGGGAGCATGCGTTCTGGACTTTCAAGGCGACTAGGATGATCACTTGGCTCTGGAAGAATTTGCATACAACAACAGCTTCCAGTCCAGCATAGGCATGACACCGTATGAGGTTCTCTATGGTCGCCCTTGCTGAGCTCCTCAGTGTTGGGTAGAAATCGGAGAGAGAAGCTTGTTAGGGCCCGAGCTTGTTCAAGCTACTACCCAGGTCATTGACGTGGTCTGAAAACCACTGCGCACCGCCTAGAGTAGACAAAAGAGTTATGCAGGTAATCGACGACGTGACTTGGAATTTGTGAATGGCAATCATGTATTCTTGAAGGTGTTGCCTATGAAGGGTTTGATGAGGTTCGAACAGAAAGGGAAGCTAACACCTCGTTTCATTGGACCTTTCAAGAATTTAGATCGCGTGGGAGCTATAGCCTACCGTCTTGCGCTACCTACTACACTGGTTGGTATTCACAACATCTTTTACGTGTCCATGCTGAAGAAATACACACCAGATGAGTCGCACATCGTTAGTTGGGAGTAAATTAAGCTTACAGACGATGCCTATTACACCGAGGAACCTATTCACATCTTGGACCACAAGGAGTAGGTCCTACGGACAAAGACTATACCATTAGTCAAGGTTCTTTGATCGCATTATGGAGAAGAAGAGGCGACACGGGAACGAGAAGCTGAGGTTAAGGAGAAATACACTCACTTTTTTAATGGCACACCACAGGTAATTTTGAGGACAAATTTTTTTTAGGGGGGTAGACTATAACACCCCGTACCTCTGGTACACAGGTATTACCCCTTAAAACTACGTCTATGAAAACAAAGATCGATTAACTAGAGAACTTGAACTTGATATACAGGATGGGACTTCTAGGTACCATTAAAGACCATCCATCAGAGGCTCTAGGAGTTGGAATGCACCCCATATCAATCTAGAGGGTAACTTTGATTAGACACCTTAAATCAGGATAGTTCTAAATCAACTAACTATAACAATACCCAAAAGATCAATCTTCAAAGGCTAGTGAATAGCCAGCTGAAGCACCCATTGCGCTCTAAATCCACAATAAGCCGTTGAAATTTAATATCAAACCAATCCAACCATCGGATTAGCGGTCATGAGGCTAAATAGAGCCTAGGACGTGTGATACGACCCACCTGGGCCTAGGCCCCACCCCGAACTGGGCCAGGACCTCTACATAGGCCCCCCAATACGCCTGGACGGTGTAGATTCATCACAAACATCATAGTGGGCCCCCCACCAGAGTGTACGTGTACCCTTATACTAGTACACGAAATGCACTATACGCCTATAGTTGGTCAAACCAGCTTTGACCAAGCTAAAAACACCAAAAAATTACATTTCTCTCCCGCCAACGGTCATTTGAATCTGACAATCTTTGACCTCCAAACTGGCCCACCCTGGGCACCTTCCGAACGATCCAAACCGTTCATTAGACTCGTGGGACCCATCTTATCATAACAGTATAAGCTTTTGACCTCGTGCAAAGGAATGAAGAATTTAGAATAAAACTGTCCAAAGACCTACACGTGGCTAGGATCCGTGATGTGGGCCCGATCTGTGGCTGCATGGGTGGCCTAAGATCAGACTGATCGTGCCATCCCATCCATCCATCGCCCAAGGAGAGCCACAGTCTCCCATTTTCAGAAATATCTGGGCAAGGCCTGCCTATAGAAAAGCAAAAAAAAAAAGAAGAGATTTTCCTCTTTGGGAAGGAGATGCTGCCGTGCTCCTGGCTATTCCTTGGGCCACGTGGAGTGATCCCAGCCTTCCCTTAACGGCGGTAAGAGATCAAGGAGAGAAATACTCTATCTCATGAGAAAATGACAAGAATCAGGAATTCTCATGCGATGTTTAAAACCGACGGTTGGAGTCCAAAAAGTGGGCCCCATGCTGATCAAGGGTCCCATCTGGTCCGTTTAAACGGACCAAATCATGTTGAAATACGTAGGGTAGTGATCTGTCATTAAAAGGTAGATCATCTTCCCCGATAACCCACCAGAATCTAATCACGAAATGGGTCACATCAGACTTGAAAACTTACTTTTCTGGTAGATCAGAACGTCAGCAATTCATCCTAGTATTTGGATTGGCCCCATGCATGACCGTCTTCAATCACAACCATTGCAATGTGGGCCATTTTTCCATCTGTTAGAGCTTTCCCTCCCATCACCATAAATAGAGGCCCTGTAACCTCGGGATTTGCACCAAGGAGAGAAAAGGGAAATGAGAGAGAGAAAGGAAAGAGAGAGAGAGAGAGAGAGAGAGAAGAGAGAGAAGAGAGAGGGAGAGCTGAGTCCATAGGGTTGACTCGGCCTGTCTGTGGGTCGACTCGATTGAGGCAGAGAAGGTGAGAACTATGTCCTCTTCCATAGCCCGAACCCACCAGGTAACAAGCTCCCTTTCTCGTTTTCTTTCGCCTATTGACACACCATCATGATAGGCAGGATATGAGATGAAAACAAGCCAAGCAATGGTTGTATTTCAGGCTGAAAATAGGTCAACCAATGACTGTATTTCAGGCTGAAAACAGGCCAACCAGTGACTGTATTTAAGGCTGCGAACAGGCCAACCAATGGTTCTATATTCAAGCTAAAAATAGGTTAGCCAATGACTGTATTTCAGGCTGAAAACAAGCCAACCTATGGCTGCATATTCAAGCTGAAAACAGGTTAACCAATGGCTGTATATTCATGCTGAAAATAGGCTAAACAACGGCCATATGTCAGGCTGAAAACAAGTCTTAACAGTAGCTCTGTTTTGGGCTAAAAACTAGGCCGAATAATGGCTGATTTTTGGGCCAAAACAGGGCCTTTAATCTGGCCATAATCCAGGTGATTATATGACCTCAACTGGACCGAGGAATAGGCTTTCATCAAGACCGTTCTGGGATGCAGAAGTCCCAACAAATGGGTCATGATTCCAACTGAAATCAGGCCCTTAGAGGACCATGGGTGGGAGATGGAGATAAACTCCATGTTGGGCCTTGATCTAGGGCAAAATCGGCTTTCAAACTACCCGCGTTCTGGGCCAAGTTCGGCCTCATATCTGGACAAGAAAGGAGACAGAGTATAGGTTGTGCGAACGAACCATATGAGGCTTGAGAGTGGGCCATGATTGGAACTGGGATCAGACCTCAATTAGGCCTGATTCAAGTTGGATTTCAGAGTTCAGATGGACAGTGAAAACATTTCCAATTGCTGCAGATGCGGGCCCAAAGTCAGCCCACATTCTAGGGTGAAACAATTCAGAAGGTTGGGTAAAAACCACCTTAAACGTGGGGTTGTAACAGACTTTCGTTTGGACCATGGAGTGACCCAAATGCAGCTGTCGGCTTGGGCCAAAAGATAGCCCAAACCTCCAGCAACACAAGTAGGCCGCAGTTGAGACAAGCCAATCAAATGGCTGCGTTGTGGACCATTGTCCAGGGCCTTCACGTCGAGCTAAGGTGAGCTCTCAGCTGGACTAAAACCGAACAGAAATCAGTCCTCTAGCGAACAGTAATTTGGGCTGAGAATGACCCTTAGATGGGTTTGAGTTGGGCTCTCATCTAGGCCTCAAACCCAACTATGATCGAGCCTAAAAGTTGTGGTGAAAGCCAGTCCCAACTGGACCATGTTGGGTGTTGAAATCACCATCCAGTTGGGCCGTTAGTGGGGCTACAACCAGTCCCCATTTGGACCGTCAATCAAAGGCTGATATCAGCCTTGGTCGGGCTAAGAAAAACCCTCCATAGGGCCCCTAAATGGGCCTAGAAACGACCAACTAGGCCGTGTGAGGTATTGGAAACAGCCCAGTACTAGGCATTAGCAGAGGGGGCCCTCACTAAAAGCCCCAGTGGGCTTAAGAAAGTTCTAAGTGGGCCACGCCCCACACTCTGGTGGGCCACACCTAAGGTTGGATCTCAGTGGGCCGCTCCACAAACAAACATGTTGGCCGCACGATATCCCTAGGTGGGCCGCATCCTATTCAAGTGGGCCGCACCTGAGATTCAAATCTCAGAGGACCGCACTATCTTCAGCCATGATGGGCCGTAAGGAAGGGCCCTGCTACAAATCACAGTGGGCCGCACCACATTTACAATGCAGTGGGCCCACCATAAGGTGCAGTGGGCAAGTCCCACTTGGGCTTAGATTGGACCCAATAACT
This sequence comes from Magnolia officinalis, assembly GCA_021015155.1. Lineage (NCBI taxonomy): Eukaryota > Viridiplantae > Streptophyta > Magnoliopsida > Magnoliales > Magnoliaceae > Magnolia > Magnolia officinalis. Next base: position 49,444,246 of record JAJHSJ010000009.1, on the reverse strand, counting down.
AGGGCAAAACAGGCCTAGCTCAGCCCATACTTGATGATGAGCTTGGGTCCAAAAACTGGGCCACCTGTTATGGAAAAAGTTTGGTGGGCCTAGTCACTTTAAAATAAGCCCAAATAACCTAACCTTAGGAACTCTTGTCTAATGCAAACTGGTCTCTCTAGGAATCTGCTTGCATAACTCGGGCCCATTATCTACGCGCGAGAATCAGATCTAGGGGCCATACTATGACCTCTCTGGTGATGATTTTCTTCCCCTTAAACTTTCCATCTCTAAACTAGATTAGGGGTAGTCTTTTGTAACGGTTGCAAATGATATCCTAGGAGTGGATGATCATTCAACTTGTTATTTAAGTACAAGCTCTTTTGCTTTGTTTAACCATTGATTAGCTATTGTTTGTGTATTTTAGAAGTAATCAAATCCTTGATTTATTTCTGTAACACATTGAAAATCGGGGGTCGAGCATAAACTCAACTCCCGAGTTCCAACGCATCACTTATGCAACAAAATAAATGATGATTGAACGTTGTCTGTATTAGTGCATTGAACATGAGTGAGATTAAGCCAAAACAGCATATCATACTCCAGAGACAGTTAAATTTGCAAGTGGAAGACTATGATAGATATATAAAATATACAAACTATGGTAAGTCTCCAGAGTATGATAAGGTTACCATGTTAAAGAATTATAAGTACAATTCAAATGATACCAAATGTGTAGTGTCATCTAGTCAACATTCCTTTAACCCCGTCGATCAAGGCAAGACTCACATGAAGCCGCCCGAAAACTGCATATACGAGAAAGCATCCTCGTCGTCACAAAAGTCCAGCTCCGCATCAGGAGTAGCGTCGCCATCTGCAATCAGACAAAGTCTGGTGGGTGTTCGGAACACCGTCCCGTAACGTGGGAGTGAGTGATCAACTCAGTGGAACAATAAAGCATAGGTTAACATGTTATCAATTCAGTCAAGCAGAAATGATAAAGCAGTACAATCAAACAATTCTAACTACTCTTATTTAATGTAAGTATGAAGTGACGTGACGTATGCCCTTTGCAAACCACCCTCATGCGACACCATCTTACGTTCGCGAATGCGTTCATTCCTCAGTGCTCCACATCTACCAGGCACATGCAGTGCGATGATGAGCATGATTACCGAGTAATTATTAGTCCATTTCAAACAACAGTGTTAGGAAACTAAGGTACCTCCCCTATATTATTCCCAAACATGATCCATTCTAGGGTCGTCAGTCCTAGTTAATCTCATACAATATTTTGGTTTGAGAGGCGTAGCGAAGGCATCACAAAGGGCTCGTCACCCGTCAGCATGGATACAGATCTAACCGCATGCGGCTCAATTGCTGGCCGTCAGCTCGAATACAGGTCTCACCGTACTCAACTCAATCGCTGGCCGTCAGCTCGAATACAGGTCTTACCGTACTCGGCTCAACTCATGCTCTAGTTGCTGCGAAGGGCTCATCGCCAACCACAGACCTTAGAGTATACTCGAAGACACTACGGAGGGCTCGTCGCCCGTCAGCGCGAATACAGGTCTCAACGTATTCGGCTCTCGCCGTAGGTATCGACAGCTCGAATATAGTGTCCCATACCACAATAATTCGGCTCACGAGTCTGGTTGCTCACTGGTCACTACGGGGAGGCACGTGGCCCCAGCGTAGGCTGACAGCTTGACCACGATGTCCCATACCACCATGCCCGCCTCACGAGTCTTAGCGGATCGAGGTACTATGGTTAAAAGGGATTTCACTGGTAAGTTTGGTACCCCAGGTTCAAGCAGTAGCGTCCAAACATGGTGATCACATAGGCATTAGGCCAAATTCTTTCACTAGGGAGTTGCCCCAATCATAACACGCGTACACCCACGACGGATAGTCATATAAATTAGGAATCCAAGTTCCATATTCATTTGAACATTTTCACAAACACTTAGGCTACCCATTTCAACATATATAGTGTATAGTAGCCGTGGCGTGATTCAGGGCAAATCCTTTCGTCAAAGGGGTATCGCCAATACAACATCATATATCCATGACAATTAGTCATGGCGAGCACGAATGAGAATCCTATACTCATTCAGTCATTTTCACAAACACTTAGAATACACTATTTTAACATACATAATGTATATTAGCAAAAATATGTATTAGGGCGAATCCTTTCGCCAAACAAGTATTTTATCCATATATAATATATTAATACAACAAATAATCATGGCAAACACATCTCCAAAATATATACGTATACGGTATTTTCTACAAATACCTAGAGTATGTAAAATTCCATATTCTTCATCCTTAATCGAAACAGAAAACAGACAGCACTTTGTACATGTGCAATTGCATGCAGATCATGAATCTTTCATTATCTGACATTGAAAGCGTTGAAAACCATAACCTATACACCTAAAGTCCGCACCTTTTATCGTAGAATCATAACGAATCCAATAGGTTTGCTAAGCTTTCGTATCCGACAGTTTTGTAACCTAGAGAATGAAATAGGTTAACTATTTCATAACATACAACTATCAAAACCCCAAATCAGTTTAGGGTTAGGGTTTCTTACCTAGAAACGGAGCTGGAATCGTCGGGAAAGCGATTAGAGCGGAGTGGTTGAGCATGGATAGCAGCAGGGAAGAGTGGCAGGGAGAATCTCCCACCTCTCTCTCACTCTCTCTCTTTACTCTCTTCTCTCTCTAGGGTTTCTCTCAAATTCGTATGGCTGCAATGAGAGAGGGTTTAAGGTCCTTATATAGTCTAAAAACTCACTGAAATAGACTCCAAGTCAAAGTATACTTAGGTTATAACCAAAGCGGGTCAGTTTCAGCTCAACGGAGGACTTCTGGCGGGCCTACTTGAGCCAAAGGTCGGACTTAAGCTCACTAACATTGGATCTACGTCCCATTAAGTTTTCGTTCCAGTAGGGTTCTCAGATCACACGTGGCAGACCAGTTTCAGTTCAATGGTCAGCGGATCTCGATCAGAGATTCCGAGTACATGGATATGTGTATGATATTTCTCCTGATCCGAGGGTGTAATTTGGTCTGATTCTGACGGTCTGGTTGCTTAAAACTAATCCGCAAGCGAGAGGTGCTAGATTACTATTTGAGATATTTTATTTTGAATTAATTTCACATTTCTCACACTCTTCACTCCGAGCTCAAGCGAATAGCGCTGGGACACTATCTGGATTTGATTTCCGAGATGGTTGTCAATCCCAAGGCGGTCCTAATTCCTTAACTTCATGTTAATTGGACTTCCGACGTGCGGTCCAGATCTGATACAGTGTTTCGTGATGCTCCCGAGAGTAGCCGGGTAATGAGATTGATCCTAGATTTTAAAGTTCCCAGCGTCAATGATTCTACAAGTTTTGGGTCTTGCAGATCGTATTTAAAGTGATTGGTACTAATTTCACGGGTACTCTAGTTTCACACTGGCTAATTCTCGCCTAATTTCTAAAGGATTTAGTCCTGAGTAATTTCCGTCTAAGGTGGTACCTGGGCCTTTGTAGTTTGTATATAAAGTGATCCAAGTTATACTACTTAGCTAGTTTAAGATAGCGTCTAGGGTGAAAGTACTTAGAAAAATTAAAAGAACAAGGTGGTTAAGGGTGGGATTTCTGAAGGAAATGGGTTAAGGAGCGATTTTAGACTGTGGGATTCAGTTCTGACAAGTTAATAAGGTGTTAGGATCGACCCATTGCCTAAGGACGTCTAATCCCAGGTTGGCAAAAATTCGGGATGTTACAATTTCCCTATAGGTCATAGGGCCGACCATTGGAATCGTTTACTCTGCCACATGTTCTTAGAATTTGTTAAATTGTTGATTAGTTTAACTTGAAAGCATGATTTGGATTTACTAAAATAGTCAGTTGTTTACTTGAGACGTATGCCTCAGAATTTGATAAGTTAGGAATATATAATTCTTGAACTGGTTCTATACAAGAGTTTTACTTCACATATCAAAGCATGCCTGAACCTTATAAGATTGTATTGATTATAAGTCATACATTATTTGAAACCTCTCTATGGAACTCCTATTTTAAGAGAGTCTGAGCTTAGGTTGTAACAGAACGGATTGTGATAAAAATAGACCCTCAACACAAAGGTTATGATTAGTGGCATTTAAGTTATGAGGTCTACCATCTATGGAGTGATTTCACTTACCTGACTATGGAATAAACCACACAACATTTATTCTCTTCGTTGTTTACTCTTATTGATCCATACATACTGTCTCATTTTAGTCGCTGCATTTAATGATTTTGATACTTCATCCGTAGTCAAAATATGGTGGTAGGTCTCTTTTATTGAGAATTGATTGCCACGTGTTGATGGGCTCTATACACACCCTAAGGCGGTAGCCTCATGAGCCGGGGATGGTGTTATGGGACCTATGCCAAAGCTCGACGCCTACGCTGGTGGCAAGCCCCCGTGGTGACCTTGTGCTTATTTAAATTGGCTGATTGTAAATGGACTAATAATAGCTTGGCTAATCATGCATACATGGCACAGACCAGTGCTTATCGCTATCGTACGTGATGTACATATTCTGTCTGACTGGATGAGTTTTCACAGGTTAATGATTGCATGGGTGACAAGCCCAATGTCTGCACGGATGATCATCCCCGGGGTGATGATTGCATTCACGTATCCATGCACATAATAAGACTACATTTACTATGTTTTGGGTTGCTTGGATATTTTATGCTATTTCTTGTCTAGGGAGATGGTGTGTAATCTTGAGGGGAGATCACACTGAGTTGGCCACTCATTCATCAATGTTCAACTATACAGAGGATACAGGGCCTGATGGACTCACGGCGGATCCGGAGGCTGCTGCGGTCGAGGAGGAGCCTTAGGATGAGGAGTCATACTAGGAGGTAGCTTCATATTATGGCCTGTAACGCCCTGAAAATCGGGGGTCGAGTATAACTCAACTCCCGAGTTCCAACGCATCACTTATGCAACATAAATAAAGCTGATTAAATGTTGTCTATGTTAGAACAATAAACATGAGTGAGATTATACAAAAAATAGTAATTCATACTCCAGATCATTTGTATATAGGCAAGCGGAAGACTGAACTACAAATACATGTATGTAATAAAACAAAAATCATTTTTGTTCTCCAGAATATGAATCTATCTGAGTTACCATATACATATGTTTGTTTTCTGAATAAAATGTCAAAAATGATCTAAGAAGTGATCCCAGCAAATCCCGTCAGTGCGGCAGCCTAGTCGAAGCCGCAATAGTACTGCATATACGAGAACTCCTCCTGGTCCTCGTCATAATCAGGCTCCACCTCCTGAGTCGTCGGTTCGTCAAAACCTGAGACAGGGTCTGGTTGGTGTGAGCAACACCGTCCCATAATGTGGGAGTGAGTAGCTAACTCAGTGGAACAATAAAGCATAGGTTAACATATTATCAACACAGTCAAGCAGTACTGATAAAGCAGTAAAATCAAACACTCCTAGTTACTCTTATTAATGCAAGTATGGATGCAGGTATGATGGATGCCCTCACCACACCCTCCCTCGTGCGACACCATCTCACGTTCGCGGCATGCTTTCATCCCTCAGTGCTCCACATCTTCCAGGCACATGCAATGCATGATGAGCATGATTACCGAGTTTTTAATTAGTCCATTTTAAATAGCAGGATTGGGAAACTAAGGTACCTCCCTTGTATCATTCCCAAACATGATCCATTCTAGGGTCATCAGTCCTAGTTAATATCAGAAGATGGTGTGTTTTCTAGGTCACTGCAAAGGCTGCCAGGGCTGTTACGCACAAAGGTTACACCACTCCCCCATCACCTCTTAAACGATTCATCACAATATAGAAACAAGCCTAGTTCATACTCTATGTACCGCGGCAAACCCTAAGGCGCACTGCGATTTCAGAGTATGCTCGAGGTCGCTACAAAGGGCTGTCAGGGCTGTTACGCACAAAGGTTGCACCGCTCCCCCTCACCTTATCAATGTAGGCCGACAGCACGAATATAGTGTCTCATAGCACCATAATCGGCTCACAAGTTTGGTTGCTCACTGGTCACTACGGGGAGGCACGTGGCCCCAGCGTAGGCCGACAGCTCGACCACGGTGTCCCATACCACCATGCCCCGGCTCATGAGTCTTAGCGGATCGAGGTACCATGGTTAACGGGATTCGCACTGGTAAGTTTGGTACCCTAGGTTCAAGCATTAGCGACCAAACATGGTGAACATACATAAGACACACGGGTTACTTGACGTGTTCGGCTAGCTTGAGCGCACAACAAGTTGAGCGATATGAAGCGCAGAAGTACTTCGTGTGGCCAACCACTATCGCCAACCGAAGTACGACACGGGTTCGCCAAACACATCATATGTGGCGAGATGAATCTCAACCACGATCTCAAGTCTGGTACCAAATGTCTGAACTATGGACATAGTCCCAAACTCAATCAATTCTCAACCATAGCATGTGGAGTAAAGCATGATAAATAAAGTAATTCAAGCACACTAGCAAGCATGTCATAAAGCATATTATAAAGCATGTTATGAAACAAGTTACAAAGCATATTAAAAAGCATGTTATAGAGCACTATACAAATAGGGATATAAACACATATATTTCATAAGTGAGTGGTTAGAGTAAACAACCACATGGAGGGAATCATACGTGTCTCTAAGGTAGTTGAGAACCCCATCTTAGCACCTACCTAAGGCACTAACATCTAAGCACTTACTCCCACAAGCAATTTCACAAACACTTAGAGTGCACTATTTCAACATACATGACGTATGTTAGTAAAATATGTATTAGGGTTGTCCTTTCACCAAACTAGTATTTTATCCGTGTATATCATATTCACACAGCAAATAATCATGACAATTGCATCTCCAAAATTTATACATATGCGGTATTTTCTAGAATACACAATTTCAAGATACATAGTGTATATAAGCAAACATGTATTACGGCGATTCCTTTCGCCAAATAAGTATTTTATCCATATACTATATAATCATACAACAATTAATCATGGCAAACACATTTCCAAAATTTGTACGTATACGGTATTTCTATGTATACCTAGAGTATGTAAAATTCCATATTTTGCATCTTTAATCGAAACAGGAAACGGAAAGCACTTTGTACATGTGCAAATACATGCAGATCATGAATCTATCATTATCTGACATTGAAAGCGTTGAAAACCGTAACCTATACACCTAAAGTCCTCACCTTGCACCTTGGAATCACCACGGATTAGCAAGGTTTGGTGGGCTTCCGTATTCGGCAATTTTATAGCCTAAAGAGTGAAACCGGTTAGCTATTTCATAACCTATAACCTTCACGCTCCCAAACAGATCTAGGGTTAGGGTTTCTTACCTTAAAACCGAGTCGGTATCGCTGGGAAAACGTCAAGGAAGGGGTGGTGCAGCCCGTGTGGTGGTCGAAAACAGTAAGGGGAAGATTCTCCCACAAATCTCAAGCTTTCTCTCTCTTTTTCCCTCTTCTCCTTAGGGTTTTATCCCAAATTCGTATGGCTGTGAGAGAGGCTGCCCTAAGGTCCTTATATAGCCTAAAAACTCTCTGGAATAGACTTCTGTTCAAGGTATACTTACATTATAATCAAAACGGCATTGTTCCAGCTCAAAAGAGAGTTTCTGGCGGCCCTCCTTGAGCCAAACGTCGGACTTAAGCTCACTAACCTTGGATCTACGTGGGGTTATGTTTTCGTCTCGGTCGGAATCCCAGATCACGCGTGGCGGACCATTTTCAGTTCAACGGTCAGTGGGCCTCGATCCGAAATTCCAAGTACACGTAAATGTTCCTGAAATTTTTCCTGATCCGAGGGTGTATTTGGGTCAGATTCTGACGGTCTGGTTGCTTATAAAATGTACGCAGGCGATACGTGCTAGATCACTATTCAAGATATTTATTTTGTAAAGAAAACAGGAGTTTTCACACTCTCTCGCTCCGGACTCGAGCGAACGGCCGTGGGACATCATCTGGACTTGATTTCCGAGATGGTTGTCAAGCCCAGCGAGGCGGTCCTGATTCATTAACTTCGTATTATTCGGACTCCCGATGTGCGGTCTAGACCTGTTACGGAATTTCAATTCGTTCCCGAGAGCAGTCGGGTAATGAGTTTGATCCTAGACTTTAGGGTAACCTAGCGTCAATGGTTCTACAAGTTTTGGGTCTTGCAGATCGTATTTAAAGCGATTCTAACGGATTTCAGGGCTAATCTAGTTTAGCACTTAGTTAACTTTGTTAAATTTCTAAAGGATTTAATCCTAAGTGATTTCTGGTCGAGGTGATACTCGAACCCTTGTACGGAAATTTACGGGTAGTTACAATCTACCCCCCTTAAACAAAAATTTTGTCCTCGAAATTTGTACCTTTTCGTATTCCTCGAGAATCTGAGGATAGTTCTTCCTGACCTCGGCCTCAGTCTCTCAAGTAGCTTCCTCCTCTGAATGATGCGTTCATAGTACCTTCACAAGTGGAATGACCTTGCAACCCAATACCTGCTCCTTCCTATCAAGGATACGCGTCGGGCACAACTCATACGTAGCATCCTCGCTCAGCTGTACCTTCTCCCATCTGATGATATGTGAAGGATCAGGAACGTACTTCTTCAGCATAGATACATGAAATACGTTGTGTACAGCTGCAAGTGGCGTGGGCAAAGCGAGACGATACGCCACATCACCCACTCGATCCAGTATCTGAAACGGACCGATACACCTCGGTGTGAGCTTCCCCTTCTTCCCAAACCGAAGGACTCCCTTCATAGGGGAAACTCGGAGGAATACATGATCCCCGACCTCGAACTCAAGCGGTCGCCGCCTCGTATCGGCGTAACTCTTCTGCCTGCTCTGCGCTGTAAGTAGTCGACGCCTGATAATGTCGACCTTCTCTGTAGTCACCTGTACCAACTCTGGGCCAATTAGACTACGCTCGCCAACCTCAGCCCAACAATGCGGTGCTCTGCAAGGACGATCATACAGGGCCTCATATGGCGCCATACCAATACTCGCCTGGAAGCTGTTGTTGTAGGCGAACTCGGAGTAAGGAAGACAGTCATCCCAGCTGTCCTTGAAGTCCAAAACACATGCCTGCAACATATCCTCCAGAATCTGATTCACCCGCTCTGTCTGTCCATCAGTCTGATGATGAAACGCCGTATTGAACTTCAACTTCACACCCATCACTTCCTGGATACGGGTCCAGAAGATAGATGTGAACCGAGTGTCTCTGTCCGACACAATCTCAAGTGGAACTCCATGCAGACGCACAATCTCTCTGATATGCAATCTAGTCAGCTCGTCTACAGAGTTCGTGACTCTGATAGGGAGAAAATGGGCCGATTTGGTCAACCGGTCCACAATCACCCAAATGGATTCGTGTCCCTTCCTCGTCTTCAGCAGCCCAGATATGAAATCCATGGAGATGAAGTCCCACTTCCACTCGGCTATAGGCATGGGCTGAAGCAGTCTAAGAGGTCGGCGATGTTCTGCCTTGACCTGGTGGCACGTTAGACAACGAGACACATACTTAGCGATGTGGGTCTTCATGTTATCCCACCAATACGACCGTCTCATATCCCGGTACATCTTCGTGCTACCAGGATGCATCACAAGCTTCGAGTTATGGGCAGACTCGAGAAGCTCGCGTCTCAAGTCAGGCATGTCAGGAACGCATAGGCGGCCACGGAATCGTAGACCCCCATCAGAACCAACTCTCCACTCGGAGTCCTCGGCGTCGCTAGCTTGCTCTCGAAGCTCAGATAGCCGCACATCGCCCTCCTGGGCCTCAATGATCCTGTCGTCAATAAGTGGTCGCACCCGAACGTGCGCAACACACTCAAATGGCTCCTCCACAGTGAGTCTCTGCTCGAAGTCCCGCACGAACTCAACCATGTCCCACTCAGCTATCATCAACGGTGCCGCAAATGTTATAGCCTTCTTGCGGCTCAACGCGTCTGCCACATGGTTCGCCTTGCCAGGATAGTAGGAAACCTCGAACTTGAAGTCCTTCAAGGTCTCCATCCATCGGCGTTGTCTCATATTCAAGTCTCGCTGCGTGAATATGTACTTAAGGCTCTTGTGGTCGCAGAAAAGCTCGAACTCCTCTTCGTAGAGGTAATGTATCCAGAGCTTCAATGCAAAGATGACAGTTGCCAACTCCAGGTCGTGTGTTGGGTAATTCTCCTCGTGCTTCCTTAATTGTCTCGAGGCATACGAAATCACCCTGTCCTTCTGCATCATGACACGACCCAAACCAACGGGAGACGCGTTAGTGTATATCGTGTATTTCTCCCATTGCTCTGGCAATACTAGCACAGGGGCGGATGTCAACTTGTCCTTTAGCTCCTTGAAAGCTGCTTCCGCCTTCTCATTCCAGGCGAACTTCAGGTCCTTCCGGGTCAACTGAGACAACGGCCTGGCAATCTTCGAGAAATCCCGAATGAAGCGCCTGTAATACCCTTCTAGACCAAGGAAACTCCTCACCTCGGTAACTGAGCCAGGCTGCTGCCAATCCTGAACCGCGGCTACCTTAGCAAGGTCCACTGCTATCCCATCCTTGGACACTACATGTCCGAGGAACTTGACTTCCTCCTGCCAGAAGTCGCACTTCTTGTACTGTGCGAACAACTGGTTCTTCTTCAGCGTACCCAACACCGCTCTTAGGTGCTCCTCGTGCTCCTCCCGACTCGTAGAGTATATCAAAATGTCATCAATGAAGACGATGAAGAATCGGTATAGAAAAGGCCGAAATACCTGGTTCATCAGGTCCATGAACACGGCTGGTGCGTTCGTAAGGCCAAACGACATCACTAGGAACTCATAGTGCCCAAAGTACGTCCTGAAGGCTGTCTTTTGCACGTCCTCATCTCTGACACGCAACTGGTGGTACCCCGACTGAAGATCAATCTTCGAAAAATACTTCGCCCCCCTCAACTGATCAAACAAATCATCTATCTTGGGCAAAGGATACTTGTTCTTCACCGTGACCTGGTTCAACCTACGGTAATCAATACATAACCATAGTGACCCGTCCTTCTTCTTCACAAATAGTACAGGTGCTCCCCAGGGAGACACACTAGGTCGTATGAAGCCCTTCTCTACAAGCTCCTCAATCTGTCTCCACAGCTCCTCCATCTCACATGGAGGCATATGATAAGTCGGCAATGAAATGGGTGTCGCACCAGGCGTAAGATCAATGGTAAAATCGATCTCGCGCCGAGGAGGTAAACCAGGAATAGTCTTAAACACATTTATAAATTCCCGAACCATCGGCGTCTCTTCTAGTGTCGGACCATCGATCGACACTAATAAATCAGCATAACATTCAACACGGCAGGGCCAACTGACCTGCACTGGAAACGTGAAAACTGTGCTGTCAGATCCATAGGCAATCACGATCCGAGTGTCACAATCTATCTCTGCCCTCATCTTAGCGAGCCAGTCCATACCGAGGATAACGTCGTAGTGCCATAGTGGAGCAACAATGAGGTCGACGAGCACTATGCTGCTACCCAAATCCACAGAGCAACCCTCACATAACTGTGCGACATCCGAAAAAGTCCCAGTGGCCGTAGTGAGTCTCAGTCCCTTAGTGGGAATAGTACGCAAAGATAGACGTTTAACCGCCCCACAAGAAATAATAGAAGTAGTGGACCCAGTGTCCACCAACAAGGAAACGGAAGTACCGTGAATGTGAGTCCTACCCTCAAAAGCTGTCGGGGCCGAAAATGACGTCTCAGGTTCCTCAGCAACGAGCGTATGTACACGAGCCTGCTGCTGACGGTTCAGCTGTGGAGCCAAGGGCCGTTGCGGTGGCTTGAAGCGTGATACATGAGGTCGGAAGGAAGGATGAGCAGGGGCAGTCTGTAGAGGTGGAGTCGATAAGGCCTGTGGGCGAGAACGACCCAACATCTGCGGCGGAGAGAAACCACTATCCTTCATCCGTGCGAAACAACTCCCAATAGGATGACCCTATTTCTCACAGTACGTGCAGGTCACAATAGGGTGCCTCATCGGAGCCACTGGCGCTGCTATCCTGGGAGGCGAGTCAGCACGAGGCCTCTTGCCTAGGATAGGCCTGCTCTGTACCTCCTGTTGTGGGCTCACAACCATAGCACTACGAGAACGGGCTAACCGGTCCACATCCTGCTCGGCCGTCATAGACATGTGAACCAGTGCCGCATAGTTAGGTATACTGAGGCAGCATATCTTCGACTGTATGTCAGGTCGCAAACCTCCAGAAAAGCGACGCATCCGCATCTGCTCATTGACGAGGATAGTCGGGACAAAACGGCCCAACTCTGTGAAGCGGTGCTCGTACTCAGTAACCGTCATGCCTCCCTGCCTGAGGCACAGAAACTCATCCTCCCGCTCATGTCGGTAAGTCTGCGGGTAATATTTCTCGTGGAACCGGAACTCGAATGCCTCCCAGGTCCACACATAACCTTCTGCGACAGACCGCAGCACGCTATCCCACCATAAACTGGCCTCCCTCTCGAACATGAAAGAGGCCAACTCGACCTGCTCTGCCTCAGTATAGTGCAGCATCCGTAGCATCTTGGAGATGCGGTCAAGCCAAAACTCTGCCTCCTCGAGTCTGTGAGAACCCATGAATGAGGGAGGCCTCAAGCGCTGAAATTGCTCGAGTAAACCGCGGGTACCAACATCTCCAGTAGGAGGTACGACGGGTGTGGGCAGAGGCACATCCTCAAACTGAGCAGGAGGCTCCGAATGCTCAGCAGGACGTGCGGATGTCGTAGGTGGAGTCATACTACCACCCTGGGATAAGGCCTCAACAATAGTGGTCATAAGCTGCTGGTGTTGCTGCTGCTGTATCTGCTGCTGCTGCATCTGCTGCTGATGCATCATCAACATCAACCGCTCGATCCTATCCGTAGGCGGAGCAGCCTGTGAGTCAGGCTGCGCAGATGATGATGCCCGGTACTGCTCACGAACCGGGGGCGTGTAAGGTGGCAGTCCACCGGTAGGACCAGCAGGAGGCTGATCAGAATCTAACCCACGGTCCGCAGGACCACCACTACCAGAAGGAGTCTGGTCCATCGAGCCAATAAGACGGAGGTGTGCCGTGCTCCGCGTATACTGTCGCGGCATGCCCTATACAACATAGGGTACAACATTTGTGAGATAAAGCATAGCACGCATCATATAATCACTTTAAGCATTCCACACATCATCATAGCAAAAGAGGCTACATGCCTTTCATTTACCCAAAATTGTCATAATACATGGAATACAGAGTTACATGAATCATGACAGAAATTACATGTGAGCCAATACATCCACAACATCAAACACTTAAAACATACTACTATCTTCTACATCATCTACATGAAAACATAAACCGCCTATCGTGGTAGCAAAAAAAAACAACTACACACAACAACGTGGATGACTAAGCATCTGAGTCAGGCGATGGAGGAGGAGCATTCTTGTCCTGCACACAGCACAGAATGGCCTTCAACGTACGAGACACCTTCTTAAAGCTCCTCATGTAGGCTTCGGTCTCTTCAAGCTTGGCTCGGGTCTCACCAAGCTCAGCCCGAACTTGTCCAACCTCTTACCGTAGGGCGGCCTAGTTCTCCTCAATGCGAACCATACAAGCCTCCCTCACTGCCTGAGCAGCGTCCGACTCAGGCGCACCAGGAGGAGAGCTCTCCTCAGTATCCTGAGCCTCATCTTCCTCTTCTTGTACATCATCGCCGCCCTCCTCATCGCTTCCTGCCTCGAGGTCAACACTCTCCTCACCGGCGCTATCCGACTCATCTCCAGACTCGTCGAGTCGGGCTTGCCGCTGTTGAGGGTCGATCTTCATATTCTTAAGTGTCGCCTCGCTTATGACTCGGACTGGTGCAAGGTCCTCCATGTTCAACCTATAGCCGATATTACGAGCCATCCTGCAGATCAGGCGGCCAAATGGGAGCGAAAGGTCATTCCTGACAGATCGAACAACCTGAACTATCTGAAATAGGATGAACGTGGGCAGGCATAAGTTGTCCCCGTGTCCCATCTTGTACAGAAAGTCCACCATCAACCGAGTACACTCCGTGCGGTTACCCGACCGTGGGTACACATTGTATGTGAAAATGTGGTGGAGTAAACGGAAGTCCTCGGCCAACTTTGTCGCCGCAATACAATTTCCTCGCGTCTAAGCAACCCAGCGACCACAAAGGTATCGCGTACGGCGATCCCTTTCCCGCGCACTTCTGGAGAAGTCGTCACTAGGAAGCACTTGACCACGAGGAATCTTCGTGATCTGAACCACCTCATCTACAGTGATTGTGCGCCTATTGCCCCTCACAGAGATAGTGAACTGAAGAGGCTCTAATGATGGGTCTACGATGTGGGCGTAGAAAGCACTAACTGTGTTCTCACATGCAGGGGACTCACCGTCAAATATAGAATTCCATCTGATATCCACCAAGTGGTCCATCATCGGGTGTAGCCCAAACATTCTCTCATCCACGTGAGCTTCAAACACGACCTTACGGCCAGCAAAACGACCATATTCAACGCCTATCGGATAGGCATTTCTGACAGGATGTTGAGGATCCAGGTCTCGCTTCGACCTAAACTCCCGAACGGTGCTAGTGCCTGCCCCATCGCCCGCTCTTCTTCTGGAATGGACTAGGCTTCTTGGGCCAGCGTCATCAGATGCGGTTTTCCTCTTTCCCATGAGAGATAGGATGGAGGAAATGGAGAAAATGGCCGTAATCAACTCGAAAAGGGTCATGGAAATGAAGGAAGGAGAGAGAAAGGGGCTGTCTCCTTTGATTTTCCATGAGCAACAGTCCCAATAGGTGTTGAAGAGACACCAGGGACAGGGAATGAAGAAGTAACAAGGGAAAAATGGGGTGGGTTAGGAGGTTACCCGATTTTGAGCTCCAAATGGGGATGTGAGAGCTCAAACGTGAAAGGAAGGGGTAGGGTAGGTGGCTGGGGCTGCTGTGATCAATGGAAGTGCATGAATCATGGCCAAATATGGTGGATTGAAAGATTGGAGGAGAGATTTGAGGGAGAAAATTGAAAATAGAAGGGGAGGGCGTTTGGAAGGAAAGATGTGAGAGAGAGGGGAACTCCAGCCCTAAAAATCGTAGACCCCAGCACTATTCGCACCCACCACACGCGTGGGGAGGTCGGGCCGACCATTCCCAGGCCCGGCCCAACAACAGAGGGCCCACCCAACCGCAGGGCGCCGCGGTGACCGCGGTTCCACCGTGGTCCGCCTTGGCCGACGCCGCGCCGCCGCGGTGGGGCTGTGTTCTCCACCACCTAAGGTGCCAAATTCACCTTGGTTCAACCCTGGGTCCCACTGGATTTAAGTGGGGAGGCCCCCGACTCGATTCGGTTCCTGATCGGGTGTTTTCGAGAAATTCCAGATCTAGGCTGATCTTTTCTGATTTTCAACGACTGGATTTGGGTGGATAGCGATCTAGATACGTCAATAGACGGTCTAGAAGCGATTTGAAATAGACTCGTGCGATCAGGATCGAGCACGGACTCGATCAAAACGCGCGTTTTCGACGAACTTCGCCAAATGGCGAAATCGGGAAAACCTAGGACTGTTTCTAAAATTTTCTCGCACCCTCCTAGGTTGTAATGCATCAGCGTACATCGTGGGAACATAACTCAGGTCCGGTTTAATCAAAATCATGCTCTGATACCAACTTGTAATGCCCTGAAAATTGGGGGTCGAGTATAACTCAACTCCCGAATTCCAACGCATCACTTATGCAACATAAATAATGCTGATTAAATGTTGTCTATGTTAGAACGATAAACATGAGTGAGATTATACCAAAAATAGTAATTCATACAACAAATCATTTGTATATAGGCAAGCGGAAGACTGAACTACATATACATGTATGTAATGAAACAAAAATCAATTTTGTTCTCTAGAATATGAATCTATCTGAGTTACCATATACATATGTTTGTTTTGTGAACAAAGTGTCAAAAATGATCTAAGAAGTGATCCCTGCAAATCCGGTCAGTACGGCAGCCTAGTCGAAGCCGCCATAATACTACATATACGAGAACTCCTCCTGGTCCTCGTCATAATTAGGCTTCGCCTTCTGAGTTGTCGGTTCGTCTAAACCTGAGACAGAGTCTGGTTGGTGTGCGCAACACCGTCCCGTAACGTGGGAGTGAGTAGCTAACTCAGTGGAACAATAAAGTATAGGTTAACATGTTATCAACACAGTCAAGCAGTAATAATAAAGCAGTAAAATCAAACACTCCTAACTACTCTTATTAATGCAAGTATGGATGCAGGTATGATGGATGCCCTCACCACACCCTCCCTCGTGCGACACCATCTCACGTTCGTGACATGCTTTCATACTTCAGTGCTCCACATCTTTCAGGCACATGCAATGCATGATGAGCATGATTACTGAGTTTTTAATTAGTCCATTTCAAACAGCAGGATTGGGAAACTAAGGTACCTCCCTTGTATCATTCCCAAACATGATCCATTTTAGGGTCGTCAGTCCTAGTTAATATCAGAAGATGGTGTGTTTTCTAGGTCACTGCAAAGGCTGTCAGGGCTGTTACGCACAAAGGTTACACCACTCCCCCATCACCTCTTAAACGATTCATCACAATACAGAAATAGGCCTAGTTCATACTCTATGTACCGCGGCAAACCCTAAGGCGCACTGCGATTTCAGAGTATGCTCGAGGTCACTACAAAGGCCTGCTAGGGCTGTTACGCACAAAGGTTGCACCGCTCCCCCATCACCTTATCAATGTAAGCCGACAGCACGAATATAGTGTCCCATACCACCATAATTGGCTCACGAGTTTGGTTGCTCACTGGTCACTACGGGGAGGCACGTGGCCCCAGCGTAGGCCGACAGCTCGACCACGGTGTCCCATACCACCATGCCCAGCTCATGAGTCTTAGCGGATCGAGGTACCATGGTTAACGGGATTCTCACTGGTAAGTTTGGTACCCTAGGTTCAAGCATTAGCGACCAAACATGGTGAACATACATAAGACACACGGGTTACTTGACGTGCTCGGCTAGCTCGAGCGCATAACAAGTTGAGCGATATGAAGCGCAGAAGCACTTCGTGTGGCCAACCACTATCGCCAACCGAAGTACGACACGGGTTCGCCAAACACATCATACGTGGCGAGATGAATCTCAACCACGATCTCAAGTCTGGTACCGAATGTCTAGACTATGGACATAGTCCCAAACTCAATCAATTCTCAACCATAGCATGTGGAGTAAAGTATGATAAATAAAGTAATTCAAGCACACTAGCAAGCATGTCATAAAGCATATTATAAAGTATGTTATGAAACAAATTACAAAGCATATTAAAAAGCATGTTATAGAGCACTATACAAATAGGGATATAAACACATATATTTCATAAGTGAGTGGTTAGAGTAAACAACCACATGGAGGGAATCATACGTGCTCTAAGGTAGTTGAGAACCCCATCTCAGCACCTACATAAGGCACTAACATCTAAGCACTTACTCCCACAAGCAATTTCACAAACACTTAGAGTGCACTATTTCAACATACATGACGTATGTTAGTAAAATATGTATTAGGGCTGTCCTTTCACCAACTAGTATTTTATCCATGTATATCATAATCACACAGCAAATAATCATGACAATTGCATCTCCAAAATTTATACATATGCGGTATTTTCTAGAATACACAATTTCAACATACATAGTGTATATAAGTAAACATGTATTACGGCGATTCCTTTCGTCAAATAAGTATTTTATCCATATACTATATAATCATACAACAATTAATCATGGCAAACACATTTCCAAAATTTGTACGTATACGGTATTTCTACGTATACCTAGAGTATGTAAAATTTCATATTTTGCATCTTTAATCGAAACAGGAAACGGAAAGCACTTTGTACATGTGCAAATACATGCAGATCATGAATCTATCATTATCTGACATTGAAAGCGTTGAAAACCATAACCTATACACCTAAAGTCCTCACCTTGCACCTTGGAATCACCACGGATCAGCAAGGTTTGGTGGGCTTCCATATTCAGTAGTTTTATAGCCTAAAGAGTGAAACCGGTTAGCTATTTCATAACCTATAACCTTCACGCTCCCAAACAGATCTAGGGTTAGGGTTTCTTACCTTAAAACGGAGTCGGCATTGCCGAAAAAACGTCAAGGAAAGGGTGGTGCAGCCCATGTGGTGGTCGAAAACAGTAGGAGGAAGATTCTCCCACAAATCTCAAGCTTTCTCTCTCTCTTTTTCCCTCTTCTCCTTAGGGTTTTATCCCAAATTCATATGGCTGTGAGAGAGGCTGCCCTAAGGTCCTTATATAGCCTAAAAACTCTCTGGAATAGACTTATGTTCAAGGTATACTTACATTATAATCAAATCGGCATTGTTTCAGCTTAAAAGAGGGTTTCTGGCGGCCCTCCTTGAGCCAAACGTCGGACTTAAGCTCACTAACCTTGGATCTACGTGGGGTTATGTTTTCGTCTCGATAGGACTCCCAGATCACGCGTGGCGGACCATTTTCAGTTCAACGGTCAGTGGGCCTCGATCTGAAATTCCAAGTACATGTAAATGTTCCTGAAAATTTTCTTGATCCGAGGGTGTATTTGGGTCAGATTCTGACGGTCTGGTTGCTTATAAAATGTACGCAAGCGATACGTGCTAGATCACTATTCAAGATATTTATTTTGTAAAGAAAACAGGAGTTTTCACACTCCCTCGCCCCGGACTCGAGCGAATGGCCGTGGGACATCGTCTGGACTTGATTTCCGAGATGGTTGTCAAGCCCGGCGAGGCGGTCCTGATTCCTTAACTTCGTATTATTCGGACTCTCGATGTGCGGTCTAGACCTGGTACAGAGTTTCAATTCATTCCCGAGAGCAGTCGGGTAATGAGTTTGATCCTAGACTTTAGGGTAACCTAGCGTCAATGATTCTACAAGTTTTGGGTCTTGCAGATCGTATTTAAAGCGATTCCAACGGATTTCATGGCTAATCTAGTTTAGTACTTAGTTAACTTTGTTAAATTTCTAAAGGATTTAATCCTAAGTGATTTCTGGTCGAGGTGATACTCGAACCCTTGTACGAAAATTTACGGGTCGTTACATGGCCTCAACCAGTAGATTTCATCTATGATAGTTTTGTTTTGAATTATTACATTTAAGGATTTTGTATTTGGCCCCCGGCTGAGTGGGCTACGATATCGTTTCCTGTTTGATTATATCTATGCTATGGTTGTTTTTCACTACTTGCACTTTGATTTCCATTGATTACCATTATTATTCAGTTAACTCCTGGATTTTTGAGATATGAGTCGTGTACTCGGGTTCTGAAAATTAGGGCATTACAAGTTGGTATCAAAGCGGAGTATGAGATAGCCTGGTTGTTCGATCAAATTACAAAACCTTAAGGGATTAACTTAGACAAAATTCAGACATTTTCCTAAGGGAGAAGGAAGGATGAGTAAAGACAAAACACTTAGGCCCCTTAGATATTAACAGAATAAACATTTGAACTTATGAAGGAATCCTTAATAGCTAGAAAGAACTTAGAGTATGAATCACTTAGGAAAGAACCTAGAATCCCTTAGGAAATGGCAAGTTGGTCGTCTGAACTTAGAAACAGAAACCTTAGTCCCCTTGAGAATTCAACCAGGATAGATCTCTAACTCTTGTGTTACCTCGTAATTGACTAGAACTACTTTTTCCCCATACCTGAACCCTGAAATTCTATTCACACAGGTAGCCATGCCACCCGTATTGCGGTCACACCAGACTCGTACAATCAACATCCACCCCCTCCCATTTCCAGAGCACTAGAGAGAGCGTAGACCCGTCTACACACCAGGCCTTCTGCCTGGAGTGGCAAATAGGGACATGAGGTCTGAAGCGGTAAGGGACTCTCCCTCCCCTCATATATTCACGTCAAGGTTGCCCTCGCAGTACTTCGAGCGGCGGACCCCTTCGGCTGGACCCTCAAAGGATGCATATGCAGATTCGCTAATAGAGCAAGTGGCCTTTGTGGCATTTGTGCAGATGGCCAACACTATGCAGTAACAACAGAATACATTCGTCCGGTAGCAGCAAGACATACATGCACTAGTGGTGAAGACTCTTCGAGAGAGGAGAGCGGCATCTCGAGATAGGGACGTTAGAGGTTCAGACGTGTTCAACCGATTTATGAGGCTCTACCCGTCGACTTTTGAAGGAGCGCCTGACCCTGTTCAGGTCGAGCATTAGTTGGCGAGGATCGCCAAAATGATGAAGCCAATGGAGTGCACAAACTCCCATATGGTCACACCGGCCACATACATGCTCGAGGGAGAGGCGAAAAACTAGTGGGACATCGTGTAAAGAGGCGTGCCAGCTGGGTACACGTGGACATAGGCTGACTTCAGGATAAAGTTCCTGGAGAAGTATTTTCCGTGGTCGTTCCGAAGCGAGAAGATCGCACAATTCCTAAAGCTGGAACAGGGGAATTGTACAGTCTCCCAGTTCAAGGCGAAGTTTGATGAGCTGTCTCGATATGTACCCAAAGCCCTTGATGATAAGGAGTATAAATTGGTGAAGTTTAAGGAGGGGCTAAAGCTAGGAATACAATCTCGGCTGTGCACCTGAGATTTCGGGGACTTCCCGGAATTGGTGGACAAGGGATGCGAGTAGAGAAAGACTTCGAGCACACCATCCGCTCTCGCCTTCCAACACGAGATGCCCCGGTCAGGCCAAGGCCAACACCTCCTGCTCTGCCCGTTCCTACAGGGAGATTCAGGCTGCTACTTGTGGTAGCTTTGCCTTTGCCTTCGGGTGGGGGCTGTTTGTTACTGTGGTAGGGCAAACCACATTGCCCAGAACTGTTTTCAGAGGATTTAGGATCAGGGCATTCGACTCACGGTGAACTGACCCCAGCAGAACCAAGCAGCGACCAGAGCAGCGCCCAGACCTCAGCAGCCCAGACAGCGCCCCCCAACTCAGCAGAGAGATCCCCCAGCATGAGTATATGCAGTTGCTGCCGCAGAGGCTAAGCAGGACCCCCTTCAAATATCGATGGTACCGCTAACATTAACGGTACCACTGTACTCACTCTATTTGATTCTAGTGCAACTTTGTCTTTTATTGATTCTACTATTGCATGTAGACTAGAACTGAACACAACTCGGATGCATGCCCCCTTAGTTGTAGCATCCCCTATGGGTAAATTTATAGAAACAAACAAGATGTGTAAAGCATGTCCCATCACTCTCGCAAATCGCAAAGTGACCGTGGACCTAATCATCATGCCCGTCAGATACTTTGAAGTCATTCTCGGGATGGATTAGCTTACATTGGCGCATGTAGTCATGGACTGTCGCAACAGGACGTTACTATATCCATCCCCGGGCAAGCCTCCTACACTTTTAAAGGGAGGGGCAGACGTAAAGAATTCGAGAGCTTGCAGGCTCTAGACGAAGCCGAAACAGTGGAAGCCACCATCAGACGAATACCAGTAGTTCGAGATTTTTCTGAAGTATTTCAAGAAATGTCAGGGATGCCACCTTGGCAGGCGGTAGATTTTTGTATCGATCTTAAACCGGGATCCGCCCCTATATCACCTCTTGAAAAGGCCAAGCTATATGTCCTAGAGAGGGGGGGGGTGAATAGGACAGTGCCAAATTAAAATTTAACTGCAGAATAGAAGTACGATAGCCTTATAAACAGATAAATAAAGAACAGTACTTTAAATAAATCAAAGAACTGAAATGCAAGGCAATCTTAAAAAGAGCTTGATACTAACGTTGTTCTAAGGACAACCTTTGCACCATAAAAACCAAGGGTTTATGGCCGAACAACCTTACTAGAACAAATTGAATATCAAAACTCAAACAGAAAGGAAATAAAGGAAATAGCAAGAAATAAATTCTAAACTATTACAACATTCCCCACTTTGCTTGAAATGTAAATATTACAACATTCACATCAACATATATATTCCACAAATCTGAATGATTAAAGATATAGAAATTAAAAGAACATTCAAATCACAAAACACACCGATTTATAGTGGTTAGCCTGTGTGTTCACCAACTGTTAAATAATAGCTACACAGCTTGTTACTCCACTCCTAATATCCTCACACAGGGGATATTAGAATTCTCTATAAAAATAGGTTTCACAGGTTCACCTAAAACCTTCACAATTGTGTCTTTTTAACTTGGGCTTACACAATCCAAAAATTCACACTTTCTGAGTTTTCTGTCTCTCCTCAGATAACCAACACAATGAGATTTTTCTGGTGAATCTTAAACAAAAACAAAATAATGAATTTACAATAAATGTAAAATACTTGGATTTCTCCTTTTGTAGCAGCCTGGTAGAACCAATCAGAGTAGAAGTTCGAATCAACATTCAATGTTCAATACTCACTTAAGAAATGGTTCTAGGTTCTAATTGATTTTAAATTAAACCAAATTAGGCGTAGCTCTATTTGATTTTGATTCCAATGAAGAAGGAATACAACAATTCCTCTTTTTCAAAATAGGATTGGAATATAGGAATAAAATTAAATAAGAAAAGCTAACAAAAAGAATATTAAATATGAACAGAGTAGCTTAAAATGAACACTAACTTATCTCAGAGTGGAAACTCGAATTTTCTCAAATTAATCGATGAAAAACTCTGAAATTCGTGTTCAATTTATAGATGCAAAGATCCCGTCTACGACTGGTCTTAGGAACCCTTCGACTAGTCGTAGCACTAATGGCATTTGAAATTTTAAGCGCGATCTGAAAAATCAGTTCTACGACTGGTCTTAGGATTCTACGACTGGTCTTAGACCACCTACGACTGGTCGTAACTGACCCAGGACTGGTCGTAGGCAACCAGATTTGGTTGCTGGAGTTTGAGTCGTAGTTCTAGGACTGGTCGAAGGATGAGTCATGACACCTTACGATCGGTCGAACAGTCTCTAGGACTGGTCGTAGAATAACTAAAAAATTTTGAAAATCTTTAACTTAGGACCGGTCGTGGAATTTCTTGGACTGGTCGAACCAGGTCCAGGACTAATCGAACAAGGTCCAGGACTAGTCTTAGAACAGACCAATTCATGTAAGAAGACTCATCTTGAGTTATGTATACAAAATGACCTACCCTAAGGTCAAACTAAGGTCTATCATACCTGAGACATGATGTATGAACATTGAACTTCATTCTTTCAGATGATGGTTAACCTTTGAAGCTTGAGATCTCTACTTGATGTACCTTGATCTTGAGATCTTCTACAGCTTGAATTTAAACTTCAACTTGAGTTGCACTTGAGTCTTGAACAAACACTTGAGTCTTGAACAAATACTCTTCCTATCGATGTAGCTCTGAACATTGATGCATATAGAAGAGGACAAAGTACATAACCTTGCATTCCTTGAAGCAGAGCACCGTACATGTTTTGAACCATTGTGATGTCATCTTGAATCATATATATATCAATATACAAGCACAAGACACACAGATAGAGGTTTTGGCACCACAAGATGTTTTGACACCACAAAATTTGACAATCAGAGGAGCATGAGACCATAGCACTTACAATCTCCCCCTTCGTCAAATTTGTGACAAAACATACTTCAATAGGAGAAGCACAACATGCATATTAACGAATCATGCACCAGTTATATATAAGATAACCAGTTGTACTTATTATTTATATACTCCATCTAAGTTGTAGCATACATCCAAAATATAACCAAAATATAACTACTCATATCCATAAACAATCAAACCTTCTCCCCCTTTTTGTCATAATATGATAAAGGAAGCAACAAAGTAAAGGATAATTATTGGAGGAATAGATGAAGTAACTAGACAATATATAAGTAATTAAACGTTCACAATCCAGTTACTAGTATAACTAAAAAGTCAGTAAACCAAATAGAATGCACAATCCAACAAAAGTATTGAAGTTATTACATATCAAGAATGAAAACACTCAATCGGATCCCGAAGAAGGAGCAGAAATGGTAGGATCAAGATTATGCATTCCCTTGTTCAAGTGCCTAAGATACTTGCGCATATATGTAAACTGAAGATCATGAGCAATATTCATATTCCCTACCTTCTCTTCTAAAGCACGAAGACGAGCATCAAAATCAGAAGGCTCAAAATCAAGATCATTTCCAGAATCAGATTCAAGTTTATTGAAAATATCATCCATATTGATATGTGGGCAATGTGTCTTCTTATTAAAAAAAAATGAAGACAAATATCCATATGTGCTTAAGGAAAAGACATGAAGAAGAGCACAAAATCCAAAGAGAGATATACATCTATTATAGACCCAAAAGAGATGAAATATCTAAGCAATATCAAGTAAACATGCTAAAATACAAATTATTACAATTTATACAGATAAAGCATGCATCACAAGATCAATGGATTTTAGGCACTTACTTAGTCAAAGTCCAACTTTTATAAGCTAATGCAACAATTACGTTGACTGGCTCAATTTGGGAATTGAAGAAAAAGTAATTGCAGACATTTTCCAATTGTCTTCTGGTTTGAACACCAGAAAGAGGGTTACCAAGTATTTGATTAGAAGGATGGTCTTTTACTAACTTGAATCAGTAGAATATGATGTAGATGATGGTTCACTTTGAAGTTCAGTGTCTATTTGACTGGATGAAGAGTTTGGTTTGTCAAATATAAATACTTCATCATCTACTGAACTAGAGATAGGTGTATTCAGGTGATCATCTATAACCACATTAATTGATTCTTGAATCACACCAGTCCTCTTATTAAGAACTCGATACGCTCGACTGTTCAAAGCATATCTTAAAAAGATCCCTTCGTCACTTTTTGTGTCAAACTTTCCCAGATTTTCACGATCACACAAAATATACCACTTGCTACCAAAAACTCAGAAGTATTTCACAGTAGGCTTTTTATCGAACCACATTTCATAAGCAGTTTTATTATTAGATTTACATATATAAACCCAATTAATAACAAAGCAGGCAGTATTCACTGCTTCAGCCCAAATATTTTTAGGAAGCTTCATACTATTCAACATTACAGTTCACATTTCATGAAGCACTCTATTTTTCCTTTCCACAATTCCATTCTGTTGAGGAGTTTTGGGTGCAGAGAATTCATGCGATATTCCCTAATCATTACAGAATTTCTCAAAACTGTTATTCTTGAACTCAGATCCATGATCGCTACGGATCTTACAAACTTGAGAACCTTTTTCAGTTTGGATCCGTTTGAGAATCTTTTTAACTTCATCAAAGGTTTTTGATTTACCCCTTAGGAAGGCTACCCAAGTGAATCTAGAAAAATCATCCACGATTACCAAGATGTATTTTTTGCCACCTCGACTCTCCGTCCTGGTAGGTCCTATAAGATCTATATGGAGAAGCTCGAGTGGTCTTGATGTGGCATTAGAGTTCACCTTTTTGTGAGAGCTCCTTGTTTTCTTGCCATACTGGTATTCACCACATATCTTGTCTACATTTTATAATTTAGGTAGACCTCTTATTAGTTCTCCCTTGCTCAATCTGTATAAATTACAGTAGTGTACCTATCCAAGGCATTTTGCCATTATTCAGTTTCATCGGTATGGACAACGTAGCACGATTGATTAGATGAGCTACCATCGCTTAAAATATAGCAATTTTCAGAAGTCCTGCGATCAGTTAATATTACAGAACCCTTTTTGTTCAAGATATCACAACCTTTATTAGAAAATTTCATGCTATGATTATTATCACATATTTGAGATATACTTAACAAGTTGTGTTTTAGCCCCTCTATAAGACCCATATCTTAGATCGTATCGTTCCGTAGGTTCCCGCGATCTTTCCGGTCGAATTTCGGCAACCTTCGACCCTTAACCGGTGTTGCGCACGACCCTGATTCACACGTCGTTAATCTGATTCGACTCAACCCGAGACTTATACCATTACGACCGCACCGTCGCCGCGGTTCCGATGCCGCGACTCGCGCGCCGAGGCGATACTCTGGTCAGGAGATGTGGGCCAACGTTCGGTGCGAGGAAAACGCCGCTCCTTACGTAACCCAAGAGAATCTCTACGATGTGTCACATCAAGCCATCAATCCATCAATCTCAAGATGTCAAGTACATATCACCTTTTCACCCTTCCCCAAGCAACCCAAAAGTCAAAAGTTTCTTACAAAGCCCATACCTCTCTTACAACTTTTACCCCAAAAGTCAAAAAGGGCTCTTACACACCCATCACCACCACATCCATCACACTACATCCATCACCCATCTCTCCCTTTACAAGTCTCTATCTCTCATTTTCAAATATCATTCCAAGCAACCAAGAGAACCATACGTCCAAGCCTCTCCCTCTCTTTCAAAACCACAAGTGTGGCCCACCTCTTCCTACCCTTCCATCTTCCATCTCAACCATCCATTCCTCATCTCCTCCGTCAGAATCGAAGCAAAGGAGCAAAGGAAGCCTTGGGACCAAGAAGGAGCCGGTGGGTGATCTTAGATAGTTGTTCTACATTCATTTTGTTTGATCAATGGTCCATATATGTGGTACCCACCTTGATGTATGTTTGTATGAGGGGCCCATAGTGGCGGGGTCCCTCCATCCTCACCGATCTTTCCCTCTCTCTCTCCATTTTCCTTTGTGTATGATGATTTGGGCCCACTTGATGTATGTATCTCATCCATACCATCCAAATGGTGGGCCACCGTACATTTTCTTATTTTTGGTTTGGGCCATCCAAATCGTGGGCCACCCGGATGAAAGGAGACACAAAGATCAAGATGAAGTGGGCCACGATTGTGTGGGACCCACCTTGAAATTTTCGTGAACACCGTCCGTCCAGCGTCCCTGGACGCTGGACGTGTTCACTGTGTGAACCGACAGTGAGGTGTACTCACAACCACGTTGAAATTTTTTTTGGGTTTTGAGTGAGTCACGTGTAGAGACTCGATCTTGATGGTTGTTTCAAATCCACGCCGTCCATCCTATTCTTTGGCTCATTTTAGGCGTTGAGCCGAAAAAAGGGGTCAATCTGATGATCAGGCGGACCATACCCTAGGAAACTGTATTTCCTACTGTTTCAAGCTATTCAAGCCTTTCTTTCTGTTTCTAAACGCCAAAAACATCGGATATTAGACTCATTTTGTGTATTTCGAGCCATAGAACGCGTTGGACGGGGCGGATTCTTCAGTAGCGGGCCCCATATGCAAATTTTCGCAGGAAAAATCAAAAAAAAAAATAGAAAACGGGCAGCGCTGCCGCTGTCAGTGATGCAGGCGCTGCCTGCGCCAGCCGCCTGCGGACGGCGGGCGGTCAGCAGGCCGTGGGCCCCACCATGATGTATATGTTTCATCCATCCCGTCCATTAGGTGGGTCCCTCCCTGGAGTGGGCCCCCTCCAAAGATCAGGCCCATCCACTGTGTTGGCGGCCCACATCAAAGGAAACAGTGAGAATTGAGGGTCTACCATTGAAACCTTTTTGGGGCCCACAGAAGTTTTGGATCAAGATGAAATTTGTGTTTTCCCTTCTCCTGGGTCTGCGTGACCTTATGAACGGGTTGGATGGCATGTAAACATTACAGTGGGCCCCACGTGGGACCCACAGTGATTTTTGGGTTTTTTCACCGTCCAGCGGCTGTGATGCATGTGCATGTGTGTGGGTGCGTGCGTGGGCATGCGTGTGGGTGCGTGTGATGTATGTGCACGTGTGTGTGCGTGTGGTGTATGTGCACGTGTGTGTATATATATATATATATGTATGTATATTTATATATATATATATATATATATATATATATATATATATATGTATATATATTTATACATATAATATGTGTATATATATATATATATATATATATATATTATATGAGGTAATACCGGATGGTGGGATTTCATGGGCCCCACCATGACACATGTGTTGCATCCAATCCGTCTATCCATTTTGGAAGTTCATTTTGGGCATGAGCTTAAGAATGAAACGGATCTAAAGTCCAAGTGGACCCCACCTTGGCATGTTTTGAGGTCCATCTTAATGTATTTGTGGTAGATCATTGGGGCCCACTTTGACGTGGATGTAGGGCCCATATTATGAGGCCCATTCGATGTATTTGTAGGCGTGGTTGAGGCCCACTTTGATATATATAAGGTCCATGTTGTGAGGCCCATTTTGATGCATTCTAAGGCCCATGGGTTATGGCCCATTGCAATGTACTTAAGGCCCGTTGGTGAGGCCCATTATTGCGGCCCATTTGATGAATGTAAGGCCCATGTGATACGGCCCATTTGATGTATTTAAGGCCCAATGGGATGTACCGAAAGTCCATTGCAATGTGTGATCCCAACATGATTTATATAATGATGTTTACGACGGGCAATGCCTTGAGAGCAATGTTGGTTTGACGTCCACATTGTAGAATAATGTTCGTTAAATGTCCGCATTCTGATTCTCCCTAGGGCCCATTGTTAAGCCCATACTCGTAGGTCGTCTAGGCCCATCTCCTTATGAACAGCATTTATCTCATATAACATGTTTAGTAAAGTCCCATGATTCATGATCATATGCATCATATGTATGCTTGATATGAGAAGTGACTGATCATAGCATATGCCTTCGGGCAGATTGTTTAGGGGCTCCCGGTTAGGCGGTGTTGCCCCACATGAGTGCACGAGACGTGCAGGATTGCTGCATGACTGGATAGTGTGATTCATGCATTCGCATCGTGTGATATGGTTACTGTACGCCCTAGCGACATCAGGGTCGTAGCCTCCATAGGCATATCGTGGTTGGCAGGATTGGATACCGGAAATCTTGTTCTACATGGGGTGCTATAGATATCCCTGGGTGAAAGTCCCTAAACCCTTATGGTACCAAGAGGTTGCTCCAACGTCTAGACCGAGTGGGTGCAGGACCACCGATTACCGATTACCAGACGGCTGCGCTTTCCACTGTGTCATGGTCGGTTGGAAGGGGGTGCGGCCTTACCCGCCCGAGAGGAGGGGGCAATGCTAGGCTGAGTTTGACCAACTCGAGGAATGGGTCTGCTACCGACGAGCCGCGCTCGATATTGGCAGGCGGGTAGTGAGGTCTCTTCCACTTACCTTATTGTGCGCGATGGGGCGGCAATCTGGTTTAGAGTGTACTAGACCCCGGTGATATCCTAGATTTGAACTGTATTGATATGTGGATATAGATGAGGATTTGTATGCTTGAGTTGCATCTCGCATCGCATGGCCTTGGTATGGCCGACATCATTCATGTCTTGCATCGCATAGCCTCGGTATGGCTAACGGTATTCATGGATTCACCAGCATGTTCCGCATTACTCTGATATTGCATACTGCATTACTACCTTGCGCACACACTTTCACCACCCTCTAAGCTTTCTATAAGCTTATGCACGACCGTTGCGTGCAGGTGACGCGAGGACGCAGCAGCGCTGAGGCAGGAGTGCAGAGCAGATCTTTTGGAGCTTTTTGGCCATTCTCATTGTATTTTCCTTTATGCTCATTATACTTGTAAAGTTTT
This sequence comes from Magnolia officinalis, assembly GCA_021015155.1. Classification (NCBI taxonomy): domain Eukaryota; kingdom Viridiplantae; phylum Streptophyta; class Magnoliopsida; order Magnoliales; family Magnoliaceae; genus Magnolia; species Magnolia officinalis. The sequence continues at coordinate 49,414,654 of JAJHSJ010000009.1, read as the reverse complement.
TTATCATAGTGGAAATGTGATGGAGTTTTTGGTTGTTGTTTGTGGGTTATGCCTTCGGTTATGCTTATTACAAATTAAACGGATGCTGAAAAATCCTCCTTGTAGCATCCCAGGATCGGAACCTGGCGTATGGGCGCTGGGAGCCGAGAATGGGGTTCTACGGAGGCTGTCGGCGCCGGATTCGGCGATCGGGAATTTTGTGAGCCCGGTTTCCGAGTTTGGGGCGTGACACCCTCAACATATAAAACATTCTTAAATAAGGGAAGGTTATAGAGTTGAACCGTACCTTAGCCAATAATCTTGCAATTGCTACCATCACCAAATGTGACTGACCCATCAGTCATATCTTTAAGATCAGTGAATAAAGCCTTGTCGCCTGTCATATGCCTTGAGCATCCATTGTTTAAGTACCACTTCAAATGACTTATAGCTTTGAAAGCAGTGTGGGCAACCAAGCAAGTAACTTTAGGAACCCATTTCATTACTGTTTTGGGTTTAGGAGTATAGTCGGTCTTCTTGTATTTGTAATTTTTTGTACAAGTGACCCACTGAGTTAGATTTTAAGAGCTCCTTAAGCAAATCAACTATTTTTTCAGCTAAAGGGTTTTGCTTTTAAGTTTTATAGTTGACTGGTTTTTGAAAAGTTTTAGCATTTTTAGAAAAACTTTGATTATTACTTTTCCCTTTTGAGTTAGAGGTTTCTCCTCTCACAAACTTAGGAGGAGTATTCTTCTGTTTAGAAGGTATATTTTTATCATAGCCCAAACCGGATTTGTCGCCACATTTTTTAGATCTGGATAAAAGTTTCTCAAACTTTGGATCTCCTTGGGCATACCTCCATGTATCCTTTGAACTCAAAAGTGAAGAGTTTTCAAGCTTAAGCTTGTCATTTTCAGATTTAAGATTTTCAATCAGGGAGGTTTTGAATTCTAAATCACATTTAGCCTTTTCAAAACAATCTGAAATATGAGATTTTTCTAAAATAAGTGACTCAAAATTTTCTCTAAGTTTTCAAAACTTTTCTTTTTGAAGTTTTAGTTTTACGGCAATTTTACAACTTTCCTTGTATAGGGCATTGTAAGCATCTTGAAGATCTTCTTCATTTTCATGATCACTATTCAGATTTTCTTCACTAGTTGAATCATCATGGTATGAAAAAGTGAACTTGGCTAGAGTCATAAGGGCCTTAACTTCATTGCCCGACTCTGTTTCAGAATCTTCTGATTCAGAAGAGACTTTAGTGCCAGAAGATTCGTCCCAAGTAGCCAACATTCCTTTCTTTTTAGGTTTGTCCTTTTTAGGACATTTGTTTGCTAAATGCCCATATTCTTGGCAGTTGTAACATTAACAATCTTTCAAAGATTTTCAAGTTTTAGATTTTGGTTTAGAAAATTTCTTATCATTTGATTTTTACAAATCAACCCTCTTTTTACTTTTGAAAATCTTGTAAAACTTTTTAGCAAGAAGGGCCATATCATCTTCAGAATTTTCTAAATTAGAATCTTGAGAAATACATTTTGAAGATTTAAGCGCAATAGATTTACCTTTAGGAGCTTTAAAATTTAATTCATAGGTTTGTAAAGAACCAACTAGTTCCTCTACCCTTATATTGTCTGTATCATGAAGTTCCTGGTTCGCGGTTACCTTATAATTGAACTGTTCAGGTAGTGAGCGTAGTATCTTTGCACACACTTTACTTTCTGGGATTTTATCGCCAAGACCCCACATAGAGTTTACAATGTCATTTAATCTAGTGTAGAAGTCCATAAACATTTCATTTTCCTCCATATGAATTTCTTCAAATTTGGTTGTGAGGAGTTGGACTTTAGATTTTTTTACAATTGAAGTACCCTCGTGTGTCATTTCCAATATATCCCAAGCTTGCTTTGCAGTATCACAGGATATGATTCTTTTGAACTCATCCAGTGATAGTGCGCAAGTGATTGCATTTAGTGCTTTTGTATTGCCACTACTCTCACTTTTCTGGAGAGTGGTCCATGAAAAAAATGGTGTTACTCTCATTGATTTTGAACCATCGATACCAGTCACTTCAGTGGTAAGTGGGTTCCATTCAGTCACTGTGGCAAGCCACACGTTCTCATCCATTGATTTGAGGAAAATCCTCATCCTGGCTTTCCAATAGGCATAGTTGGAGCCATCAAAGGGTGGAGGCCTAGTGATTGAAAGGCTATTAAAATTTGACATCTTATATATAGCTTAGATCGTTAGCTCTGGAAATAAATCCAAGAATAAAGAATTAAAAAATGAGCTATTAGGCTCTAATACCACTTGAAAAGGCCAAGTTATATGTCCTAGAGGGGGGGAGGGGGTGAATAGGACAGTGCCAAACTAAAATTTAATTGCAGAATAGAAGTACGATAGCCTTATAAACAAATAAAGAAAGAATAATACTTTAAATAAATCAAAGAACTGAAATGCAAAGCAATCTTTAAAAGAGTAACGTTGTTCTAAGGATAACCTTTGCACCATAAAAACCAAGAGTTTATGGCACGATTAACCTTACTAGAACAAATTGAATATCAAAACTCAAACAGAAAGGAAATAAAGGAAATAACAAGAAATAAATTCTAAACTATTACAACATTCCCCACTTTGCTTGAAATGTAAATATTACAACATTCACATCCACATATACGCTTTACAAATCTAAATGATTAAAGATATAGAAATTAAAAGAACATTCAAATCACAAAACACACCGATATATAGTGGTTCGCTTCTGTGTTCACCAATTGTTAAACAACAACCACACAGCTTGCCACTCCACTCCTAATATCCTCACACAGGGGATATTAGCATTCACTATAAAAATAGGTTTCACAGGTTCACCTAAAACCTTCACAATTGTGTCTTTTTAACTTGGGCGTACATAATCCAAAAACCCACACTTTCTGAGTTTTCTGTCTCTCCTCAGATAACCAACACAATGAGATTTTTCTGGCGAATCTTAAACAAAACCAAAATAATGAATTTACAATAAATGTAAAATACCTGGATTTCTCCTTTTGTAGCAACCCTGTAGAACCAATCAGAGTAGAAGTTCGAATCAACGTTCAATGTTCAATACTAACTTAAGAAATGGTTCTAGGTTCTAATTGATTTTAAATTAAACCAAATTGGGCGTAGCTCTATTTGATTTTGATTCCAATGAAGAAGGAATACAACAATTCCTCTTTTTCAAAATAGGATTGGAATATAGGAATAAAATCAAATAAGAAAAGTTAACAAAAAGAATATTAAATATGAACAGAGTAGCTTAAAATGAACACTAACTTATCTCAGAGTGAAAGCTCAAATTTTCTCAAATTAATCAATGAAAAACTCTGAAATTCGTGTTCAATTTATAGATGCAAAGATCCCGTCTACGACTGGTCTTAGGAACCCTTCGACTGGTCGTAGCACTAATGGCATTTGGAAAATTTAAGCACGATCTAAAAAATCAGTTCTACGACTGGTCTTAGGATTCTACGACAGGTCTTAGACCACCTACGACTGGTCGTAGCTGACCCAGGACTGGTCGTAGGCAACCAGATTTGGTTGCTGGAGTATGAGTCATAGTTCTAGGACTGGTCGAAGGACGAGTCGTGACACCCTACGACCGGTCGAACAATCTCCAGGACTGGTCGTAGAATAATTAAAAAATTCTGAAAATCTTCAACGACTTAGGACTGGTCGTGGAATTTCTTAGACTGGTCGAACTAGGTCTAGGACTAGTCGAACAAGGTTCAGGACTAGTCTTAGAACAGACCAAATTCATGTAAGAAGACTTATCTTGAATTATGTATACAAAATGACCTACCCTAAGGTCAAACTAAGGTCTATCATACCTGGGACATGAAGTATGAACATTAAACTTCATTCTTTCAGATGATGGTTAACCTTTGAAGCTTGAGATCTCTACTTGATGTACCTTGATCTTGAGATCTTCTACAGCTTGAATTTAAACTTCAACTTGAGTTGCACTTGAGTCTTGAAATACGCTTGAGTCTTGAACAAACACTTGAGTCTTGAACAAATACTCTTCTTATCGATGTAGCTCTAAATATTGTTGATGCATACAGAAGAGGACAAAGTACATAACCTTGCATTCCTTGAAGCAAAGCACCTTACATGTCTTGAACCATTGTATATCGTCTTAAATCATATATATATCTACATACAAGCACAAGACACACAGATAGAGGTTTTGGCACCACAAAATTTGACAATCAAAGGAGCATGAGACCATAGCACTTACACCTCCCCCGTTTCACATGCCTGCTTGGGAGATGGAGGAGCTAAGGAGTCAGATTGATGAACTGCTAGCTCAAGGTTTCATCCACCCTAGCGTTTCTTCCTGGGGAACGCCGGTTCTCTTTGTAAAGAAGAAGGAAGGGTCAATGCATCTCTATATAGACTACAGAAGGTTGAATGATGTGTCGATCAAGAACAGATATCCCCTACCACGAATCGACGATTTATTCGATTAGCTTGAAGACACCAATATTTCTACAAGATAGATCTGCGCTCGAGGTACCATCAGTTGAGGATCTGGGATGAGGATATCCCAAAGACGGCTTTCAGGACTCACTATGGGCACTACGAGTTCTCGGTGATGTCGTTTGGTCTCACCAATGCCCTAGCCGTGTTTATGGATCTGATGAACCGAGTATTCATGCCATACCTGGATCGATTCGTGATCGTATTCATCGATGATATTTTGGTCTACTCGAAGAGTCGGGAAGAATATGAACAACACTTGCGCACAGTCTTGAGTACTCTGAAGGGGAATCAACTGTACACCAAAATGAGCAAGTGCAAGTTCTGGGAAGAGGAAGTGAAATTCCTGGGGCACATCGTGAAAGTAGAAGGGATAGCAGTTGACCCAGCTAAGGTGGAGGCGGTATCTACGTGAGAGCAACCCACTACAGTTACCGAGGTTAGAAGCTTTCTGGGTATGGTAGGATACTACAGGCGATTTATTAAGGAGTTCTCTAGGATTGCGCGGTCGCTCACCCAACTGACGAAAAAGAACAACCGATTTACATGGGATGAGAATACGGAAGCGGTTTTCCAAGAGCTGAAAATGAGACTGACTTCCGCGCCAGTACTCACTCTCTCATAAGAAGGAGAAACGTTCGTGGTATATAGTGATGCATCAAAGTTAGGGCTGGGATGTGTGCTGATGTAAAACGATAAAGTAATCACTTACGCTTTAAGGCAGTTGAAGAAGCATGAAGAGAACTACCCAACACACGATCTGAAGTTGGCAGCAGTGGTCTTCGACCTGAAGATATGGAGACACTACCTCTATGGGGAAGAATTTCAGTTGTTCTGTGATCACAAAAGCCTAAATTATATATTCACACGGAAGGACTTGAACATGCGCCAGCGTCGATGGATGGAAACACTCAAAGACTTCCATTTCGACATATCTTACCACCCGGGTAAGGTGAACTCTGTGGCGGATGCATTGAGCCGACAGAAGAAGCACGAGCTGGTAGCCACCTTGATGATCAAAGAGTGGGAGATGATGGAGTTCGTGCAGGAATTCGACATCCAGCTTATCCTCGATGAACCTGACGCTTATGTGGCTCTATTGATTGTAGAGCCGACCCTGGTTCGATAGGTGATCTCTGCTCTGAACTAGGATGACTGGCTTGTTAAGATGAAAGGAAAGTGTAAGAGTGATGAAATGCCTGGTTGGAGGATTGGTAGTGATGGTAGTCTTCAGTATCAGAGGCGAGTATGCATTCCAAACAACGCTGATTTGAGGAAGGAAATTATGGTAGAAGCTCACCATTCCAATTAGCTATCCACCCAGGTAGCACGAAGATGTACAACGATGTTAAGAGACAGTACTGGTGGAACAACATGAAGAGGGACATCGTAGGCTTTGTGGTGAAGTGCATGGTGTGTGAGAAGATCAAGGCCGAACATCGCAAGCCCATTGACCTCTTTCAGCCGTTGCCATTGGCTAAATGGAAGTGGGACAACATATCTATAGACTTCATATCCGGCCTTCCTAGGACGCAAAAGAAGGACGACTCAATCTGGGTCATCGCCGATAGGTTGACAAAGGCTGCCCGATTTCTCTCGATTCGCATGACATATTCTACCGATAGTTTAACGAAGTTCTACATCCGGGAAGTCGTGCGATCTTACAGAGTTCCGTGATAGATTATATCAGATCGAGACTCCACGTTTACTTTTGCCTTTTAGAGGAGGTTGCAGGAGGAGATGGGCACAGATCTCAAGTTCAGCACGACGTTCCATCCTCAGACAGACGGACAGACTGAGAGGGTGAATTAGATTTTGGAGGATATGTTGAGAGCATACGTTCTGGACTTTCAAGGCAACTAGGATGATCACTTGGCTCTGGAAGAATTTGCATACAACAGCAGCTTCCAGTCCAGCATAGGCATGACACCGTATGAGGCTCTCTATGGTCGCCCTTGCAGAGTTCCTCAGTGTTGGGCAGAAATCGAAGAGAGAAGCTTGTTAGGGCCAGAACTTGTTCAGGCTACTACCTAGGTCATTGACGTGGTCCGAAAACGACTGCGCACCGCCCAGAGTAGACAGAAGAGCTATGCAAATAATGGACGACGTGACCTGGAATTTGTGACTGGCGATCATGTATTTCTGAAGGTATCGCATATGAAGGGTTTGATAAGGTTCGGATAGAAAGGGAAGCTAGCACCTCTTTTCAATGGACCTTTTGAGTTTTGGATCTCTTGGGAGCCATAGCCTACCGCCTTGTGCTACTTACTGCACTGGCTGAAATTCACAATGTCTTCCACGTGTCCATGTTGAAGAAATATATGGCAGACGAGTCGCACATCGTTAGCAGGGATCAAATTGAGCTTACAGACGACGCCTCTTACACCGAGGAACCTATCCGCATCTTGGACCACAAGGAGCAGGTCCTAGGACAAAGACTATACCATTAGTCAAGCTTCTTTGGTCACTTCATGGAGAAGAAGAGGCGACGTGGGAACGAGAAGCTGAGGTTAAGGAGAAATACCCTCACTTGTTCAACAACACACCACAGGTAATTTCGAGGATGAATTTTTTTTAGGGGGGTGGATTGTAACACCCCTTACCTCTGGTACACGGGTGTTACCCCTTAAAACTACGTCTATGAAAACCAAGATCGATTAACTAGAGCACTTGAACTTGATATGCAGGATGAGACTTCCAGGCACCATTAAAGACCATTCATCAAAGGCTCTAGGAGTTGGAATGCACCCCATATCAGTCTAGAAGGTAACTTTGATTAGACACCTTAAATCAGGATAGTTCTAATTCAACTAACTATAGCAATACCCGAAAGATTAATCTTCAAAGGCTAGTGGATAGCCAGCTGAAGCACCCATTGCGCTCTAAATCCATAATAAGCCTTTGAAATTTAATATCAAACTAACCCAACTATCAGATCAGCAGTCATGAGGCTAAATAAAGCCTGAGACATGTGATATGGCCAACCTGGGCCTCGGCCCCACCCCAAACTGGGTCAGGACCTCTACACAGGGACCTAAGGTGCCTGGACGATGTAGATTCATCACAAGTATAAGATTGGGGCCCCCGCCGGAGTGTACGTGTACCCTTATGCTAGTACATGAAATGCAATGGACACCTATAGTTGGTCAAACCAACTTTGACCGCGCCAAAAACACCAAAAAACCACATTTCTCTCCCTCTAACAGTCATTTGAATCTGATGATCTTCGACCTCCAAAGTAGCCCACCCTGGGCACCTTCCGAACGATCCAAACTGTTCATTAGAGTCGTGGGACCCGTCTTATCATAACGGTATAGACTTCTGAGCCCATGCAAAGGAATGAAGAATTTAGAATAAAACCGTTCAAACACCTACACGTGGCAAGGATCCATGATGTGGGACCAATCTATGCCTGCATGGGTGGCCCACGATCGGCCTGATCATGCCATCCCAGCCATCCATCGTCCAGGGAGAGCCACGCTCTCCCATTTTCAAAAATAGTCTAGTAAGGCCTACCTATAGAAAAGCAAAAAAAGATATTTTTCCTCTTTTGGAAGGAGATGTTGGTGCACTCCTAGCCGTTCCTTGGGCCACGTTGAGCGATCCCAGCCTTCCCTTAAGGGCGGTACGAGATCAAGGAGAGAAATACTCCATCTCATGAGAAAATGATGAGAATCGGGAATTCTCGTGAGATGATTTGAAACTGACATTTGGAGTCCAAAAGGTGGGCCCCATGCTGTTCAAGAGTCCCATCTGGTCCTCTCAAATGGACCAGATCATGTTGAAATACGTAGGGTAGTGATTTGCCATAAAAAGGCAGATCATCTTCCTCGATAACCCACCAGAATCTGATCACGAAATGGACCACACCAGACCTAAAAACTTACTTTTCTAATAGATCAGAACGTCAGCAATTCATCCTAACGTTTGGATTGGCCCCATGCATGACCGTCTTCAATCACAACCATTGCAATATGGGTCGTTTCTCCAACCGTTGGAGCTCTCCCTCCCATCACTATAAATAGAGGCCATATAAACCTCGGATTTGCACCAAGGAGAGAAAAAGGATAGGAGAGAGAAAGGAAAGAGAGAGAGAGGGAGAGAGAGAGAGAGGGAGGGAGAGCTAAGTCCGTAAGGTCGACTCGGCCTGTCTGTGGGTCGACTCGGTTGAGGGAGAGAAGGTGAGAACTGTGTCCTCTTCCAGATCCCGAACCCACCAGGTAACAAGCTGCCTTTCTCGTTTTCTTTCGCCTATTGACAAACCGGCATGGTAGGCAGGATATGAACTGAAAACAAGCCAAGCAATGGCTATATTTAAGGCTGAAAATAGGTCAACCAATGATTGTATTTCAGGCTGAAAACAGGCCAACCAATGACTATATTTCAGGCTGAAAACAGGCCAACCAATGGCTGTATATTCAATCTGAAAACAGGCCAACCAATGACTGTATTTCAGGCCGAAAACAGGCCAACCAATGGCTATATATTCAAACTGAAAACAGGCCAACCAATGACTGTATATTCAAGATGAAAATAGGCCAAACACACAGCCATATGTCAGGCTAAAAACAAGTCCTAACAGTAGCTCTATTTTGGGTCAAAAAACAAGGCTGAATAATGGCTGATTTTTGGGCCGAAACAGGGCCTCTAATCTGGCCATAGTCCAGGTGATTATAGGATCTCAACTGAACCGAGGAATAGGCTATCATCAGGCCCGTTCTTGGCTGCAGAAGTCCCAACAGATGGGTCTTGATTCCAACTGAATCAGGCCCTTAAAGGACCGTGGGTGGGAGATGGAGATAAACTCCATGCTGGGCCTTAATCCAGGCCGAAATCTGCTTTCAAACTACCTGTGTTCTGGGCCAAGTTCGGCCTCATATCTAGACAAGAAAGGAGACAGAGTATAGCCCATGCAAACGAACCATATGAGGCCTGAGAGAGGGCCATGATTAGAACTAAGATTAGACCTCAAACAGGCCTGATTCGAGATGGGATTTCAGAGTTTAGATGGGCTGTGAAAATAATTCCAATTGCTGCAGTTGCGCGCCCAAAGTCAGCCCAGATTCTGGAGTGAAACAATTCAGCGGGTTGGGCTGAAACCACCTTTAACCTAGGGCTATAGCAGGCTTCCATTTGGACCGTGTAGTGACCCAAATGCAGCTGTTGGCCTGGGCTAAAAGATAGCCCAGACCTCCAACAACACAAGTGGGCCGTAGTTGAGCCAAGCCAATCAAATGGCTGCGTTGTGGACCAACGTCCAGGGCCTTCACACTGAGCCAAGGTGAGCTCTCAGCTGGACTGAAACCAAACAGAAATCAGTCCTCCAACGAACAATAATCTAGGCTGAGAATGACCCTTAGATGGGTTTGAATTGGGCTCTCATCTAGGCCTCAAATCCAACTATGATCGGGCCTAAAAGTTGTGGTGAAAGCCAGCCCCAAATGGACCATGTTGGGAGCTTAAATCACCATCCAATTGGGCCGTTAGTGGGGCTGTAACTGGTCCTTGTTTGGACCGTTAATCAAAGGTTGATATCAGCCATGGTTGGGCTGAGAAAAACCATCCATAGAGCCCCCAAATGGGCATAGAAACGGCATACAACTGTGTCATGTGAGGTACTAGAAACGGCCCAGTACTAGGCATCAGCAGAACTGGGCCTCACTACAAGCTCCAGTGGGCTTAAGAAAGTTCCAGGTGGGCCACGCCCACACTCTGGTGGGCCGCACCTGAGGTTGGATCTCAGTGGGCCGCTCCATATACAAACCTGTGGGCTGCACCCTGTGTAAACAGGTGAGCCGCACGATATCACCAGGTGGGCCGCATCCTATTCCAGTGGCCGCACCTGAGATTCAAATCTCAGAGGACCGCACTGTCTTCAGCCATGATGGGCCGTGAGGAAGGGCCCTGCTACAAATCACAATGGGTCGCACCACATTTACAATGCAGTGGACCTCACCATAAAATGTAGTGGGCCTCACCATAAGGTGCAGTGGGCCAGTCCCACTTGGGCTTAGACTAAACCCAATAACTAGGCCAAAATAGGCCCAACTCAGTCCATAGTTGATGATGAGCTTGGGCCCAAAAATTGGGCCACCTGTTATGGTAAAAGTCTGGTGGGCCCAGTCACTTTAAAACAAGGCCAAATAACCTAACCTTAGGAACTCTTGTCTAATGCAAACTGGTCTCTCTAAAAAACTACTTGCGTAACTTGGGCCCACTATCTAAGCGCAAGAATCAGATCAAGGGCCGTACTACGACCTCTCTGGTGATGATTTTCTTCCCCTTAAGCTTTCCATCTCTAAGGTAGATTAGGGGTAGTCTTTTATAACGGTTGCAAATGATATCCTAGGAGTGGATGATCATTCAACTTGTTGTTTGAGTACATGCTCTTTTGCTTTATTTAACCATTGATTAGCTATTGTTTATGTATTTTAGAAGTAATTAAATCCTTAATTTATTTGCTATACGCCATAGGGCTGACCATTGGAATCGTTTATCTGCCACATATTCTTGGAATTCGTTAAATTGTTGATTAATTTAACTTGAAAGCATGATTTGGATTTACTAAAATACTCAGCTGTTTAGTTGAGACGTATGCTTTAGAATTTGATAAGTTAGGAATACACAATTCTTGAACTGGTGTATACAAGATTTTACACCACATATCAAAGCATGCCTGAATCCTCATAAGATTGTATTGATTGTAAGTCATACATTATTTGAAACCTCTCTATGGAACTCCTATTTCAAGAGAGTCCGAGCTTAGGGTGTAGCGGAACGGATTGTGATAAAATAGACCCTGAACACGAAGGTTATGATTAGTGGCAATTGAGTTATGAGGTCTACCATCTATGGAGTGATTCCACTTACTTGACTATGGAATGAACCACACAACATTTATTCTCTTTGTTGTTTACTCATATTGATCCATACATACCGTCTCATTTTAGTCGATGCATTTAATGATTTTGATACTTCATCCCTAGTCAACATATGGTGGTAGGTCTCTTGTATTGAGAATTGATTGGCCATGTATTGATGGGCTCTATACACACCTTAAGGCAGTAGCCTCATGAGCCGGGGATGGTGGTATGGGACCTATGCCTGAGCTGTTGGCCTACACTGGTGGCAAGCCCCTGTAGTTACCTTGAGCTTATTTAAATTGACTGATTGTAAATGGACTAATAATGGCTTGGCTAATCATGCATACATGGCACAGACCAGCGTTTATCACTATCGTACGTGATTTACATATTCTTCTCATCCGACTGGATGAGTTTTCCCAGGTCGATGATTGCATGGGTGACGAGCCCAATGTCCACACGGATGAGCATCCCCAGGGCGATGATTACATTACGCATCCATGCACATAATAAGACTTTGTTTACTATGTTTTGGGTTGCTTAGTTGTTTTATGTTTATTTCTTGTCTAGGGCGGTGGTGTGTAATCTTGAGGGGAGATCACATTGAGCTGGCCACTCATTCATCAATGTTCAACCGTACAGAGGATATAGGGCTAATGGACTCGCACAGGATCCGGAGGCGGCTGTAGTCGAGGAGGTGCCTTACGATGAGGAGCCGTACCAAGAGGCAGCTGCATATTATGGCATCAACCAGTAGATTTCATTTATGATAGCTTTGTTTTGAATTATTATATTTGAGGATTTTGTATTTGGCCCCCAGCTGAGTGGGTCGGGATATTGTTTCCGTTTTGATCATATCTATGCTATGGTTGTTTTCCACTACTTGCACTTTGATTTCCATTGATTACCATTATTGTTCAGTTAACTCCTGGGGTTTTAGGATACGAGTCGTATACTTAAGTTCTGAAAACCGGGGCGTTACAGGTTGGTTCTCTTTGTATCATCTCATTCCTGCTAACATGTCATACATGTGGGAAATCAGACCCGTCCATTAGTCGGGCCACACCAAGATCACACATGTCCAAGATCAGGCTGTATGTACACTGAATTGGACCGTTGGCTATCCATCGATTTCAACTGTGTGGCCTTTAACAATAGTGGATCGGTCAGATTTTCTTTGTCAGGAGATCTTGACGTTGGGACCCACCTTTTTAATGGCTTGGATGTCTGATACAAGCGTTAGCATGTAGCTGGCTGTAGGCGATTACTTCTCAAAATGGGAAATGGTGCGCATGCAAATCAGGCGTGGACATCCACTCCCATCAGTAAGAGATTCAGTCTGTTCATTTGGTTGGCCTGTCTCGTCAAGTCGTCATCCGGTGGGCCAATTAAGCACATCATATGGGCCCAAAAAACCAGGCAATTCAATGGGGTTGGAGATATTTTTGGGTAGGCATCCCTATCCCTACTGTTCCCTGTGGTGTGGTCCACCTGAGTATCAGATCGGCCCGATTTTTTGATTCACAAACCCGACTACCTGAGCTGTCTGAATGATCGACGGTGTAGTTGATTTCTGGTAACCCAAAGCTCGATTGGGCAGCGGCCATGGCTGGCCGAGATTCAGGGTGGCCGGACCACCAGTGGGTAGCGGTCATGGCTGGCCGACAAGCCACTCTCCTAAAATAATATAATAAATAAATAAATAAACGAGTCTGACTGGCCGAGTGGTCCTACCTGATAAACGAGTCTGAATAGCCGGATCAGGATCGGGAGCGG
>JAJHSJ010000009.1:49211183-49401415 GCA_021015155.1 Magnolia officinalis | reverse complement strand
GCCCGCATACACAGGCCTAATATACACCACTAAGGGCCACGAATACCACTCAATGGACCACTCCAAAAAGGGCCATGAATACACAACAGGTGGGCCCGACATATGGGGCCCAATATACATAACAGGTGGGCCCTGCACATGGGCCTCATACACGCCAAGTGGGCTGCATCAATGGGCCGCACCAATGGGCCTCATATGCATCACAATGGGCTTAATTACATCAAGGTGGGCCTCACAGATGGGCTACATAATACATCAAGCGGGCCTCACGCAACAGGTGGGGCATATCAGGGCCTCTCACCAAGGTTTTAACAAAACAGATGGACAGCGTGGTAATACAACACATACTTCACGGTGGGCCCCCAGTGCCTGGACCGTCCATCAAAACGGACAGACGGCGTGGATTCAGAACATGTACACACCGTCCAGACCGCTGGATGGTGTACATATACACTACATACATTGAGTGCGGGCCCCACGTTCACGGACGGTGTGAATAAGACATACATCGGTGGGTCCCACCAGATGAACGGTGTGAATATAACATAGACCTCATGATCAGATCCAGAGAGCTCCTGACGTCAATCCATCAGCTGCATGCTATTGGGGTCCACATCAGCGTCCTGATGATGGATGGCTGAGATGGAATGCCTACATCTTGGTGGGATCCACGGATGGATGGACGTGGGCATAAGATACATACATCATGCGGGACCCACATGGTGCTAACGTCAATACAGCTGGTGTAAACGTACACAGCCAATCCTCATCGACAGAGGTGGGTCCCACGTGTAAGTGGCCCATCAATGAAATATAAAATATTAAATTATAATATAATACCTATCATATACATGTATATAATATTTTTAAATTTCTCATAAATCCAGCGTCCATAAGTGTTGGATGGCTGGGATGCACAATACATCCAGGTGGACGGTGTTGATAAAAGACCCCATCATGGTGGCCCATGGTCCAGAGACGGACGGTTCAGATATACCACATACCTTATGATTGGACGCACAGAACTTGCTGCGTCCAGCAGCTGCTGCGTGCAGCGTGGGACCCACCGTCCTTGCTTGGACGGTGTGGATCCGATACATCATCAAGATGGGCCACACGTGTGGCATGCTGCTTTGGACAAAGCTGATATTTGTTTTTCCCCTTTGACGGTCCAGCAGCATCAGCTGTTGGACGTCCAATACTCGGACGGTCAGGCTCAGATCAGATGGGCCGTGATCTGGCCAAACAGGATGGACGGTGTGTATGTAGTACATACATCAGAGGCGGGGTCCAGCAGCATGGACGGTCAAGATACAACGCATACATCAGGTGCGTCCCACCATCTGAACAGTTTTGGAACTAACACATATATCATAAGAGGTGGCTCCACCTGTCCACTGACGTTAGCAGTAGCTGCTGCTGTTGCAAACAGGATGCACGGCGTGGCTAAAGCCCACATCACAGTGGGCCGCATCCAGATGGACGGTCGGCTGGAAGAAGCACACAACACGGTGGGTCTTCATCGTCCAAGTTGTTGGACGGTGGAGACGCCACATACATCAAAGTGGGCTCCACTGTGATGGAAGGCGTGGATATATCACACGCATCAGGTGGGCCGTATGACATCAAAGGGAGAGAGAGAGAGATCGGAGTAGCAGAGGGGCCCTGCCACCCCCTCTATACAATGCATACATCAAGATGGGTCCCACCAATGTGAGCCCTTAAATCACAAAATCAAATGATAAAAACACCCACCTTTCGATCTTCTTGGACCAGTGGAATCCCTAACTCCTCGGTTTCGACTTTGATGGGGGATGATGAAATTTGAAGGGTTAGGATGAAAGATGTGGGGGTAGGAAGATGGGCCACACCAAGGTTTTCTCATGGAGAGCTTGAACGTTGGGTTCTCCTTTGGTTGCTTGGAAGAGAAGGAAGAAATAGAGAGAGAGAGAGAGAGAGGATGGGATGATGGCGTGATGGATGGGAGAGAGAGAGAGAGAGAGAGAGAGAGAGAGAGAGAGAGGATGGAAATGTTGACTTTTGGGTTGTTGTGTGAGAGGTATGGGTTGATTGATGTGTTGTACTTGATTGACATGTACTTGACATGTACTTGACATTGATGAGATTGATGGGACATGATTTGAAATCTCTCTTAGGTTTTGTAACGCGCGACATTTTTCTCGAACTAAACGCGGGCCCACATCTCCTGGCTTGGATATCACCTCGGCGAGCGAGACGTGGCATCGGAATCACGGCGACGGCGCGGTCGCTAGGGTACAAGTCTCGGGTTGAGCTGACTTTGGTTGACGGCGTGTAACTCAGGGTCGTGCACAAACGTCGGATAAAGGTCGAAGGTTGCTAGAATTCGACCGGAAAGACTGCGGAAGCCTATGGAACAGTACTGTAAGACCCATATCCTAGTTCGTACTGTTTCGATGAATCCCGCGATCCTTTTCGTCGAAGTCCGGTAATCTCCGACCGATAACCGACGTTTGCGATCGACCCTAAGTCGTATACTGTAGAATTGAGTCGGCTTAATCCAAGACTTGTATCAATGCGACCGCACTGTCGCCGCGGTTCCGACGCCGTGACTCACGCACCGATCCGGTACCCTGACCAGAAGATGCGAACGACGTTTATTTCGAAGAAAACGCCGCACGTTGCAATCCTAAGAGAATCTCTACAACACATCCCATCAATCAATCAATCAATCACATCATGTCAAGTACAAAAGTAACCCATGCTTTCTTTCTCCACAAGTTAAACAACTACCAAAGTCAACCCATCACTCACCTCACCCATCACTCACCTCACATCACTCACTCTCTCTCCTTACAACTCTCTCTCTCTCTCTCTCTCTCTCTCTCTCTCTCTCTCTCTCTCATTTCTCACCACACTTCCCAAGTAAGCAAGAGGTGATCACGCCCAAGCCTTTCTCAAGAGAGAAAAGTTAGTGTGTGGCCCACCTTCCTCTCCCAAAAACCCTCAATCCTAACCATTTAACTCTCATCCTCTCCATCAAAGTGAAGTACAAAGAGACCGGCGTTCCAACGGACCGAGAAGATCGAACGGTGGGTGCTCCTACAGGCTAGTTTTTCATATTTTTATGATGGGCCAAGTGAGGCCTACCGATCAATGGTGTGGATCTTACTTTGGACCCTAAGATGTGGCCAATGGCCCACCTTGATTATCACTTGATATATGATTAGATGCAAGGGAGGGCCCATAATGTCGGGGTCCCTCCATCATCATGTGTCTCTCGATCTCTCTCTTTCTCTCTCCCTCTCTCTTTCTTATTATTATTTTTTTTTCTATTTCATGTGAAGATGAGGCCGTGTGGCCCACCCGGATGGACCCCACCATAAAGCATGTATTGGATCCAATCCATTTGTAGGTGGGGCCCACTTTATATGTATGTATGTTCCACACCATCCATGTGATGGCCCACCTAAGCAGGGCCCACCTTAACGTTATTTGTATGCCCCAAAAAAAAAAAAGAGTCCAGCGTCTCTGGACGTGGACTGAGAAAACACAGATATTAGCTTGGTTCACAAGCTTTTGGGGTGGGTCACTTGTCTAGGCCCCACCTTGATGTATGCATTCAATCCACGCCATTTATTCCGTTCCCCAGCTCATTTTAGGCGTTGAGCCGAAAAATGAATCGAATCTGAGGCTCTGGCGGGCCATAGCATAGGAAATAGTTCCTGTACCGTTGAAAGTCACCCCGTTGTTTTGGTACCCCGAAACATGCCCAATATTGGGCTCGTTCGGCTTGTCTTAAGCTATGAGGACCAATGGTGGGGTCGGATTTACCTGATGCGGGCCCCACCTATGAAAAACCACCACAAAAAAAATAAAAATAAAAAATCAATGTAGCAGCGCTGCTGCTGCTAGAGGCGCAGGCAGCGCCTGCGCTGTAGGCGAACGGGCAGCAGCCCCACGGCCCAGCCGTGGGCCCCACCATGATGTATGTATGCCATCTAAACCGTTCATGAGGTGGGCCCCTGCTTGACGTGGGCCCCCTCCAAAAAATCAAGCCCATCTAAAGCTCAGGTGGGCCACATCATAGGAAACAGTGTGAATTGAACCGTCTGCCATTGAAACTCTTTTTGGGGCCACAGAAGTTTTGGATCAAGCTGAAATTTGTTTTTACCCTTCATCTAGGTCTGCGTGACCTTATGAACGGGTTGGATGGGAAGTAAACATTATGGTGGGCTCCACGTGGGACCCACAACGATGTATGTGTTTCATTCCACCGTCTAGGCGGACGGTGGAGCCCACAGTGATGTATTTGTTATATCCCCACCGTCCAGGGGACGGTGGGTGTGTGTGTGTGGGTGCGTGTGTGTGGTGTGCATGCATGTGTGCGCTTGTGTGTGGTGCATGCGTGTGTGCACGTGTGTATGTATATATATATATATATATATATATATATATATATATATATATATATATATATATATATATATATATAATATATATATATAATTATCCAATCTGTCCATCCATTTCTAAAGCTCATTTTTGGGCATGAGCTAAAGAATGAGTCAGATCCATAGTTCAGTGGACCCCACCCTTGATGCATGTGTTGCATCCAATCTGCCCAACCATTTTGAAAGCTTATTTTAGGGCTTGAGACCAAGAGCAAGACAAATCCAGGATTAGGTGGGCCACATTATAGAAAGTAGTGGGTTTCAACGTCCACCATTAAAACCCTTGGGCCACCCATTTTGGACCAATATGATATTTGATTTTCCCCTTTCAGGTCATTGTGACCTTATGATCAGATTGGATGGGGAATAAATGTTATCGTGGGCCTTGGGATTTCAATGGTGGAAATCATTATCACCACTTATTTGGTTGTGACCCATTTGATGTACGTATGAGACCCAATTGGTGTGACCCATCTGATATACATAAGGCCCATGTAATGTGGGCCCTTCTTAATGTCTTTGTAGCCCATTGGTGTGGCCCATTTGATATACAAAAGGCCCATGTGATTATGCCCATTCGATGTATTTGTGGCCAGTTGTCGAGGCCCACTTTGATATATATGAGACCCATGTTACGAGGCCATTGTGATGTTTTCAAAGGCCCATGGGATATGGCCCATTGCAATGTACATAAGGCCCATTGATGCGACCCACTTGATTGATATAAGGCCCATATGAGGTGGTCCATTTGATGTATCTGAGGACTATGGGTCGAGTCCAATGAGATGTATATAGGTCCATTGCAATGTGTGATTCCCCATGGTTTGTGTAATGATATTTATGGCAGACCGTGCCTTGGGAGCAATGTTGGTTTGACGTCCACATTGTAAGTACAATGTTGGTTAAATGTCCGCATTGTGACTCTCCCTAGGGCCCATTGATAGGCCCATACTCGTTGTGTGTAGGCCGTCTAGGCCCATCTGCATTGTAAGGATAGTTTATTACTTTATAAAATGCTTAGTATAACTCCATGATTCATGCGCATACGCATCATATGTATGCTTGATATGAGGAATGTTTGATCATAGCATTAGCTATTGGGCTGAGACATTATGGGACTTCATATGAGACGGAGTGCCTGACATGAACGCGTGGTACGCGCGAGATTGCTGCATGTTTGTACGGTGTAGCTCATGCATCTCGCATATGTGTGACTTGATCACTGCACGCCCTAGCGACATCAGGGCCGTGGCCTCTACAGGCACATTGTGGATGGTCGTATCGGATACCGAAAATATTGATTCTAACATTGTGGGCACTTAGGATGTCCTTGGGTAAAAATTCCAGAACCTTTTTGGTACCAGGAGTTGCTCCAACGTCTAGACCAAGTGGATACACGAGCGCCCGAGTACCAAATACCAATAGGCCGCATCTCCCACTGTGTCGTGGTCGGTTGGAAGGGGGTGTGGCCTTATCCTCCCAAGTGAGGGGGTTATAAGCTAGGCTGAGTTTGACCAGATCGCAAATGAGTCCGCTATCGACGAGCCAGGTAGGTATTGTCAGACTACTGGTCAGGCGGATAGTGTGGTCTCTTCCACTTGCTTGACTGTGTAGCTAGGGAGGAGGCAGTCAGTGTGAGGTGTATTAGACCCTGGTGATATCCAGAGAGGAACGGTACTGATATGTGTACTTGATGAGTATTGAAATGCTTGTATTGCATCTCGCATATGACATTTGGCTACATAGCCTCGCATCGCATGGCCTTGGTATGGTCGATAACATCCATGCCTTGCATAACATAACTTTGGTATAGTTGATAACATTCATGGACTTACTGCATATTTCCGCATTACTCTGATATTGTATAGTTGACACTCACCTTACACACACTTTCACCACCCTCTAAGCTTTCTATAAGCTTATGCATGATAGATGCGTGCAGGTGGTGTTAGGTTGCTACAGCGTTGAGCTCGGAGCGTGCAGCAGTCTTGTGGAGCTTTTGAAGCTTTCTTTGATATCTTCATATTGTATTCCCTTTCTGCATTGTACTGAAGTTTTTGTTATAGTGGATATGTGGTGATGTTGTTTTGTGACTTGGTTATGCTTGTGGTTATGCTCCATTACAAAAAAAATAAAATTATACTGAAAATCCTCCTTGTAGGATCCCAGGATCGGAATCTGGCGTATGGGCGCTGGGAGCTGAGAATGCAGTACTATGGAGGCTGTTGGCGCCGGATTCGGCGATTGAGAATTTTGTGAGCCCGGTTTCCGAGTTTGGGGCGTGACAGGCACGGTCTAGGATACGGGTCTTACAACTCTCTCCCCTCCTAATAAAAATTTGGTCCTCGAAATTTAAATTATAACACAACCAATACAAAGCTCACCAAGGGAGGGAAATCCACACCACTATATATAATCAGAACACAACATATCAACATGATCAAACACCTAAGATATGGGATAACGCCCACGAATCTCAAGCTCTAACTCCCAAGACGCCTCATTCATGAGCAATCTAGCAAGACGGTGTAGGGGCCAAGTCACACGAATCGTCGACGACTCCGATGTCTGAGGATCCTGCTATTGCTGGTGTGGAGGTTGCTGCTGAGGACGGGGACACTCACTCCTACGATGTCCTATCCCACCGCACCCAAAGCAAGCACCAGAGAACGGTCTGAGTGGTAGGGGCTGCCGAGAGTGGGGGCAATCCAAGAAGCGGTGCCCCGCCTCACCACATCTAAAGCATACACTTGAGGACTGACGTATAGGTGGTGCAAATGCTCGGAAGGTCGAACGGTTCCTGTGCCTCTGTGGCCATCGACATCGCGACAACTGGGATGTACCGGAGGGGGCCTTCCTCTTCCGGTCTCCTCTCTGAAGAATGAGGTCCGCACTTATGGACATGATCGGTGTTGTGCTGGACTCGGATGGGGATATAGAAGTCTCTGGTGGGGGACAGGAATCCCAGGCATAGAAGTAGAAGTCGTTCTGGTCACTCGCTTAGGTGCCATGTCCTACAGGAAGGAACAAGGGCCTATCATCCTTGGGCACTCTCGAATGCACACGCGATAGGGAGCTATATCAGGAAGTTTCTAAATTATTCGAATTCGGGGATCTAATCATTCTAAGTTCGCAACAATCACACAGTATAAGGTAGCTATCAGCAGATATGCGATGTTATCCTCATGTATTCCCAAGTTATGATCTGATACCAACTTCTGTCATGCCCCAAACCTGGAGATCGGATTCACAAGAATCTCGATCACCGAATCCGGTGCTGACAACCTCCGTAGTACTCCATTCTCGGCTCCTAGCGTCCATACGCCAGATTTCGATCCTGGGATCCTACAAGGAGCATTTTTTTGTACATTTATCTCGTAATAAGCATAACCACAAGTATACCCAAATCATAAAGGCAACATCATCATCACATGTAACAGCCCAAATTTTTCCCACCTGGAATTAGACGTCCTTAGGCGATGGGTCAAACCTAACACAGGTTTAACTTCTCAAACACTCAATTAAAGCCTCAAATCCCTTTTCAAACCATTTTCTTCACAAATCCCACCCTTCACCAACTTGTTCTTTCAAATTTTCTAAGCACTTTCATCCTAAACACTATCTTAAACTAGCTTAGTAGTATAACTTGGATCACTTTATATATAGACTACAAAGGCCTAGGTACCACCTCAGACAGAATTACTCAGGACTAAATCCTTTAGAAATTAGGCGAGAATTAGCCAGTGTTAAACTAGAGTACCTGTGAAATTAGCACCAACCACTTTAAATACGATCTGCAAGACCCAAAAATTGCAGAATCATTGATGCTAGGTTACCCTAAAATCTAGGATCAATCTCATTACCCGGCTGCTCTCGGGAGCATCTCGAAACTCCGTATTAGATCTGGACCGCACATCGGGAGTCCGAATAATACGAGGTTAAGGACTTAGGACCGCCTCGCTGGGCTTGACAACCATCTCGTAAATCAAATCCAGCCAGTGTCCTAGCGCTATTCGCTTGAGCTCGGAGTGAAGAGTGTGAGAAATATGAAATTTATTCAAAATAAAATATCTTGAATAGTAATCTGGCAAGTGCTGCTTGCGGATCAGTTTTAAGCAACCAGACCGTCAGAATCAGACCAAATTACACCCTCGGATCAGGAGAAATTTCATACACATTTACATGTACTCGGAATCTCCGATCGAGATCCGTTGACCGTTGAACTGAAACTGGTCCGCCACGCGTGATCTGGAATCCTGATTGAAGCGAAAACTTAACTCTACCTAGATCCGGTGTCGGTGATCTTAAGTCCGACATTTGGCTCAAGGAGGCCCGCCAGAAGTCCTCCGTTGAGCTGAAACAGGTCCACTTTGGTTATAACTTAAGTATACTTTGACCTGGAGTATATTTCTGTGAGTTTTTAGGCTATATAAAGACCTTGAACCCTCTCTCATTTCAGCCATACGAATTTGAGAGAAACCCTAGAGGGAGAAGAGAGAAAGAGAGAGAAAGTGGGAGAGTTGTGGGAGATCCTTCCTGCCTTTCTTCCTTGCTGCCTTAGGTGCTTAACCACCTCATTCTTATCGCTTTTCCGGCGATTTTAGCGACGTTTCTGGGTAAGAAACCCTAACCCTAAACTGATTTGGGGTTTTAAGAGTTGTAGGTTATGAAATAGGTAACCTATTTCATCATATAGGTTGCCAAATCGCCGTATACAAAGCCTTAGCAAATCTATCGACTCCGTTACGATTCTACGACAAGAGGTGCGGACTTTAGGTGTATAGGTTATGGTTTTCAATGCTTTCAATGTCAGATAATGATAGATTTATGATCTGCATGCAATTGCACATGTACAAAGTGCTATCTGTTTTCTGTTTCGATTAAAGATGAAAAATATGGAATTCTACATACTCTAGGTATTTGAAGAAAGTACCGTATACATACAAATTTTGGAAATGTGTATGACATGATTATTTGTTGTATGAATATATTATATGTGGATAAATTACCTGTTTGGTGAAAGGATTCGCCCTAATACATGTTTTTCCTATATACACTATGTATGTTGAAATTTTGTATTCTAGAAAATACCGTATACGTATAAATTTTGGAGATATACTTGTCATGATTAATTGCTGTATGAATATATATACATGGATAAAATACTCGCTTGGCTAAAGGATAACCCTAATACATGTTTTGCTAACATACACCATGTATGTTGTAATAGTGTATTCTAAGTGTTTGTGAAAATGACTGAATGAGTATAGAATTCTCATTCGTGCTCGCCATGACTAATTGTCATGGATAATTGATTGTTGTATTGGCGATACCCCTTGACGAACGGATTTGCCCTAAATCACGCCACGGCTAATACCACACTATATATGCTAAAATGTGTGGCCAAAGTGTTTGTGGAAATGACTGAATGAATATGGAACTTGGATTCCTACTTGCCATGACTATCCATCGTGGGTGTATGCGTGTTATGATTGGGGTAACTCCCTAGTGAAAAGATTTGGCCTTATACCTATGTGATCAACATATGTCATGTATGTTGATACATGTATTTTAAAGTGTTTGTTGAAATGTCTGAATGAGTAGTAGTTAGTAAATTGTAATGTTTAAGGGTGTTGAGATATGATTCTTAACTCCTTTAACTATGTGTATGATTTCCTTGGATAGCTGTGTGATTAGGAATTGAATATGTACAAACTCATGCTTGTGTTGTGCTTCATAACATGCTCAACTGCTTTTATGATTTTATCTATGTAATGCATATGTTAAATTCATGTTTACGTTGTATGATCCGTCATGGGTGATGGGGGAGTGGAGCAACGAATGCGTGCAACAGCCCTGACAGCCCTAAACGGATAATATCAGACTTTGATTGTATGATTTGAACCTTGATCCATTACTGCTTTACTATTTGAAATTGATTGTGTTTAGGGCTATGATTATAGTCCAGACAATCGGTACTAGAATTGAATTCGTGGCTGTGATTCATTTGCCACGTGTGATGTGTTCGACGAACTCGAGTCGTACTTCGGTTGGCGATAGTGTTGGCCACGCGAAGTGCTTATGCACTTCATGTCGTTCAACTTGTTGTGCGCTCGAGCTAGCCGAGCTCGTCAGGCAACCTGATCTGTCTTATGTATATTCACCATGTTTGGACGCTACTGCTTGAACCTAGGGTACCAAACTTACCAGTGGAATCCCTTTTAACCATGGTACCTCGATCCGCTAAGACTCATGAGCCGGGCATAATGGTATGGGACACCGTGGTCGAGCTGTCGGCCTACGCTGGGGCCACATGCCTCCCCATAGTGACCAGTGAGCAACCAAACTCGTGAGCAGATTATGGTGGTATGGGACACTATATTCGTGCTGTCGGCCTACATTGATAAGGTGATGGGGGAGTGGCGTAACGAATGCGAGCAACAGCCCTGACAGCCCTTTGTAGTGACCTCGAGCATACTCTGGAATCGCGGTGAGCCTTAGAGTTTTGCCGCGATGTATGGAGTATGAACTAGGCCTGTTTCTGTATAGTGATGAATCGTTAAAGAGGTGATGGGGGAGCGGTGTAACCTTTGTGCGTAACAGCCTTGACAGCCTTTGCAGTGACCTAGAAAACACACCATCGTCTGAGATTAACTAGGACTGACGACCGTAGAATGGATCATGTTTGGGAATGATACAAGGGAGGTACCTTAGTTTCCCAATCCTGTTGTTTGAAATGAACTAATAAATACTCGGTAATCATGCTCATCATGCATTGCATGTGCCTGGAAGATGTGGAGCACTGAGGGATGAAAGCATACCGCAAACGTGAGATGATGTCGCACGAGGGAGGGTGTGGGAGGGCATACATCATGACTGCATCCATACTTGTATTAATAAGAGTAGTTAGGAGTATTTGATTGCACTGCTTTATCATTACTGCTTGACTGAGTCGACAACATGTTAACCTTGCTTTATTATTCCACTGAGTTAGCTACTCACTCCCACGTTACGGGACGGTGTTGTACACACCAATCAGATTTGTTGAGTTTCAGGTGATGGCGATGCTTATGAAGCAAAGCCGGACTACTATGATGTTGAGGTGGAGCTCTCCTACATGTAGCTCTCTGACAGGTCTATGAAGACTTGGTATTGTATTGACGGGGCTATGGTACTTGGATTAGAAGACATTACACTTACACATTTGGTATATTTTAGAAATGTACTTGAATTTTATTAACCTGGTAATGTTATCACACTCTGGAGACTCACCACAGTTTTTATACATTTATATATCTATCATAGTCTTCCGCTTGCTAATTCACTGTCTCTAGAGTATAATATTCTGTTTTGCCTTAATCTCACTCATGTTCAATGTACTAATATAGACAACATTCAAACATCATTATCTATGTTGCATAAGTGATGTTCTGGAAACTCGAGAGTTGAGTTACTACTCGACCCTCGATTTTTCGGGATGTTACATCACATATCCACTAATATAAACTTTGAATATAATGCTAAAAGGGAAATACATATGTCAAAATAAAATCAAAGCTCCAGAAGACAGCTACATGCTCCAAGCTCCACGTTGCTGCAACTTAACATCACATGCACGCACCTATAGTGCATAAGCTTATAAAAAGCTTAGAGGGTGTGTGTAAGTGTGTGCACAAGGTAATTGTTAAGTATTCGATACAATGTCATAATCATATAATATCGGAAATACCGATAAGATCATGAGTCATACGATATCAGAGTAAGCGGAAATACTGACAAGTTCATGAGTCAATCAATATCAGAATACGCAATACAGATCAGCTATGCAAATGAGGAGTCATAAAGAGCCAAAATACCAAATGTCGATGATACAATGCAATATACAATTCCTGATGAGTTTATGGATAGCATCAGCCGTACCTAGACTATATAAATGCGAAGAAACACAGTAATCCAAATGTCATATGTCACGGATATAATGCAATATGTGGTGCGAATGGAATGACCAAGCTGGAGTGAAGTAGGGATGATAGTACATAGTATCGCAGGCTATGTGGTCTATCACAAGGGACTTTATCCAAACCAGTCCCATACCTAAATTTGGATAGTCAGACTCAATGTGGTAAACTCCTAATATCAGGTCAGTCGCACGCCCAACCGAAATCCTGACCATGCGAAGGTACACAACAATTAGTTGCACACCACCAGCTCGAGTGGATAGTGAATGAAACAAATGCATGAGTATGCACTCCTACTCAATAATTTCAAATATCAGTACGGTTCCTCTCTGAGAAATCATCGGGGTCTATTACACTCCAAAACAGATTGCCGCCCATCGCGCGCAACAAGGTGAGTGAAAGAGACCTCACTATCCGCCTGCAAATATTGGGCCCTGCTCGTCGATAACGGACCCATTCTTCGAGCTGGTCAGACTCAGCCTAGCATTGCCCCCTCCTCTCGGGCAGGTAAGGCTGTACCCCCTTCCAACTGACCACGACACAGTGGGAGACGCGGCCTAACGGTATACGGCTCTCATGCACTTATGCATCCACTCGGTCTAGACGTGGATGGAGCAACCTCTGGAACTAAGAGGGTTTTGGGACTTTCACCCAAGGATATCTATAACACCCATGTAGAACAGATTTCTGGTGTCCCATCTGGCCATCCATGATATGCATGTGGAGGCTACAACCCTGATGTCGCTAGGGCGTACGGTAATCATAATTACAAAAATGCGAGATGCATGAGTCACACAGTCCAATCATCATCAATCCTGCGCATACCGTGCGCTCATGTGGGGCAACTCCGCCCATCAGGAAGTCCTATGAACAACCTACCCCATGACATATGCAACGGTCAACCATATCTCATATCAAACATGCAGAGATGATGCGTATGGGTATGTATCATGATGCTATGCTGTCACATACTCATAATCGGTATCAATAACCGACATCAACAATCGGCCTCGACAATCAGCCTCGACAATGTGGACATTTAACCAACATTGCCCCCAAGGAATGACGACATAGAGGCAAAACATATAATGGGCCCACGGCCTCACACAAAGGCCTAATATATAACACGATGGCCCTACTCAAGTGGACCTTGCTCATGGGCCTAATACATATCACAATGGGCCTTGCCCATAGGTCATGAATACATCATAATGAGCCTTACCCATGGGTCTCAAATACATGACATGTGGGCCCTACACATGGGTCTTGAATATTTCAAATAGGCCATTCATCATGGGCCTAATACGTGTCACAATGGGCCTTAACTACGGTCGCATGTACATCATATAGGTCACTACAATCGGCCTTGGCAATCGAAATCAGCCTCGACAATCGAGGTCGAAATCGACAATCGGAATTGGCCTCCACAATCGGAATCAGCCTACACAATCGGCCTTGACCAATTAGAATCGGCCTTGATAATCAGAATCGGAATCGGCCTCGACAAATTAGAATTGGCCTCGATTGTCGGAATCGATCGATAATCGAAATCGGCAAATCGGTCACATCAATCGGAATCGGCAATCGGTCATGACAATTGGAATCGACAATCGGTACGACAATCGGAATCGATCGATAATCAGAATCGACAAATCAGTCATGTCAATCGGAATCGGCAATCGGTAATGACAATCGGAATCGATCGATAATCAGAATCGGCAAATCGGTCACGACAATCGGAATCGGCAATCGGTCATGACAATCGGAATCGATCGATAATCAAAATCGGTAAATCGGTCACGTCAATCGGAATCGACAATCGGTCATGACAATCGGAATCGATCGATAATCGGAATCAACAAAACGGTCACGTCAATCGGAATCGATTGATAATCGGAATCAGCAAATCGGTCACGTCAATCGAAATCGACAATCGATCATGACAATCGGAATCGATCGATAATTGGAATCGGCAAATCGATTACGTCAATCAGAATCGACAATCGGTCATGACAATCAGAATCGATCGATAATCAGAATCGGTAAATCGGTCACGTCAACCAGAATCAACAATCGGTAAGAATGGGCTTAACAAAGCCTAAGGGAAGGTCACAATGAGGACATCTAACCTTCATTGCCCATCAATGTGGACATCTAACCAACGTTGCTCCCAATGAGTGACCCACATAAGGGATTCATACACAATGTAATGGCCACATATACATCACATCGGGCCCCGTTCATGGGCCCCACATACATCGCATCGGGCTTCATATAAGGGCCTCGAATGTACCACAATGGCGACGCCCATGGGCCTTGAATACATCACAATGGGCCTCGCCCATGGGCCGTAAATGCATTTCAATGGGCCGCGCCCCATGGGCCTCGAATACATCACAATGGGTCCCATCAAAATAGGCCACAAATATACCACATTGGGCCCCATCATATGGGTCGCAAATACATCACTACGGGCTACATAAATGGACAACATGGATACACAATACATACATCACGGCGGGTCGCATACACGGGCCTAATATACACCACTAAGGGCCACGAATACTACTTAATGGACCACACCAAAAAGGGCCATGAATACACAACAGGTGGGCCCGGCATATGGGCCCAATATACATAACAGGTGGGCCCTGCACATGGGCCTCATACACGCCAAGTGGGCTGCATCAATGGGCCGCACCAATGGGCTTCATATGCATCACAATGGGCTGTAATAATACATTAAGGTGGGCCTCACAGATGGGCTACATAATACATCAAGCGGGCCTCACGCAACAGGTGGGCCTCATATATATCAAGTGGGCCTTATGGGGTCGCCCAAGGTTTTAACAAAACAGATGGACAGCTTGGTAATACAACACATACTTCATGGTGGTCCCCAGTGCCTGGACCGTCCATCAAAATGGACAGACGGTGTGGATCGGAACATGTATACACCGTCCAGACCACTGGACGGTGTACATATACACTACATACATTGAGTGCGGGCCCCACGTTCACGGACGGTGTGAATAAGACATACATTAGTGAGTCCCACCAGATGAACGGTTTGAATATAACATAGACCTCATGATCAGATCCAGAGAGCTCCTAAGGTCAATCCATCAGCTGCATGCTTTTGGGGTCCACATCAGCGTCCTGATGATGGATGGCTGAGATGGAACGCCTACATCTTGGTGGGATCCACGGATGGATGGCGTGGACATAAGATACATACATCATGCGGGATCCACATGGGTGCTGACGTCAATACAGCAGCTATATAGCTGCTGTAAATATTCACAGCCAATCCTCATCCACAGAGGTGGGTCCCACGTGTAAGTGGCCCATCAATGAAATATAAAATATAAAATTATAATATAAAACATATCATATACATGTATATAATATTATTTAAATTTCTGATAAATCCAGCGTCCATGAGTCCAGCGTCCATGAGTGTTGACGACTGGATGCACAATACATCCAGGTGGACGGTGTTGTGATAAAAGACCCCATCACGGTGGCCCATGGTCCAGAGACGGACGGTTCAGACATACCACATACCTTATGATTGGATGCACCGAACTTGCTGCGTCCAGCAGCTGCTGCGTGCAGCGTGGGACCACCGTCCTTGCTTGGACGGTGTGGATTCGATACATCATCAAGATAGGCCACACGTGTGGCTTGCTGCTTTGGACAAAGCTGATATTGTTTTTCCCATTTGACGTCCAGCAGCAGCAGCTGCTGGACGTCCAATACTCGGACGGTCAGGCTCAGAACAGGTGGGCCCGTGATCTGGCCAAACAGGATGGACGGGTGTATGTAGTACATACATCGGAGGCGGGGTCTAGCAGCATGGACGGTCAGGATACAACGCATACATCAGGTGCGTCCCACCATCTGAACAGTTTTGGATCTAACACATTATCATAAGAGGTGGCTCCACCTATTCACTGACGTCAGCTGCTGCTGCTGAAAACGGGATGCACGGCGTGGCTGAAGCCCACATCACAGTGGGCCGCATCCAAATGGACGGTTGGCTGGAAGAAGCACACAGCACGGTGGGTCTTCACCGTCCAAGTTGCTGGACGGTGGAGATGCCACATACATCAAAGTGGGCTCCACCGTGATGTAAGGCGTGGATATATCACACGCATCAGGTGGGCCGTACGACATCAAAGGGAGAGAGAGAGAGAGAGGAATCGGAGTAGCGGAGGGGCCCCGCCACCCCTCTATACAATGCATACATCAAGATGGGTCCCACCAATGTGAGCCCTTAAATCACAAAATCAAATGAAAAAACACCACCTTTCTATCTTCTTGGACCGGTGGAATTCCTAGCTCCTCGGTTTCGAATTTGACGGAGGATGATGAAATTTGGAGGGTTAGGATGAAAGATGTGGGGGTAGGAAGATGGGCCACACCAAGGTTTTCTCATGGAGAGCTTGAACGTTGGGTTCTCCTTGGTTGCTTGGAAGAGAAGGAAGAGAGAGAGAGAGAGAGAGAGAGATAGAGAGAGAGAGAGAGAGAGAAGAGAGAGAGAGAAGATGGGTTTGAGTGTTTGAGTGTGATGGAGGGATGAAGAGGGGGAGAGAGAGAGAGAGAGAGAGAGAGAGAGAGAGAGAGAGAGAGGAGAGAGACGAGAGAGAGGTGTGGTGTGTGTGAGAGAGAGAGAGAGAGAGAGAGAGAAGATGGGATGAAAATGTTGACTTTTGAGTTGTTATGTAAGAGAGGTATGGTTGATTGATTGTTGTTGTACTTGATTAACATGTACTTGACATTGATGAGATTG
Source organism: Magnolia officinalis (assembly GCA_021015155.1). Taxonomy (NCBI): domain Eukaryota; kingdom Viridiplantae; phylum Streptophyta; class Magnoliopsida; order Magnoliales; family Magnoliaceae; genus Magnolia; species Magnolia officinalis. The sequence goes on along the minus strand of JAJHSJ010000009.1, from coordinate 49,384,229 downwards.
ATGGGACATGATTTGAAATCTCTCTTAGGTTTTGCAACGTGCGACATTTTTCTTGAATTGAACATGGGCCCACACCTCCTGGCTTGGGTATCGCCTTGGCGCGCGAGACGCGGCATCGGAATCACGGCGACGGCGCGGTCGCTAGGGTACAAGTCTCGGGTTGAGCCGACTCTGGTTGACGGTGTGTAACTCAGGGTCGTGCGCAAATGTCGGATAAAGGTCAAAGGTTGCCAGAATTCGACCGGGAAGACCGCGGAAGCCTACGGAACGGTACAGTCTAGGATACGGGTCTTACACCCACCATCCGCTCGGCTCGAAACTTCATACATGGCCTGAGGACCATAAATTAACTGTACACGTTGAATTTCAGCCGTTGAATCCCGGTGAAAGTGGCCCAATAGACAGATCAGCCCCTTAAATCCTGATTTGGGGCCCGCCTGATATCTAGATATGCTTCAATTTTGCTATCAACCCCTTAAATGGGGTGATAAAATTTATGGACGGAGCGGATTTCAGATACACATATCCATGGGACCCACACGTACAGTGAATGTGCAACGTGCACAAGTGCGCTAGACGTGCACCGAAAATCCAAAAGTCGGTCAGCGTGCGCTGACCGACTCTTCTTCTCAAGAATTCAAAAACGACAGTTGCCGTTCTCTGTTTGAAACGGAGACTTGCAGTCCTCTGTTGTGGGCCACCATCACAAGTCGAAGGTCCAATCTAGACCGTCCATTAGACCATAATAGCCCATAGTATCATCACCTAGGGGGCGGTATTTCAAATAACAGCAGAGATCAGCTTTTAACCATTCAAACTCGGGATGGACGGCAGCAAGAACATTCCATGGGCCACACCGAATCCGAGTCAAATCAGTCAATATCTAACTAAACATTCGACGTGAATCTAATGGACAGAGTAGATTTCGCTGAAGATGCTAATCATGGGCCCCACTGACGCCACCGACTCCATGATTCGCACAGCAGCAACGTGCGTACGCCATCCGGCTTTTCGTGGGCCATTGTGTGATCACAATCACGGTCGGATCTATGATCTGAACCATCCAACAGATGTAGAGGGGGGTCACGACCCCGTCCATGAAGCCAGATCAGAAATCCAGCACCAGCAGCCACCACAAATCCGAGCTGATGCAAGTTGGTTTCCAAGTTCTGCGGAAATGGGCCTGCGCAAACAACTTTTTGCTGCGTAACTGGAAGCAGCTGTCTCCCATTCGCACCATCCGACCGACCTTTCAGTTTCTATAAAAGGGAGAGGCAGCCGTGGGATCAGGGGATCTTGGGTTGGACACTTGTAAGAGTAAAAAAAAAAAAAAGAGATAGAGAGGAAGAAAGAAAAGGAGAGATGGTGGATTGCTCCAGAACAGATTAACTCAAAGGGATATGCGCCTTCTCAATTATATTTTTCTTCTGTCCATTTGAATCTATGTTATCCCATGAATTTTTAATTTCTTAGCTAGGGTTAAGATGAAGCCCCTAATTTGAATAATTCTTATTATTTGTTGATTTCATCTGTAATTAATTTATTTATTTCTTTCTCTATTATGATTAAATGAAAACTCCATACTTCTCCAATCTATGAACTTACCCAAAGTCTAGATGTGGATGTTGTTTGGAATCTTATTCTAGGTGTGCTTGTGTCTGACCATCAACAGGTTTTCCTATAGAGAAAGAAATAGGAATTTACATTTATTCATGCCTGACCATGGATGGAACAATGCAATCCTTGAGATTTTTCCCAATTTCATCTTCCGTGATTCATAATTAAGATATTATATGGTGGATGTGGATTTAAGTGGTTTGGTTTATTCTTAATGTCTATATATACATGACAATTGATGTGCATGCATTAGAGACAATTGATATTAAGGGAAAAAGTTATTTATGCTTCAAGGGAATTATACATCCTGTGTGCCAGACCAAGGACACAAATTGTGCTTTATTTATTGAATTTGCGTCATTCTGAATTAGGGTGAATCAATAAGTAAAACAAGAGTTAGGATAATTAGGGGTGGATTCAAAAGTCCTAGTGTTCTCCTTGAGTGAATTTTCCTTCTTGTTCTCAGTTATTTTTCTTTGATTTTTGTTAGTTTACTTAATAACTAGCTAAACTATTTGTTGGATTAGTTAAGAAGATTCATAAAATTCGAATTGTGACAACCAGTCATCGTGGGAACGATCTCGTAATACGTACCATGTCTACACCTGATTCGTATACTTGCGAATTTAAAATCAATTTAAATCAGGTTGGTTTAAATAAAACATCAGTCGATAAATGGAAACCTAGGCATAATGGTCCGCACCTTTGCAATGATTCGCCCGACTCAAAGCACTCATAGGATTATGGACTTGGGAAAAATGATTCTTATACCAATTTTAAAGCAACTACGTGAGATTCATGCAATTCAACATAGAAAAGCTTAGGTTGGGAAGTAGGGTTCGTTTCTTACCTCTCGATCGTGAGTGAGATGGATTCGATGGAGGAGAATGTCAAAGCTAAGGCTTGATCGAAGGGAATCCTTTAAGAACACTCCAAGATCTCCCTTACAAGATATCCCTCCTTATCTCTTTTTCTCATTCTTTCTTTCATTTTTGGGCAAAATTCGTATGGAATGGTGGGTTGCCAAATGAAGCCCTTATATAGTTCCAGAAGTTGTGTAAATGACCCTAAGGGCTAAGTTTTCATTATACTAGTCTTATGGGAGAGTGTTTCTAACTTATATGGCCCATTATAGAGTGTACATGTCAACATACACCATAGGATAGTTAGCCCTAATAATGATCTATATATGGATATAATCAACCCGCCATTTGGATGCGCCAATTGACGGATATGATCAGAATTCTATTCGACGGTCACCGATGGTCGATTGTTGAGGGTTAAATATCACATATTAGCCCCATCTGTTACTTGGTTTTATGAACATGATAATGCTTAATGTTCTATTTTAATCATGTTTGTGTTGCAAGGTGAATTCAAGAGCTTGGGTTGAAAAGGATGTTAAAAGCATGGATTTAACACTCAAGAATCACCAAAGCCAAGAATGGATCTGATGAAACCAAGAATGAAAATGCACATACTGAAGATCCAAGAAAACCAAGTACAGAATGAAGAAAATCGGAGTTTTGAAGTGCAATTCGGTGATCCTTGACTAATCCTGGCTCGGCTCGACTAGTCCTGCATACGCTCGACCAGTCCTGGCCTCGTCTCGACCAGTCCTGGCTATGCACGACTAGTCCTGGACTCTGCTCGACCAGTCGAAGGATGACTGGTTGAAGGTGTATCGACTCGAATTCTAGTGCGTAAAACATTAAAATCCCTGTCCTTCTCGACCAGTCGAAGGAGACCCTCGATCGATCGAGGACGTCCCACGACCAGTCGAGGGTTATGCAAATTTTGCACGGATTACGTAAGTTTGAGACGGTTTCTGGAAATTCCAACTTGGTGCGAAAGTCTAAGGCCTAAAACTATAAATAGGGGTCACTAGGGCATCCCTAGGCATCTTTTACGGTTTGAGGAGTGGAGCAAAAGGGCGGAGCCGCCGTCCAGGAGTGTTTCTTCTTCTTCCTTAGTTGATCTTTTTATTTTATTAAGAATTCTTAGTTCAATCATGTCTATGGTTGGCTAAACCTCTTAGATAGGGCTAAGAGGTGAAGCTTGTAGCGTGATTGGAATGTTTGCTTTGTTTTAATTAATGTTTTGTTGAACTCTCTTGGATTCTAGTTTGATTATGAAGGAATGTTTTTAATTTTTACTAGTTTATTGTGACAAATTACAATAGATTTGCGATAGCTTGAAATATCTTCTTTTCCAGAATTAAGATTGTGAAATTAGGAGATCCTGGTGTTCACCATCGTCCCTTGGGCATGGTAGGGTGACAGAATCCTTCCTAACCTTCACAATTCTCTTATGATTGGTTATAGGATTGGTAAATCCTACTGTTTGCCTTGTATCTTGGGCATGATTAGGAGACAGAATCACTTCCAAATCTTCACCACTCTTATCCATTGATGATTAGATCCATGAGAAGTTCGAAGATCTGACAAATCTCTTCTTACCAACTGGATAAGATAGGACTCTGATTTCAATTGTGTCCTTGAACCATGCAAGGTAGCTTCCCAATTGCTATAAGTGGATCCTTGGCACCCTAGTTCCTACTTTTAAATTTATTAGTTTTTAATTAATCCATTCACAATTACTCTCTTAAAATATTCAGAATTAGGTTTACATCTTCTTCTAGTTCTAGTTCTAGTTCTAGTTACTTTCAGAAGACACACAAGTTCAGTCCCTGTGGATTCGACCTTGGTCTCACCGAGATATTACATCGCGATCCTACAGTTGGGGTTGTGAACAAGTTTTTGGAAAGTCTAAGGCCTAAAACTATAAATAGGGGTCCCTAGCGCATCCTAGGCGTCTTCTAGGGTTTGAGGAGTGAAGCAAAAGGCACTACAAGAAATCCTACTTTTAGCGATGAAAATTTTCGTCGCTAAAAGCCAAATTTTCGTAGCTAAAGTTTTTTAGCGACGAAAATTTTCGTCGCTAAATTCGTTGCTAATACACCGCCACAAAAGACTTTCAGCTGCGAAAAATTTAAATCGTCGCTAAATGGAAACTTTTTAGCGACGAAAATTTTCGTCGTTAAAAAAAACTATGGAAGACTTTTAGTAGCGAAACTTTCGCTGCTAAAAATAATCATTCCACTTTTAGCAACGAAAATTTTCGTTGCTAAAAAAACTGTGGAAGACTTTTAGCAGCGAAAATGTTCGCTGCTAAAAATAATCATTCCACTTTTAGAAACGAAAATTTTTTTGTCGCCGTAGAAGGTGGAATAATTATTTTTAGCAGCGAAAATTTTCGCTGCTAAAAGTCTTCCACATTTTTTTAGCAGCAAAAATTTTCGCTGCTAAAAATAATCATTCCACTTTTAGCAACGAAAATTTTCGTCGCTAAAAAAACTGTGGAAGACTTTTAGCAGCGAAAATTTTCGCTGCTAAAATAATCATTCCACTTTTCGCGACGATAATTTTCGTCGCCAAAAAAAATATTGCAAGACTATTAGCAGTGAAAATTTTCGCCGCTAAAAACAATGTGGTAGACTTTTTAACAACGCAACTTTTCGTAGCTAAAAGTCTCTTTTTTTTAAAAAAAATCCAGCACAAAATTGCTAGAATATTTTCCCCGTTATACACCTGTTATAATATATTTCATCATATTCTTCCTGATATACACCTATTATATAATATATTTCATCATATTCACATTCACATCAATATAAACAACCCATATTTCATCATATTCACATTCACATTCACATTCACAGCCATCATATTCACATCCATATTTCATCATATTCACATTCACATTCACAGCCATCATATTCACATCCATATTTCATCATATTCACATTCACATTCACAGCCAACTGCTGCTCATCAACATTTTCCTTTCATGGGATCAAGAATAAAAATTATAATGGGTTTTGCTCAAACTCGTACTTGTACACTTGGAGCATCTTACAAATTGAATATGATAACAGATCCTTAATGTATAAAATCAAGCAAGAGACACGTTAATAACAATGCAGTTGGCTTGAACCTTGAGACTCAAAACTCCTTTTCAATTGGTCAGCAAATATAATTGAATTAAAAATGAGAAAATCAACATTTGTGTTATGGAAGAATCAAGCCTATGTTTACACCGAAGAAGCCTGCAAAACAATGCAGTTGGCTTTTGGTTTGCAAAGTGGCTCTTGAGAAACCAAATAAGTTTTTGAGGAATGCTTGAGGATGGCAAATTTCTCCAAGACTTCATCAATTATATATCACTTCAACTCAATAAACAAAACCACAAACAGGAAAAGCTGGAGAAAAAACTAGAATCTGAACGTTACAGTAATAACCTGGGACTAACTATTGCAATTGAATTAGGTTTTATCAACATCATGTAAATGCAATTTTTCGGTGCTCATTTTGTTGGTTCATTTCGATTCACAAGCCAAATAGGAAATTACCCATTTTTTAAATAAATCAACTGGTAACTTTGTGAATTGGATCAGATAGAAGCAAACAAGGTATCCTACTTTTATTCACACAACCAATTCCAAGACAGAGAACCCCAACTTCTCATTAAGAACACTAATAAAATTTCAAATATGCCAACAAGGATGGAATTTACTCATAGAAGGATTGAAATTCTAAGCCATACCTTTCGACTGCAACACCTACTTGAAAGCACCAATACCCACATTCCAAGTGACCACCTGTAAAAAAGAAAAGAAACAGAATGATTTTACAAAGTGTGTTGGTGTCAAAAGGATGGAGAACATAAATAAATACTCACCAATCACATTCCATTCCAGCTCTAGATGGAATACTAAATATGCACAAAAATCATCTAAGCAGAGCAAAGCAGCAAAAAAATCTACATGAACGACACTGGACGGCATCCAAACAACATAGCACAGTTGAAACCTCTTCTGCGTCTTCAGACTAGCCTCTTTCAGCCTCAACGCCCAACAGAGAAATCAGCTCAAATAACAGAGTATCACATGTCACTCAAACCTCAATGAAGAGAAAGTACAACACCTAGATAGCCCATACCTCCAGAGACCGGCCAGCTGAAAATCTGCATAGCAATAATCCTGCAAACACTCCCAGTCAACTGCATGACTTCCCTGTATCCAACCATTCATAACAATTCACCCACTAAACATACATATTTCCAGCCATTCAATTCTGCGCCAACAGACAACTGGTCATATGAATGGCCACACAAACAAATGCAGATGCAACTTCATTACAGTCTTCAGCCAGCAGCAGTGATAAAATGAACAAAAGCATTCTATCTGCAGAAATTTAGAAATCAGGGCCAACCAGCCAGTCTAGATAAACTGACCAGCATACTAATTTCATGTATCGATTACACAAGTAAATAAAAATGAAGAGGGAAAAGAAGTCTCACCAATGCAGCTAGCGTATGCCGATGGAGGGTATGTGATGAATCTTGTGCCAATCCTCTCCCTCGTCTTCTTGATGCATTTCTCTGAATTCAACGGGCATTTGTTGGGTCCTTACTCTTGCTCCGGTGGTAGGCTCTTAGGATTTCAACACCTGGTCAAGGGTTCAAGTACCCATAGGTGGTGAAATTCGACTACCGCATGAGTGTGTGGGGGTGTGTGTGTAAAAAAAAAAATGGGCATCTGCTGCAACCCCTATTGGAGATGTAAGAATTCGAGTCGAGGAAACCCTTGTGCAAAGCAAGCCATTCTCCAGTTTCATGTACGAACAGTCCAGCAATCTGAGAATGTAAAGGTTTTTTGTAAAGATGTGGAAAAGAAATATTCAATGGGACTAGGTATCCCATCACAAACAAGGACTAGAGGCAGTCCAATTTGACAATGGATACAAACAATACCTCATCAGACAGTCCATCTAAACATATTGCTGGTTTTCTAAGATTGGAGAGCTTTTTCAAGCAATCATGCATCCATTCACCTGCCGTTACATATGATAGAGTTTGGAGATTACTAATCCGGTCAAGTCATGCATGCCCTTCTATCAGACCTCAACCTCCATTTACGCTCTTCATTTGGGGAAAAAAAAAAAGAGCTAACAGAATATGAATTATGCTTTCATGTTTCTCAAAATTACAGATTTTCTGCTACATCTTCTAAGACTGCAAAAACCATCTTTCAAAGATTTAAAGCTGGTTTTGTTTCAGAACAACCAATTTCTGCTACACATAAAATGGTGGCTTCAAGCAGTGGCCCTACAAACTCAAGCAACAGAAGAAGCCCAACTAGTTCAAATTTGTGGGATTAGGTCACTCTCAGTAGATTTTCTATGCACTATGAATCTATCCACATGCATATTGTTGGAATTTGATTATCAGAAATTAAAGATTGCATACGTGGCAGAAGAACAATTCAAACTAAAACTACCAAAATTATGGCCCCTGGTGCATGAACCAAAAATTGGGGTGGTGGTCCCAACAAAAGACCTGTAGTGAGATTTTTTATATGGGTGAATCTTGTCACCATCTAATCTGGTTGGGTAGTGATAAGATTCATTAAACCTACTACATAGGTTGGCAAATATTTTAATTAGGAAAATGATCAATTTTGAAGTAGCCATTAGCTAGAAAAATGGCACAATCCTCTCAGCAAGAAAACTCACTTAGCATCAATTATTTCAAGCAACTTGCTTTGGTACTTGTTCCCAAGAGCCTGAAGAGCAAAAAATGTCATTAGTCATGTAGATTTTTTGTTACAAGACAAATTACATAACCAAAAAAAAAAAAATCCATAACGACTAAATTGCATGAAAAGAGGATCTAACATTTTTCAAAATGGTAAATGAAAATTTCTAAATCAAGGAAACAGAAACACATGAAAATAAGAGGTTCAAGGGTCATCTAAGCCAACCATTAAGAGTCATTTCAGTCACCACGCCTACAAGGATCATAACTCCAGATGGAAAAGGAAAAAGAAAAGAAGAAGAAGAAGAAGAAGAAGAAGAAAGGAACATAATTCCAAACCATAGATCTAACTAGGATGGTACTTGGTTTGTAACCCAATGTGCCTTTTGCATGGCTTTCTTATGACTTGAGAAACTCCAATCATTTGCATTCTAATAGTCATTATAAAATTACTTGATCAATCTAATAACATTTTGTTGGTGTGCTTCAGTTATTACCAGCTTTACTAGTATGAAGGAGTATCTTTAATCCATTTGCAACAGACAAATGGAAGTTCATAGAAGTTTTGTGAAAGCATAATAGACTCTAAAATTTATGGGAACCTTTACAAATGTAAAGAAGATGATGTAGACTCTAAAATTTATGTAATTGCATATAATATACCTATTATATTAAACTATACCTATTATCAAATCACATGCTTACGTTATGACCTGAGTTTTTTTTTATAAAGGCCAGTCCAAAACTCAACTGGACCACAACATATGAGGGATGGAAGCAACCTACCAAGTCTCCACCATATCCATGGTGGACTCTTATTGGCCCCACCATATATCTTCCTAACCAATTGATTAGTGCCCTACAGCAATCAGTGTGTCCTTGGCCATCTTAAGAAATGAAACACGTAAATAGACACAAACAAACATCCAAGAAGAAAACATAATAAGAACCTATGTTTGAACAAAGATGAAGAGAACAAAGTAAATAATAAAAAGAAATTCGAAGAAAATATTTCACCAATATGCTTCTCGACATGAGATTCATGCATCAACCCTTTCTTTCTTTAGGTTGTGTTTGTAGGGCTGTCAATGGGCTCATCCTATTCAAAATTTTGATTTTGCTTAGCCTGGCCTAGCTGATTGATGACGCCATGTGTTTGGTAAAGGAAGTTTATCTTGAATTGAAAATTTCCCACACACTTTGTGTTAATTATATTTTGATATTAAACATGTATCCAACGTCTTTACTGCAATTCAGTTCAATTGAGCACTAAATACATGAACTAAAATAGATATAGATTTCCAAAGACTTTTCAAAAGAAGTGGATGGACATACTAATGGTTTAAACTACAAATGTCCTAAACAAAAAACATGTAATTGCTGATCTGAAAAAAGGGCTAGGTACTTTTACTCTCCTTGTAAGACAAAAAACATGAATATCGTGTCCTACTCCCTTCACAACCATTGTGGCATGTCTAAACCGATCATTCCAATTCAAAGCAACCACAATCCCAACTAAGCATGAATGTACATTGTTCCCTTGTGGCCCACCATCTTTTGGATAGGCTTGATTTTGGTTTCTATGATAAGTAAGAAAGAAGAACACCTATAATTCACGAATAGCAATACAACACGAAGGAACATAATAGTTTCATAGTATAGTTCCCTATAATTTCAAAATAACTACCACCTAAAAAAAAATTGCTTACCATTGCTAGTGCATGCCCTGATAGATCATCCCCCCTGAGAATCCTCTACAGTGTTGGATGGTTGTCGCCCAATCTAGGCCTCCATTGATTCTGCATAGGATGCCACAGACTAGGAATTGTTTCCCTTGAAAATTTCTCTTATTTTTCTCATTCCATATGCTCCAAATGACAGCAAAGAAGACTCCATGCCACAGACATCTTCCAATGGGCTCCCCATGCACTCGCTGACCAGCTCTGAAATAGATGCGGGACAGCTCTGAAAGAAATGAAAAGCTTGATAAATACAATACCCACTTGCAAATTGTAGTAAATGAAACATGTGGAGAAGATAACAAAAAAGAACTTAGAACTACTTAAAGATGGAAAAATAGTGGATGTTTGCTAGCTCACATGTACATCTTCACATGCAGATGAGGATGTGGAACATACGAAAATCAGTTGGCCCCACTATAGATAACCTAGCCCAAAAACCAGGCTGGTTATCTAAATTGTGAAACTGGAAGATCCAAAACAATCAAAATCTGGGAAGATAAATTATCAACAAAGTAACTGCAAGTCTTTACTAGTGCTGGAATTGGCAGTCCCTAACAATTGATGAATAAATGCCCTTTCAGTTTTCTCAGCTGAACAAAAGAGTAACTGCAAGTCTTTACTAGTATTTGTCTTTTTCAGAAATCTAGTTTGCTAAGTGCCAAAGGGTTGCATGCCAAAACAAGGTACTGTAGCAAGGAACAAATAGAAATTGGGTTACATGCCAAATTCCTGAAGTAATGTTAAGGGGAGCCCACACAAGTCATTTGTACCTAAGTTTGTGGTATTGAAAATGTTTGCACCTGATCATTTTCAATATACATGTGTTTACATGTGCTTGTGTGTATGAGAAACGATGGCATCCAATCGTTTTTCCTCGTTGTTTTCTTTGAAAGCATAACTGTCACACCCCGAACTCGGAGACCGGGCTCACAAAATTCCCGATCGCTGACAGCCTCCTTAGTACCCCATTCTCGGCTCCCGGCACCCATATACCAGGTTCCGATCCTGGGATACTATAAGGAGGATTTCTGATAATCCATTTGATTTGTAATGAGCATAACCAAGCATAACCCACGAACAATAACCACAAGAACACCATCACAAAATCCACTATGAACAAAAACTTTGAATATAGTGCATAGGAAGGGAAATACAATATAGTGCAAGTAACAAAAACTCCAAAAGCTCGGTGGTACGTTCCAACTGCGGCGAAACTACAGCTGCGTCCTGGCGTCACCTGCACGCATCAATCGTGCATAAGCTTATAAAAAGCTTAGAGGGCGGTGTAAGTGGTGCGAACGTGCTCAGAATGCAATGCCGGAGTAATGCAGAATTATGCTGATGAGTACGAAAATGCAACTAGCCGTACCAAGGCTATGCAGTACAAGATGTGAATGTTATCGGCCATACCAAGGCCATGCAATGCAATATATAAGTCAAGCATGTCAATCCTCATACCAATGCAACTCCTTACAAGAGCGTCAAATCAGTACGGTTCTCAATCTGGATAATCACCGGGGTTCAGTACACTCCAAATGGCACTGTCTCTCTCCAAGCAGCACAATCCAAGTGAGCGTAAGAAACCTCACTATCCGCCTGGCCAATAGTCAGCCAATACCTATCCGGCAAGTCGATAGCGAACCCATTTTCGAGCTGGTCAAACTCAGCCTAGTAATGCCCCCTGCTCTCGGGCGAGTAAGGCACACCCCTTTCCAACCGACCACGACACAGTGGGAGACGCGGCCTCATGGTATTCGGCCCTCGTGCGCTCGTATATCCACTCGGTCTCGACGTTGGAGTCATCCTCTGGTACCATCGGGTTCAGGGACTCTCACCCAGGGACATCTATGGCGCCCCAATTGCTTGGAACAAGATTTTTCGATATCCAACCAGCCAACCACGATACATCTGTGGAGGCTATGGCCCTGATGTCGCTAGGGCATATCACAATCACACAGATGCAAATGCATGAACCACTCTACCAATCATGCAACCATCCTGCGTGAAGCACGCGCTCATGTAGGGCAACTCCGCCTATCAGGGAGCCCATAAACAGTCTGCCCGAAGGCATATGCTATGATCAGACACTCCTCATCTCAAGCATACATATGATGCGTATGATTATGAATCATGGGCTGTGCTAAACATGTTATAAAGCAATAAACTATCCTCTTAATGAAGATGGGCCTATATGGCCTACATGAAACAGATGTGGGCCTATCAGTGGCCTTAGGGAGAGTTATAATGTGGACATCGAACCAACATTACTCGTACAATGTGGACGTCAAACCAACATTGTCCCCAAGGCTCGGCTCGTCTTAAATACCATTAAATAAATCATGGTGGAATCACACATTGCAATGTGCCTTAGGTACACCTCATGGGGCCCCAAATACATCAAATGGGCCGTATCTCCTAGGCCTTATAATCATCAAGTGGGCCACCTTAATGAGCCTCACCAATGGGCCTTAGGTTCATTGCAATGGGTCATTACCCATGGGCCTTAGAGTGCATTAAAAAAAATGAGCTCAATCACTTAAACTTTACGTGTATCAAATGGGTCTAATCACATAGGCCTTTATATTCCAAGTGGGCCTCAACAATGGACCACAAATACCTCAAATGGGCCTCGTAACGTGGACCTATATACATGCCAAGATGGGCCTAAATACATGAGCCCATAAATATCCAAGAGGGCCTTAATAATGGGCCCAAAAAAAATACATCAAGATGGGCCTAAGTTTATGGGCCCATATGCATCCAAGTGGGCCACATGTGAAGCCCACCATAATGTTTATTTTACTATTCAATCTGTTGATAAGGCCACATGAATAGGGGCCCACCAAATTGTCCATTTTCCAGCCAACCTATTAATGTAGTCACATGGACCAAGGGAGGGCCCATTGTAACGTTTATTTATTTATTTATTATTATTATTATTATTATTTATTATATATATATATATATATATATTTTTTTTAACAGTGGGTATTCATTCAACACCGTCGCCTGCACCGTGGGCAAACACACATCATGGTGGGGCCGTGCACACTCATCACGGTGGGGCCAGGGTAGGGCCCACTGTAATGTTTATTTGCCAACCAACCTCCTGGAAAGGTTACGTGGGCAGGGGCCCACTGTAATGTTTATTTCCACCAACCTATTGATATGGTCAGTAGACCAAGGAGCCCATCATGATGTGGTCCACAAATCCAGCTCACACATTATGTGTGTCCCCCCATACTGACCGTCCAGACCAAGTTTCAGCCGTGTCCAAATCTCAGGTAGGCCCCACCAAGTGATTTTATATGTTTAGGCACATCTTCACATGATTCAAGATGGTATGGCCCACCTGAGTTCCGTATACAGCTGATTTTTGGAGTGGCCCCTGATAGAAAGGGGGTCATCAGGATGCACGGTGTTGATTTTCGAAACACATCACGATGGGGGGTCCACAGCTGGGCCGTGAGGCCCAGCGTCCATCCGCCACCCATGCAGGCAGGCGCTGCCTGCGTCTGCTGCAACAGCAGCGCTGCTGCTTTCAAACTTTTTTTTTTTTTTTTTTTTGTTTCGGGGCCCACCGAGATGTGATTCACAATCCTACCCACCCATTATGTGTGTCCCAATTGTTTGGCCGTCCAGACTGAATTTCAGATGCATCCAAACTCCAGGTGGGTCCCACCAAGCACTTTTATATGTTTTGGCATGTTTTCACATGGTTTTAGATGGTATGGCCCACCCGGTGATCGGATCATCTTGAAACTTTGGCTCAATGCCTAAAATGATCTGAAGATTAGAATGGACGGTGTGGATCACATACATACATCAAGGTGGGGCCTGCATGAGCAGCCCACAAAAAAGGTAACTTTTTTTTTTTTTTTGTTAGCCAGTACGCCTACGTCTAGCATCCAGAGACGCTGGACGGTTTAGATAAACACTGCCTCATGGTGGGTCCCACACGTGAGTGGCCCACGTTCATCAAGGTAGGTCCCACATGATCATGGCCCACCATATATATAAATATTAATAAATATTATAATATATCATTTACTCTAAATAGGGGGTGGATCTCTCCTAAAATGAGGTGGGCCACCCTATTTGATGGATGGAGTAGATTTAACATATTGGTGGGGCCCACTCCATTCTAAGGAAGAGAGAAAGAGAGGGAAAGAGAGAGAAAGAGAGAGAGATACACGGTGAGATAGAGGAGGAACCCCGCCACTATGGGCCCTCCATTTCATACATGTATACATCAAACGGGTCCCACCACATGTGGCCCAAAAAAAAATACGAGAAATGATGGTGGATCACCCACCTATCTTCCTTCTTCTTGCTCCCCTAGCTTCCTTAGCTCCTTGCCTCCTCTTTCAATGGTGGTTGATGATGATCCAACGGTTGAGATGAGAGATGTGAGAGTGTAGGGTAAAGTGGGCCACACTTGTTGTTTAGGAGGGAGAGAAGAGTTTGGACGTGTGAGAGGGAGAAAATGGGAGAATGAGAGAGAGAGAGAAAAAAAGAAATAAAATAAAAGGAGAGGGAGGGATGGAGGGATGATGTCATGGGCATGGGTAGAGTTGAAAATGAGAGAGAGAGAGTTGACTTGGGCTTGCTTGTGTAAGAGAGAGGCATGGGTTGTTGTACTTGGGTAGGTGTGACTTGACTTGTACTTGACATGAGTGATTGATTTGATTGATGGGACATCTCGTAGAGATTCCCTCGAAGTTCGCAACGTGCGGTGTTTTATTCGAATTGAACGCAGGCCGACATCTTCTAGCCTGGGTATCGGGTCGGTGCGTGAGTCGCGGCGTTAGAACCGCGGCGACGGCGCGGTCGCCAAGGTACAAGTTTCGAGTCGAGTCGACTCTGATATGCAGGACTCGGCTTAGGTGCATGCGCAATGTTGAATACAGGTCGAAGGTTGCCGGAATTCGACCGGTAGAATCGCGGGAGCTGACTGAACGGTACGGTTTAGGTTACGGGTCTTACAACTCTTCCCTCCAAATAAAAATTTCGTCCTCGAAATTTACTCAATCATCGCAAGAGAACATAACTCAAAATAGAAGAGGAAACAAAGCATCGTCATATAAAGTCGAAGACAACATACAAGATACAGTATATGATCAATCATCAAAGAGATGGGGATAGCGCTCTCGAATCTCGGCCTCGCGCTCCCAAGATGCCTCGTCAACAGAATGGTGACCCCACTGAACCTTCACCAAGGGTATGACCTTGGTCCGGAGGACCTGCTCCTTCCGATCAAGGATACGAACTGGCTGCTCAATGTAAGAAGCATCCTCACGAACCTCCAACGGCTGCCAATCAATAACAGGTACCACGTCTGACCCACACTTCCTCAACATAGAGACGTGGAAAAAGTTGTGGACGCCAGACAACTGCAGTGGCAAGGCAAGCCGATAGGCCACGGCGCCAACGCGCCCAGTGATCTCGAAAGGTCCTATAAATCTCGGGGCAAGCTTGCCCTTCGCTCCAAATCGAACTACGCCCTTCATGGGCGAGACCTTGAGATACACATGGTCCCCTACGTCAAACTCTAAGGGACGACGCCGGCGATCAGCAAAACTCTTCTGCCGACTCTGTGCTGTGCGCATCCTCTGCTGATGATATCGATAGCCTCTGAAGTCTCCTGCACAAGCTCGAGACCTAGGAGACGCCGCTCTCCAACCTCGGTCCAACAACTCGGAGATCTGCACGGTCTGCCATACAAAGCCTCAAAAGGAGCAATGCCGATGGTCGCCTGATAACTATTGTTATACGCGAACTCAGCCAATCGCAGATGCTCATCCCAGCTACCCCCGAAATCAATCGCGCAGGCCCGAAGCATATCCTCAAGAATCTGATTGACCCTCTCGGTCTGACCATCGGTTTGCGGATGATACGCGGTACTGAGCTGCAAATCAGTGCCCATAGCTCTCTGAAAGCTCCTCCAGAACTGAGACGTGAACCTCGGGTCTCGGTCAGAAATAATCGAGACTGGAACGCCGTGCAGTCTCACAATCTCCTCAATGAATAACCTCGCAAGATGGTCCAGAGGCCAAGTCACACGAATCGCAAGAAAATGTGCCGACTTCGTTAGACGATCAACGACAACCCAGATGGCGTCATGACCGCGCTGAGTCCTCGGCAAACCCATAATGAAATCTGTAGATACGTGCTCCCACTTCCACATCGGGACACTCAATGGCTGCAATAGACCAGGGGGTCTCTGATGATCGGCCTTGACACGCTGGCATGTGTCACACTCGGCCACGAAGCTGGCAATCTGGCGCTTCATCCCCGCCCAAAAATACTGTCTCCTCATATCACGATACATCTTCGTCGAGCCAGGGTGGATAGAAAACCGCGATCGATGTGCCTCGGTCATAAGATCTCTGCGCAACTCTGGAATATCCGTGACACATAATCGGCCTCTGAAGCGAAGTCCACCATCAGCACCCATCTGCCAATCTGTCTGACTCTCAGATGCTGCCTCTGCTCGATAGTCCTGTAACGACTCATCTGTCTGCTGAGCCTCGATCACCCTTGCGACAAGAGAGGGTTGAATCGACAGGCTCGATAACTGAACGATAGAAGACTGCAGACCAAAATCAAAGTCGTACTCTACGATATCCTCGAGCATCTTCCACTCCTGAATCATCATGTGTGCCACCAGGCCTCGCGGTTGACGGCTGAGGGCATCCGCCACCACGTTTGCCTTACCTGGATGGTACTGGAGGTCAAAATCATAGTCTTTCAGAAGCTCCATCCAACGTCTCTGTCTCATGTTCAGCTCGGACTGAGAGAATAGATACTTCAAGCTCTTGTGGTCAGAGAAGAGCTCGAACCTGACCCCATAGAAATAGTGTCTCCACACCTTCAGTGCGAAGACGACTGCTGCCAGCTCCAGATCATGCGTGGGGTAGTTCAGCTCATGGACCTTGAGCTGACGAGATGCGAAGGCTACAGGCCTGCCATGCTGCATCAGGACAACACCCAATCCAATACGCGAAGCATCAGTAAATACAACGAATCCATCACTCCTAGAGGGAAGAGTGAGGACAGGAGCGGATGTCAGACGGTCCTTCAACTCCATAAATGCTCGCTCGCATGCATCAGTCCAAATAAAATCTGTACCCTTCCGAGTCAACCTGGTCATCAGGGCGGCAATACGGGAGAAGCCCTCAATGAAACGCCGATAATAGCCCGCCAAACTAAGGAAACTGCGGATCTCAGACGCAGTCGTGGGCTGGTTCCACTGACGCACTGCCTCAACCTTTGAGGGGTCCACTGCGACACCCTCCCTCGTCACCACGTGACCGAGGAACTTCACCTCCTCTTGCCAGAACTCGCACTTCTCCAGCTTCGCATACAGTTGGTGGGCACGGAGGGTCTGCAAAGCGATCTCCAAATGCTGCATATGATCCTCACGGGTCCTCGAATAAATCAGAATGTCGTCGATGAAGACCACAACAAACTGATCGAGATATGGACGGAAGACCTCGTTCATCAACTGCATGAAGACCGCGGGTGCATTGGTCAGTCCAAAGGACATGACCTGAAACTCAAAATGTCCATAACGGTCCTGAAAACTGTCTTCAGGATGTCCTCCTCTCGGACACGAATCTGATGATAACCGGAACGTAGATCAATCTTCGAAAAGAACTGTGCACCCTACAGCTGATCGAATAAATCGTCTATCCTCGAGAGTGGGTACTTGTTCTTAATCGTGACCCGGTTGAGCTCGCGGTAGTCGACGCAAAGCCTCAACGAGCCATCCTTCTTCCTGACGAAGAGTACCGGCGCTCCCCAAGGCGAACTGCTCGGACGAATAAATCCAAGCTCACGCAACTCGTCCAACTGCCGCTGCAACTCATGCAACTCGTCCAACTTCTGTCACACCCGAACTCGGAGACCGGGCTCACAAAATTCCCGATCGCCGAATCCGGCGCCGACATCCTCCTTGTAGTATCCCAGGATCGGAACCTGGTATATGGGTGCCGGGAGCCGAGAATGGGGTACTACGGAGGCTGTCGGCGCCGAATTCGGCGATCGGGAATTTTGTGAGCCCAGTCTCCGAGTTCGGGGGGCGTGACAATAACTATAGCTGAAAGTGATGTAGGCAACATATGGGTCCAGCTATAGTGGACCCATATCCAGGTATTTATATCCCTTTTGCGGACCTGCCCAAACCCTGTTGATTCATCACCTAGTTACTAGCTAAATCGTGGAGTTAATTTATCTATCAATGATTACCACCATTGATATTCATCATCATCATGAAAAACCCCATGTTGTATCAATGATATAAATAGCTGTTGTCAGCAAGCAAGCCAGTTTACTAAAACTCAGTGAAGTGTTAACTGACGGTGGCCCTAGTCAATGTAAAACTCGGCCAAGTTTACTAAAACTCAGTGAGTCTTTTATAGAAATGATCCATAGCATGCACAAGCCAGTTTTTTCAACCGATCAAAGTCAACTCAAGTGAGTCCCTAGTTGACTCGCTGAGTTTTCATACAATGCCCTGCAAAAATCTCAAAAAAACTGGCATTTGGACCAGGTGATTTAGAGTGCATTCAGATACAGCCAAATTCCCATTCAGCAGTAAAGTAATCCACCCAAATTGCCATTATGCTCCAAATTTTTATTTTTTTTCCTAAACCATCCATGTAGAATGGAATAGACTTTGTTATAAGTCAAGTGCAAACACATGAAAGGATGAAAAGGCCAAGCTATATGTCCTAGGGGGGGGGGGGGGGGGGGTGAATAGGACTATGCCAAATTAAAATAAAATCAGCGGAAATAAAATAAACCAATAACCTTACAACTTGAATCAATTCACAAAGCTAAATTTAAATCACCTTGATAAATAGATATCGAGAGATTGATTCAAATTCAGTTCTAAGGACAACCTTACACCATAATCAACAAGGGCTTATGGTAGGACAACCTTATTTCTAGAACCTCTTTTGGATCAAGGACTCAATATTAACATAAGTAAATGAAATAGCAAGGAATTGAATTTAAATACAGAAGTAAGATCTAAATTATTACAACAATCCCCACACTTGCTTGAAATGTAAATAGTTACAACATTCACATCCACTTGTACATTCCACATAATCGAATGATAAAAGATATGAAAATTAAGCAAGCATTCAAACCACAAGTCAAAGAGTTATAGTGGTTCGCTTATGTGTACACCAACTGTTTTCCAACAGCCACACAAAAAGCTACTCCACTCCTAATATCCTCACACAGGGGATATTAGCGTTCACTAACAAATAGGTTTTCACAGGTTCACCAAAAACCTTTACAATTATGTCTTTTTCACTTGGGCTTACACAATTCAAAAACCCCTCTTTTCTGAGTTTTCTGGTTTTCCTCAGACAACCAATACAATGAGATTTTTCTGGCTCAACCTCAAACAAAACCAAAAGTAAATGAATTTTATAGAATTGTAAAATACCTGGATTTCTCCTTTTTCGTAGCAGCCCGGTAGAACCAATCGGAGTAGATGATTTGAATGTCAAAGTTCAATTTCCAATACTCACATTCATAAGGTTCTAAGTTCTAATTGATTTTAGATTTAACTCGTTGGGCGTAGCTAAATTTGATTTTGATTCCAAGAAGAAGGAATAAGATAATTCCTCTTTTCAAATAAGATTGGAATATAGAAACAAAATCAAATTAAATAAGCTAGCAAAAAGGAATATTAAATAAGCACAATCTAGCTTAAAATAAACACAAACTTATCTCAGAGTGATCACTTGAAAATTTCTTGAATTGAATAGCGTTGAAGTTATGAAAACTCTGAATTTCGTGTTCAATTTATAGAAGCAGAAATCGCTCCTACGACTGGTCTTAGAAACCTACGACTGGTCGTAGCTCTAACAGATTTTTGAAAAAATAAGCGCGATCTTTGAAAGCCGTTCTACGACTGGTCGTGAGTACCCTACGACTGGTCGTGGGTCACCTACGACTGGTCGTAGATCCTACGACTGGTCGTAGGACCAGTGATTTCGTTGCTGGACTTTAAGTCGTAGCTCCACGACTGGTCGTGGACGAGTCGAAGCCACACCTACGACCGATCGAAGGACCTCCAGGACTGGTCGTGGGCGTACCAAAAATTCCGAAAAAATCTTCAACTACTTAGGACTGGTCGTGGAATTTCTTGGACTAGTCGAACCAATGCTAGGACTGGTCGAACAAGAGCTAGGACTGGTCGTAGATTAGACCAACCATGTGTATTTTAAATATTTGAATAATGTATCCAAAGTGACCTACTTAAAGGGTCAACCTAAGGTCATTCAAACCTGAACCATGTCGTATGGACATTGAACTTCAACCATTCAACGAATGTAGATACTATGAATCATATCATGCTTGAGATCTTGAACCATATCATGCTTGAGATCTTGAACCATATCATGCTTGAGATCTTCATCAACATAGAACTACTTCATACGTTGTTTCTTTAGACTTGAACTTCAACTTGTAGCTTCTTGAGGCTTCAACATGTAGTTTCTTGGGGCTTCAACATGTAGCTTATTGAGGTGTCTTGAATTCCAATAAATGATCATACAAGTACAGAACACCGATAGATGTTTTTGGCACACAAAATTTGACAACCAACGGAGCATGAGATCATAACACTTACAATCTCCCCCTTTGTCAAATTTGTGACAAAACATCCAAATTATAATACTTCAAATTAAAATGAAGTACTCACAACATATTCACAATAAGTTGAACAATAGAGAAGCATACACACCACAAGTTCATATAGAGAAGCATGCACATATAACTAGCAATATTTCATTCTCACAAAACTACCCCAGAGTAATAGGTACCCCTGAGAAGCTTAACTCCCCCTGAGTAATAGATAATTGGAGCACAACTCCCAAAACTTCTCCCCCTTTTTGTCACAAAATGACAAAGGAACAAGGGCAGCAATAAAAATGAATATAGCAGTTAAAATATAGATTCAAGAAAACTTTAGTGCATAATTCAAAAAGTCAGTGAGTATGTAAAGTTAGAAACAAATATTACAGACTTAGTAAAACATTCAGTCAGAACCAGAGGATGGAGCAGGATTAGAAGGATCAATTTTGTATAAACCCTTAGCAATACGCCTCATATATTTGCGTAGATAAGAGAATTGCGTATCTTGGGTAACACGAATTTGAGCCACTTGCTCTTGAAGGGAATTCAATCTCTCATCAAAATCAGAGGGCTGAAAATCAGGATCATCAGCCGAGTCTGACTCAAGTTCTTCAAACAAATCATCCATATTCACGTCTTCAGTAGGATCACTAGCTTGACCAGCATCTCTTGCTTCAGCACCACCGCCACCAGCATCCACTTGGCCATCAGCCAATTCTAAAGTCATCTTGTTAATATTGGAATTATTGAAGGGGAGATGATGGATGGGTTTTTCTCTAGTAGGCATAGCAACGAGCATATGATTTGCCAGCATAGTCAACAAATAACCAAAGGGTATATCACTATGTCCAGGATGTTGACGAGACAGAATAATGGAATGACAAATTAAGGAAGGTAAACATATTTTTGCACCAGAATGACAGAATGCAAAACACGAACCATAAAAGCAGTGAGTTCGGTTTTATTGCCAGCACGAGGATAAAGATTAGAGATGAAAATCCTATGTAGTACTCTGTGTCTGGGTAACAAAAATCTTGAGGGAAGTGCATGACCTTTATGAGTCCAATGAACATCCAAATTACATAAATCTCTAGTAAGCATTCTACGTTCAGATTCAGAGAGACTGTCATGTAAAATACCAATTGGAATGCTCTCATCATTGACAGGTTTTCCATAATATCAGCAATCAAATGTCGATCCACTACAAACAATCCTTCTTGAGTATCAACTTTAAAAATTAAATTATCAAGAGAAAAATCACAGATACATGCAAACATGGATTGGGCAATGGACTGGTATGCAGGTCCACCCCAATGCAAGATGTTATCCCATCCCACAGATTCCAACAGAGTAGGAATACCATATGAAGCAATGTGATTTACATTCACAGGACGCTCAACAATAATATTTCGCATACGCAAATCCCGAACATTTTGAGGATCATTTTCGGGAGACCGAAGATGACGTTGTACAATAGAAGTTGATCTAGAAGAAGATGGACCTCTAGTAGTTTTCTTTTTACCTCTAGCATCCATTTTTAATGGAGGATTTCAATGAAACAACAAGATGCAAGATAGAAAAGATGAGGTTTTAATAGATCAGATTTTTCAAGATAAAACCCCAATCTTGCAATGAACGACCCAATAGATTCAACAAGAGAGTGATTTGAGACACTAATATCAAGAATCTATAATAAAAATGCAAAGGAACCACTAACCTTGAAGAACTAGGAAGGTGGGTTCGACCGGTCGTAGCTAGAGCCGTTGGTGGGAAAAAAGAAATGAGGAAGAAGAGTCAAAATCCCCAAATTAAAGTGAAAACCCGAGTTTCACGACCGGTCGTGTACGTGTTCGACCGGTCGTAGCACGACCGGTCGTGTACACTCACGACTGGTCGAGTACGACTCAAAATTTACAATATTTTTTTTTTTCAAATAATTTTCAAATTTAAGCAAATAAATCATCAAACTTATGTACATTATGATACACTAAATCATGCAAATTCAATTTAAATTGCACATACCGAGATCAAACTTTAATTTATTAAACCTGCTTTTGTCGAGCAGTTTAGTGAAAATGTCAGCAAGTTGAGTCTCGGTTGGAATGTAATCCAAACATATTACCTTTTCTTCCACTAATTCACGAATGTAATGAAATCTAATATCAATATGCTTAGTACGTGAATGCTGAACTGGATTTTTAGAGATATTTATTGCACTGGAATTATCGCAAAATAAAATCATAGAATCCTGAGTAATTCCATAATCGCTCAACATTCGTTTCATCCAAACAAGTTGAGTACATGCATTTCCAGCAGCAATGTATTCAGCCTCAGCTGTTGATAGCGATATAGAACTTTGCTTCTTACTAAACCAAGAAACAAGACAATTTCCAATGTAGAAACAACCACCACTGGTTGATTTCCTATCATCATTGTTTCCAGCCCAGTCAGCATCTGCATACCCGGCTAATTGAACATTAGTCTCATGTGGATACCAGAGACCTAGTTTAGTAGAACTTGCGACATATCGCATAATCCGCTTAACCGCAGTTAAGTGAGATTCTTTAGGATTTGATTGATAACGAGCACAAATACCAACACTCAAGGCTATATCTGGTCTACTAGCAGTCAGATAAAGTAAACTACCAATCAAACTACGATACAATTTAGGATCCACATCATTACCTGCAGAGTCTTTTGAGAGTCTCAAAGTTGTACTCATAGGAGTATCAAAATTTTTACCTTTCTCAAATCCAAATTTCTTGATTAAGCCCTGAGCATATTTGGTTTGAGAGATAAAAATTCCATCAGGTTGTTGTTTTACTTGCAACCCTAGGAAATAGTTTAATTCACCAACCATGCTCATTTCGAATTTAGACTTCATCAAATCTGCAAACTCAACAGTCATATTAGTACAGGTTGATCCATAAATAATATCGTCAACATATATTTGAACCATTAGAATATCATCGTTATACTTCTTAACAAAGAGTGTCTTATCAACACATCCCATCTGAAAATTATGACTTAGTAAAAACTTAGTCAGTTTTTCGTACCATGCTCTGGGAGCTTGTTTCAGACCATAGAGAGCCTTCTTAAGACGATACACATGATCAGTAAATTTAGGATCTTCAAACCCTGTTGGTTGTTCAACATATACCTCTTCATGTAAATCACCATTCAGAAAGGCACTCTTTACATCCATTTGATAAATTTTAATCTTTCTAAAACATGCAATGGAGATAAAAAGTCTGATTGATTCAAGACGAGCTACAGGGGCAAATGTCTCATTATAGTCAATACCTTCAATTTGTGTATATCCCTGTACAACTAGTCTTGCTTTATTTCGAATAATATTTCCAAGTTCATCAGATTTGTTTTTGAAAATCCATTTTGTTCCAATAATATGTTTATCTTTAGGTCTAGGAACAAGATACCAAACATCATTTCTGACAAACTGATTAAGCTCTTCTTGCATCGCAAGAATCCAGTTTTCATCCGAAAGTGCTTCTTTTACGTTAACTGGTTCAATCTGGGATGTAAAGCACACGTAATTACATATGTCCTCTAATTGTCTACGAGTGCGCACACCAGTGAGAGGGTTTCCAAGTATTTGAGAAGTTGGATGATCTTTAACAGTCCTAAATTCAGAATTAGGTTCACTTGGTGAAGTTTCTTGTTTTTCAAGTATAAGCACTTCATCATTATCTGAACTAGGAACAGGTGTATTCAAAAGATCGTCAATCACAACATTTATTGACTCTTGAATCACACCGGTCCTGTTGTTCAGAACACGATATGCACGACTGTTTAAAGAATACCCTAAAAAGATCCCTTCATCACTTTTAGTGTCGAATTTTCCCAAATTTTCACGGTCACGCAAAATATAACACTTACTACCAAAAACTCGAAAGTATTTGACAGAAGGCTTTTTCTCAAACCACATTTCATAAGCCGTTTTATTATTAGATTTACAGATATAAACACGGTTAATAATGTAGCAGGCTGTATTCACTGCTTCAGCCCATAGATTCCTAGGAGCTTCATGCTATTTAACATAACATTTCCCATTTCTTGAAGCACTCTATTCTTCCTCTCGACAATTCCATTTTGTTGAGGAGTTTTAGGTGCAGAGAATTCATGCGATATTCCCTGATCGCTACAGAATTTCTCAAAACCGCTATTTTCGAATTCGGATCCATGATCACTACGGATCTTGTTGACTTGAGAACTTTTTTCAGTTTGAATCCGTTTTATAATCTTTTTCACTTCATCAAGGGTTTTGATTTGTCTCTCAAGAATGAAACCCAAGTGAATCTTGTATAATCATCTACAATAACTAAGATGTATTTTTTGCCACCTCGACTTTCCGTTCTTGTTGGTCCTATAAGATCCATGTGGAGAAGCTCGAGTGGTCTTGTGGTGGTATTGGAGTTCACCTTTTTGTGAGAGCTCCTAGTTTGTTTACCATACTGGCATTCACCACAAATCTTGTCTACTTTTTGCATCTTAGGTAGACCTCTAATTAGTTCACCTTTGCTCAATCTGTATAAATTTCGATAGTGTACATGTCCAAGGCGTTTATGCCATAATTCTGTCTCATCGGTATGGACCATGTAACACGTTTGTTTAGATGAGCTACTATCGCTTACTATATAGCAGTTTTCAGAAGTTCTGCGACCAGTTAATATTACAGAACCCTTTTCATTTATTATTTCACAACCTTGATTAGAAAATTTAACATTATGGTTGTTATCGCATATTTGAGATATGCTCAACAGGTTGTGTTTTAAACCCTCAACATATAAAACATTTTTAAATAAGGGAAGGTTATAGAGTTGGACCGTACCTTTGCCAATAATCTTGCAGTTGCTACCATCACCAAATGTGACTGACCCATCAGTCATATCTTTAAGATCGGTGAATAGTGCTTTGTCGCCTGTCATATGTCTGGAGCATCCACTGTCTAGGTACCATTTCGAATGGCTTGTAGCTTTGAAAGCAGTGTGAGCAACCAAACAGACAGCTTTTGGAACCCATTTCAGTACAGTTTTAGGTTTAGGAGAATAATTGGTCTTCTTATGTTTATAGTTGTAGGAGTGTCCTACAGAATTAGATTTTAATAGCTCCTTCAGTAAATCAATAATTTTTTCAGCTAGTGGGTTTCGAATCTGATTTTTAAAATAGCTGCTTTTGGGTTTAGGAAAAGTTTTTGTATTTTTAGAAAAAACTTGACTAGTACCTTTTCCTTTTGAGTTAGAAGTCTCTCCTTTCACAAAATTGGAAGGAGTATTCTTCTGTTTTGGAGATTTGTTTTTATCATAACCCAACCCGGATCGATCGCCACATTTTCTTGATCCGGATAACAATTTTTCTAATTTTGGATCACCTTGGGCATATCTCCATGTGTCCTTCAAACTCAAAAGAGAAGATACTTCATTTTTAAGTTTCTCATTTTCAGATTTCAAATTTTCAATTAGGGAGGTTTTAAATTCTAGATCACACTTAGACTTTTCAAAACTATCTGAAATTTGAGATTTTTCTAAAATAAGAGTTTCAAAACATTCTTTAAGTTTATAAAACTTTTCTTTTTGAAGTTTAAGTTTGACAGCAATTTTACAACTTTCCTTATATAAGGCATTGTAAGCATCTTGAAGATCTTCATCATATTCATGATCACTATCCAAATTTTCTTCACTTGTTGAATCATCGTGATCGGAAAAAGTAAACTTGGCTAGAGTCATAAGGGCCTTAAGTTCATTGCCCGACTCGGTTTCTGAATTTTCTGACTCAGAGAGGCTTCAGAATCAGACGATTCATCCCAAGTAGCCAACATACCCTTCCTTTTGAATCTGTCCTTTTTAGGACATTTGTTTGCTAAATGCCCATATTCTTGACAGTTGTAGCATTGACTATCTTTCAATGATTTCCAAGTTTTAGACTTAGGTTTGGAACGTTTCTTTTCATTTCCCTTTTGAAAATCGACTCTTTTCTTACTTTTGAAAATCTTATAAAACTTTTTCGCCAAAAGGGCCATATCATCTTCAGACTTTTCTGAATCTGAATTTTCTTGAATAATACTTTTAGATGACTTCAAAGCAATAGACTTACCTTTAGGAGCTTTAAAACTTAATTCATAGGTTTGTAAAGAACCAACTAATTCCTCTACCTTCATATTATCCGTATCACGAAGTTCCTGGATTGCGGTTACCTTTGAATTGAACCGTTCAGGAAGAGAGCGTAGTATTTTTGCACATACTTTACTTTCAGGGATCTTATCGCCAAGACCCCACATTGAGTTCACAATGTCATTCAATCTAGTGTAAAAGTCCATAAACATTTCATTTTCCTCCATATGAATTTCTTCAAATTTAGTTGTGAGGAGTTGGACTTTAGATTTCTTGACAATTGATGTACCTTCGTGTGTCATTTCTAAAATATCCCAAGCTTGCTTTGCAGTATCACAGATATGATTCTTTTGAACTCATCCGGTGATAGTGCGCAAGTGATTGCATTTAGTGCTTTCGCATTAGCACTACTCTCATTTTTCTGAAGTGTGGTCCATTGGTAATACGGTGTAATTTTCATAGATTTTGAACCATCAACACCAGTTACTTCCGTGATAGGAGGTTTCCATTCAGTTACTGTGGCTTGCCACACACTTTCATCCATTGATTTGAGGAAGATCCTCATTCTGGCTTTCCAATAGGCATAGTTGGAGCCATCAAAGGGAGGAGGTCTAGTAACTGAAAGGCTATCAAAATTGACATCTTTTTATATAGCTTAGATCGTTAGCTCAGGAAATAAATCCAAATAAAAAGCAACAAAATGAGCTATTAGGCTCTAATACCACTTGAAAAGGCCAAGCTATATGTCCTAGAGGGGGGGGGGGGGGGGGGGGGGTGAATAGGACTATGCCAAATTAAAATAAAATCAGCGGAAATAAAATAAACCAATAACCTTACAACTTGAATCAATTCACAAAGCTAAATTTAAATCACCTTGATAAATAGATATCGAGAGATTGATTCAAATTCAGTTCTAAGGACAACCTTACACCATAATCAACAAGGGCTTATGGTAGGACAACCTTATTTCTAGAACCTCTTTTGGATCAAGGACTCAATATTAATATAAGTAAATGAAATAGCAAGGAATTGAATTTAAATACAGAAGTAAGATCTAAATTATTACAACAATCCCCACACTTGCTTGAAATGTAAATAGTTACAACATTCACATCCACTTGTACATTCCACACAATCGAATGATAAAAGATATGAAAATTAAGCAAGCATTCAAACCACAAGTCAAAGAGTTATAGTGGTTCGCTTGTGTGTACACCAACTGTTTTCCAACAGCCACACAAAAAGCTACTCCACTCCTAATATCCTCACACAGGGGATATTAGCGTTCACTAACAAACAGGTTTTCACAAGTTCACCAAAAACCTTTACAATTGTGTCTTTTTCACTTGGGCTTACACAATTCAAAAACCCCTCTTTTCTGAGTTTTCTGGTTTTCCTCAGACAACCAATACAATGAGATTTTTCTGGCTCAACCTCAAACAAAACCAAAAGTAAATGAATTTTACAGAATTGTAAAATACCTGGATTTCTCCTTTTTCGTAGCAGCCCGGTAGAACCAATCGGAGTAGATGATTTGAATGTCAAAGTTCAATTTCCAATACTCACATTCATAAGGTTCTAAGTTCTAATTGATTTTAGATTTAACTCGTTGGGCGTAGCTAAATTTGATTTTGATTCCAAGAAGAAGGAATAAGATAATTCCTCTTTTCAAATAAGATTGGAATATAGAAACAAAATCAAATTAAATAAGCTAGCAAAAAGGAATATTAAATAAGCACAATCTAGCTTAAAATAAACACAAACTTATATCAGAGTGATCACTTGAAAATTTCTTGAATTGAATAGCGTTGAAGTTATGAAAACTCTGAATTTCGTGTTCAATTTATAGAAGCAGAAATCGCTCCTACGACTGGTCTTAGAAACCTACGACTGGTCGTAGCTCTAACAGATTTTTGAAAAAATAAGCGCGATCTTTGAAAGCCGTTCTACGACTGGTCGTGAGTACCCTACGACTGGTCGTGGGTCACCTATGACTGGTCGTAGGACCAGTGATTTCGTTGCTGGACTTTAAGTCGTAGCTCCACGACTGGTCGTGAACGAGTCGAAGCCACACCTACGACCGGTCGAAGGACCTCCAGGACTGGTCGTGGGCGTACCAAAAATTCCGAAAAAATCTTCAACTACTTAGGACTGGTCGTGGAATTTCTTGGACTAGTCGAACCAATGCTAGGACTGGTCGAACAAGAGCTAGGACTGGTCGTAGATTAGACCAACCATGTGTATTTTAAATATTTGAATAATGTATCCAAAGTGACCTACTTAAAGGGTCAACCTAAGGTCATTCAAACCTGAACCATGTCGTATGGACATTAACTTCAACCATTCAACGAATGTAGATACTATGAATCATATCATGCTTGAGATCTTGAACCATATCATGCTTGAGATCTTCATCAACATAGAACTACTTCATACGTTGTTTCTTTAGACTTGAACTTCAACTTGTAGCTTCTTGAGGCTTCAACATGTAGTTTCTTGGGGCTTCAACATGTAGCTTATTGAGGTGTCTTGAATTCCAATAAATGATCATACAAGTACAGAACACCGATAGATGTTTTTGGCACACAAAATTTGACAACCAACGGAGCATGAGATCATAACACTTACAAAGGAAAATAATAATAATAATAATAATAATAATAATAATAACAACTCACGACTCATCCGCAATTGTGATATCACGCTTTGGAATGCTTTCATTGTCACTCTTCCTTCGTACGCTTAGAGTAGTTGAAACATTCTAAACAACTCCAATAACATCTGGAATCAAATCATGATATATAAAAAAGCGAAATCAGTTATAAATAGCGGAAAATTCAAGAAAAATATATATAGTTCATTTGGAAGAGAAATGATCAATTCCTGCAAGATTTGGGAGGTGGGTCTTACCAACAAGTTCCCTTCCATTCACATATGAACCTAACTGATCAATCTAGACAAAGTTGAATTTTGTTTCTGGAATAAATGTGCCTTCTTCTCCAATTACCTCTTCAACCTCAGAGTTATCATTTAAGGTCATCTCATTATCATTTTTGAACAGTTTTGAATTGTTGGTTTGCAACTCTTAAGGTTCCTCTAGAAATGAAGTAACCCTTTCCAATTCAAACTTGGGGTAGAACTTGGTTGCAGCTCCATTAAACATAGTCACTTGTATTTGGGTACCCTACATCAGAGATTTGAAATCTTTTTCAAATGTCATTTTACAATAGCCATTGTATGCTTTTGTGCTACTGAAGTAACATTTGATGGCAAAACAAGAAGGCTTCAGTCTATTAAAAGCATAGAGTGTGTGAGCTGGATTTGCTTACATCTTCATCTGTTAACTCTACATTGAAGACTTGGCCTTCACCTCTCGCATTCTTACACGTGTGCAAATTGTCTTTGCTTGTGACCCGAACCTTTATGGTCCAGCTGCCTTGATACGGATTCAAGGAAACAAGAAGGTGAACTCTTCTTGTCATGGCCATACGTGCAGCAAGAGCAGAACTGAACATGAATAGACAAGAATTAGATCATAATATATTAGATTTAGTCTCAAAGGCTAACAAGTACAAACAACCAAACACATGAGAGAATTTTAAAAATAAAAACATTGTAGATAGGTTACACATCTCTATGATCCAAACCGCTTATACAATGGCCTCACTGTAGATAGGTTACAAACAAGAAAACTCCCAAGGTGATTAATTCAACCCTTTGATCATTGAACATTTTTCTTTGAATATAAACCCATGGCCACACATGTAGGGAATCCTGCCCCTCCACAATGTATGTTCACTTATGAGTAGTGTCCTATCATTCTTCTAAAAAATAGTACAGAGGTTCTTGGTATGGCACATCAATCCTTATAATCTCTCTACAACTACATTTAAGCCAATTAATACTGTAAAAACTGAAAGTAGATCACCCACTAAAAGAGATCTAACATGCCCATAAATATCAACATTCTTTCAAGAAAAATTCTGCATTGGACTGTCTGTTAGTACAACACCAAGAATCAAACTCGCTGAAAAAGGAACTGAAGCATGGAGACTCACAATCTGAGTAGCAGATTTAGTAATTTTTTCCTGCTTTGGCTTCAAAACAATTCCTGTTTCTTCTCTTTTTATTTCATTTTTGATCTCCATTTCGAGTGCAGGAGAAACCACTTCACATTTTATGACAATCAAACATCTGAAACCATAGATATGGAAAAAAAAAACTCCCTAAAAAGGGATTCGACAATGCAAATCCCTATTTCGGGATTCGACAATGCAAATCCCTATTTCGGGATTCGACAATGCAAATCCCTAATTCAGGATTCGACAATGCAAGAAGAACTGACAACTTCAACTTTTTTTTAAAACTTCTTTTTATGAGACAGCAAAAGACATTTAAATAATGACCAACTTAATTAGAATTTTGGGCATGCAAAATTATACTTTTTTGAAAGAGTTAGAAGAGTTGAATGGAACTTGAAAGTCTTATTTGCAGATTTCACGAGAGCAACTATAAGAAATAACTCAAAAGGTCAATTGGATTGAGAACAACTATGCAGTTATTGAAATACTTCATCAAGTTTTTTTCAGATTCCAAGTAAATTAAGTTGTGCCTAAAAATTGACTCGTCTCAAGCGAGTCAAGCCAACTTGCTGAGTCTTGCCAATACATAAATTGACATAATAGCCAAACATTCACCAATGCTTTTGGGAAACACTACAACATATGACAATCAAAGAACAAACAAGTAAATTTTGCTGAGACGTTTGCTGAAAAGGTACAATTAACTCAAAATACAAACATCCTTCCACATTCAACAGGCAAAACTTGCCATAAATGGGTGATTAGAGCAATCCAATCTTTGTCATTTTGGCTCATTGCTCACCAATGTAGTGACAACCAGCGAACAGTCCCAATCACCATATATACTTGCCATGTGCAGGATATACTTCATATAACTTCTATGAAATAGGTAACATGATAGCATTTCCTAACGGAAGAAAAATTCTTTTTGAACGATAATCATATGTAAGCATTTGTGCCATGAAAAACATATTTTAAATCAAGTTCAAAGGTCACATTGGGATGCTCATTTCAAATGAACTGCAATAATCTAACTCAATATGGAAGAAATGACCAACACATGAGTGGCACCATTTTTAGTGTTTGTGGTACTTAGCAATGTATAGAATCATGCATGTGTTTGTGGTACTTACTATGTGCCAACCACTCTATTTGTGTTGGCTTGGGTCTGATTTCTGCCGAAAATTCTAGCCATACCAAAATCTGATATCTTGCGGATCATTTCATCGTCTAGAAGAATGTTGCTGGCTTTCAAATCTCTGTGAATAATTCTCAACCGAGAATCGTGGTGAAGATAAAGAACCCCTCGAGCAATCCTAATGATAATATCAAAGCGCTTTCTCCAATCCAACAGTGCCCGTTTTGTCTTATCTGTCATATCAATGTCTCCATGTCAGCTTCATCTTTCTTTATACATTCATAAATTTAATTACAAACATATACACACACGTGTTGAAGATTATTTTAAAAACGGTAAAGATTATTTTAGAAGTTGATGTCTGTGTATGATTAGGACTCTCCTCTCTTTTGTAAATAATTGCATTATAATATAATTTATTTATTTTTTTACAACACAACTCTCTATCTCTTAATATCTATAAATATCTCTCAATATATCTAGAAAAAAAAACATCAATGAAATTTTGAAATTAATTTTCTCACCTGTCACACATATATGAGAAATGATAAAATGATAATTGAATGATCCTAACTTTCAAATATTAGCCATTTATTATAACCATGTGCTTTTATGAGCTGTCCATTGGATGATATGAAGTGTTTCTTTAGAATCAATAGCATTTAACCATTAGGCCTGTAAGCTAGATGTTTCAAGATGATTATTGGACTTCTTTTTCTTCTTCTTCTTTTTTTTTCTCTATTCAATTTGGACTGTCTTTGTTCTTCATGTCAGGATCGGATGGTTAGGATCATTGGAGCAATGCTGTGATGTTTGCAGCATGGCTTGCCAATCGACAGCTCAGATTGGTGATTGATAGTTCCACATGTAATTTAAAAGCTTTGGGAAATTGCCAACGTTTCATGGAGGTGTGAAATGAATGCAAACACATGACACATGAGAAATGAAAATGTGTTGGGTATTCCAACATATTTCTTGGGGGAGTAATGGAGCTTATCATGTGGGAATGGGAATCATATCCAATTTCCATTTCAACCATCCATTTAATGGCCACTAATTCTATCAATGATAGGGACCCCAACCATATATTTCTGCTAAGGCCACTTGAGTTTTAGAATAGACTGATTTTTGTGATATCCCTTTGTCTGAGGTGGATAACTTAGATGAATGGACTGAATGATGCATATAACACATACATAAAACAAAGGAAACATACCAAAGATGAAAGAGTCAAGGCTTTTGTTTTGCATGTATTCATAAATCAACATCTTTTCTTCTCCTTGTGTGCAATAGCCAAGTATTCTAACTAGATTTCTGTGTTGCAGCTGTTGTATAGGTGCCACTTCATTTTTGAATTCTTCTATTCCTTGTCTTGAATTTCTCGACAGCCTTTTCACTGCTATTTGCTGACCATTCCTCAGCTTCCCCTGCAATCCACAATCCAAAATAATTTCAATTTTATTTCGTAACACAGATTTCCTGTGTGGGGCCCATGTAGGCCGATTATAATCACCAAATCCATGGACTGGATGGGTCAGCAATAGATTATTTGTTGCACCACATCCATCCAATAAACTAGATCTTGCCCCCACCTAATCCGAGTCAACTCGGACGAGCCAAATCAGACTTGCCCGAGTATTAAGACCATGATTTACTATGATGTAATGCAATGGATGTATGAAAATAGGTGCGTGGCATTCATTACCTTGTAAACAGGGCCAAAACCGCCCTCACCAAGCTGTTGAATCGGAGAAGTGATCAGTAGCATTCACAACTTCAAAAAGATCAAATAATGGCATCTCTGAGCTCTTCCCACTGTCATCCAACAACTCACTCTCATTTGAGAAGTAATCATGCCTTCTCTCCCTCATTGACACACCTGCATTTCCTACACATTCTCCTGCTTTCCAGAACACTCTACATACATAAACCCCCACATGCTAAGTTAGTACAAGTGGGGACGATGGCACCATATAAAACCCGTATAAAATGAAAAGAAAAAAAAACAAATTCCTAAAAACCCAACAAGTCTCACGTTAGATCTAACAAGACCCATACCCCAAATCCAACAAAAATCAAAACCTATATACCAAAATCCCACATAAACCCTTCCAGACCCTAAAAACCCCAATCTGGAGAATAAATGGGGAGGGAGAGAGAGTACCGTTCCGCAAACCGATGCTGGATTCATCGGTGTTGATGTTGTAGAGTATGCCTTCGTATCCGATTTCGCATTGGAGACTCAAAACCCGTATAAAATGAAAAGAAATCGAAAATTGGAATGCTACCACACGGACGTTAAATGAGGGATCAATGATTTCTCACTTGTTTTTCATCCAAATGCTCTGAAATTCCAGTTGTAGACTCCTTTGCTAGGGCCGATCAAACTCATAAAGTTTCACTTGAAAAGGATATGCAGAGGAGAGAATCGAGCTCTCAGATTTTTGGGGCCGTGAAGCTCTACGGCAAGAGAAAATAGGGTTTTTAGAACCCATTTCCTAAAGGCTTTAAAGTTATAAAGCCTCTTATATCTTGCGAGTCTGCCACCATGTGACGCCCCGTCACTGTGGTCACATGTGGGCGGGCACACGTGGGCGGGCCCCAAGATGGCTGGCAGGCTACTGTGTGGCTGGCAGGCTACTGTGGCTGGCAGGCTACTGTGCACACAGTGAAAAGTGAAGCTTTGTCCCACATCGGAAGTGCCGTCTGAAGTTGTGGTGGTTATATGTAGAGTTGTCACCGTATACTGTATGAGGCCTTTTGGAGCGATCCCAAGAACAAAACCGTGCGGGCTGTGCCCAGAGCGGACAATATCATACAGTGTGGGCGTGGGCTGTTACACACCATTTACAACAAACAAAGCTTCTCCAACCCTAAACTTTGATTTCCAAAAATCAAAGGGTTTGGATAATCAGATGGGTGTAAAAAACTATATATCATCTATCCACAATTGGGAGCACAGTTTGGATGGTCCAGATTAGCCATATAGAGAGTCATTTATGATCAATACGAGTCGCCATCACTTTGAAATATGCATGCAACTTAATATTATTAAAAAAACTTTAAAAAATGCTTTAGTTGTTGGTAGAGAAATCTACCCAGAAATACGCTACATACGTTACATGCACCGTGACATGTGTCAAAAATCAATGCCGTGCATTTGATGGGTCCCTTTAAATTATGTGATATCCCAAAAATCAGCCATATACGGAACTTAGGTGGGCCATACCATTTAAAATCATCTGAAGAAATGCCTAAAACATATAAAAGCACTTGGTGGGCCCCACCTGAAATTTTTATGCATTTGAAACTTGGTTTGACTCCTCATCCAAGTGGGACACACATAATGGATGGGCTAGATTTGTGAACCACATCTCAGTGGGCCTAACAAATGATTATGAATATTTTAATGGAGGGTAACCCCTCTCAACTTTTGTACATGGTGTGGCCCAAAAAAGTCACGGATTGACTTGATTTTTAAGCCCTAGGCCCACCATGGAATGGTGCATTGGGTGATGGGGTAAATGTGGGCCCACTTTGATTTATATATTGTATATCCATATGATCCATTTATTTTGCCAACTTATTGTAGGATATGAGCCCAAAAATGAATCATAATCAAATATCAGGTGGACCACACCACATGAAAACAATAGTGATTGGTTATCCATAATTAAAATCATCGCAAGGCCAACTGTACTGTTTTTTTTTTTTTTTCCATGGAGACTATAATTCTTCTTCGAGCGACAATGTTCAACAAGTTCAACTACTGCTACAACAAGGGCAAATACTTCATAACCATGAAGAATGAATAAATCTTTCTATTTTTATTTATTTATTATTTTTTTTATATAGGAACAGGATTCCTTCAAATTTCACAAACAAAGGGAGAAATCCGAATTATAAAAGAGATTTCAACATCAAAGCTAGGAAAAAAGAAAAAAAAAAAAGGAAATGTGATACCTAAACACCCAAATCCAGATGGACAAAAATCATCAAATCTCAAAACAAAAAGATATAAATGAAGAGAAAACATAAACATCAGCTTGATCCAAAACTTTTATGAATGTTATTTTTAATGGTGGACGTTCAGTCCCTACTTTGTAGTCACTTAAGCTTTTGACCTGCCCCGTTTTTTGGTTAATATCTTAAAATGATCAGAGAAAAGCGTTGAACGGTATGGAGAAAGTCAATCCATGAGTTAGGTGGGCCAAGAGCTTAAAAATAAAGTCAATCCATGACTTGGGTGGGCCACACCACATAATATAATGGAGAGGGGTTTCCTTAAAACATTCATAATCATATATTGGGTCTGCCTAAATGTGATTCACATATCCAACCCACTCATTATGTGTGTCCAACTTGGATGAGAGGTCAGACCAATTTTTTGCAGCATCCAAAATTCATGTGGGTCCCACCAAGTGCTTTTAAATTTTTTAGAATGTCTTCACATAATTTTAGATGGTATGGCCCACTTGAGTTTCGTATACAGATGATTTTTGAGATATCTCATAACCTAAAGGGGACACATCAAATCCATGGTGTTGATGTTCGACACACATCATGATGGGCCCCTCAAAACTTACTAACATCAATTCTTAGGTTCTCACGAGGTTAGTAAGTTGGGTCACAATTTTGACTAGAATATTTGGCCCATTTTATATGTCTGGTCTATTCACTCTAATTTACTGATCAATACCCTCAATTTGACTAGTTACTCGCCTCAATCACGCTACATATGAGAAAAGATATTGGGTATACTAAGATTGATCAACAATTTCAGTGAAATTTGATTAAAACATCTGAAGTTATTTACTTTTCAATTTGAACTGATTAGATTGTCCAAAAACGGTTAAATGTTGTTCATAATATCAAAAATATATGAATGAATAGAAAACACAAACATCAGCTTGATCCAAAACTTCTATGGCCTCCAAGAAATTTTAAATGGTGAGGTTCAATCACACTATTTCATGTGGTGTGGTCCACTTCAGCTTTGGATATGCTTCATTTTTTGTTCTTTAGACCTCAAATTATCCATTAACATGGATGAATGGAGTGGATAAAATAAATAAATAACGGTCTGGACCCCACAGAGTTTACTCCGGTAAGGGTAACGAGTAACTCACCTAAATCTAGTGGAGAAGGGTTTCCTTAAAACATTCATAATCATATATTGGGCCTACCTAAATGTGATTCACATATCCAACCCACTCATTATGTGTGTCCCACTTGGATAAGGGGTCAGACCAAGTTTCAACCGCATCCAAAACTCATGTGGGCCCCACCAAGTGCTTTTATATTTTTTAGGATGTCTTCACATAGTTTTAAATGGTATGAACCACTTGAGTTTTGTATACAAATGATTTTTGAGATATCTCATAATCTAAAGGGGACACATCAAATCCATGGTGTTGATGTTCGACACACATTATGATGGGGCCGACAAAACTTACTAACATCAATTATTAGGTTCTCACGAGGTCAGTAAGTTGGGTCACAATTTTGACCAGAATATTTGGCCCATTTTACATGTCTGGTCCATTCACTCAATTTTACTGATCAATACTCTCAATTTGACTAATTACTCGCCTCAATCAGGCTACATATGAGAAAGATATTAGACATACAAGATTGATCACACAATTTCAATGAAATTTGATTTAAACATCTAAAGTTATTTATTATTCAATCTGAACTGATTAAATTGTCCAAAAATGATTAAAGGTTCACTAGTGGATGTGCCTAATAATTTAGTAATTTTATTTTTTACAGATAAATTTCAATTTCCATTTAAAAAAACATTTTTTTTTAAAAATGTATATATATTTTTTCTTTTAACAAAATATCATTTTATTAAAAAATATTTCAAAAAGTATTTAAAAAAAAATTTTAAATTTTTATTTTCAAAATCTCAAAAATTTTCTCATATTTTAATTTTTTTTCTCAAAAATTTCAAATTGCCAATTTTTTTTCTTCAAAAGCATCATTTTGTTCTCAAAATTTTCTCAAACATTGTTAAAATTTCTAAACTTCTCAATATTCTTTTTTATGTGATATTACAAATCATTTAAATATTACCTTTTAATATATATATATATATATATAGACACGCATTTTTACCAACAAAATTTTTAAAAATTAAAACATTATTACATTATTACCAATGGTTTTCAGCCGTCGGGAAAAAGATTTAGGAAAAACACTTTTACCGTCGCTAAAGGTTTTACCACGAACATTTCCAAATAGTGCGAAATATTTTGCTAAAATTCGAAATAGCCTTTAGCGACGAAACTTTTCGTCTGTCACCAACATTTTTTAGCTACGAAACTTTTCGTAGCTAAAAGTAAACCTTTGGTTATAGCCTTTAGCGACGAAAATTTTCGTCGCTAAAAGTGTCACCCACATTTTTTAGCTACGAAAATTTTCGTAGCTACAAGTAAACCTTTGGTTTTTTTTCAAAAATTGCTTACAGCCTTTAGCGACGAAAATTTTCGTCGCTAAATGTCTTATCAATGTATTTTAGCTACGAAAATGTTCGTAGCTAAAAGTATTTACCAAAAATGTTTACAGCCTTTAGCGACGAAAAGTTTCGTTGTTAAAAGTGTCACCCACGTTTTTTAGCTACGAAAATTTTCGTAGCTAAAAGTATCGACGAAAAATTTCATTGCTAGAAGTCTCATACACGACTTTTAGCAAAAATTGCTTACAGCCTTTTGCGATGAAAATTTTCGTCGCTAAAAGTCTCATCATTATTTTTTAACTACGAAAATGTTCGTAGCTAAAAGTAAACTTTTGATTTTTTTTCTCAAAAACTGTTTACAGCCTATAGCGACGAAAATTTTCATCACTAAAAGTGTCACCCACGTTTTTTAGCTATGAAAAGTTTTGTAGCTAAAAGTAAACCTTTGAATTTTTTTCAAAAATTGTTTATAGCTTTTAGCGACGAAAATTTGCAACGAAAATTTTCGTCGCTAAAAGTGTCACCCACGTTTTTTAGCTATGAAAATTTTTGTAGCTAAAAGTAAACATTTGATTTAAATTGTTTACAGCCTTTAGCGACGAAACTTTTCGTCGCTAAAAGTCTCATACACAATTTTTAGTTACGAAAATTTTCATAGCTAAAAGTAATTCATTCAAAAATTTTGAAATTTTGTGTGCAGCCTTTAGTGATGAAAAGTTTCGTCGCTAAAAGTCTCATCCACAATTTTTAGCTACGAAAATTTTTGTCGCTAAAAGTACACTTTTTGCGACGAAATTCTATTTCGTCGCCAAAAGTGACTTTTAGCGACGAAATAAAATTTCTCCGCTAAAAGTTTCGTTGGTAAAAACCCTCTTTCTTGTAGTGAGGGTGGAGCCGCCGTCCGGGAGTTTTTCTTCTTCTTCTTCCTTAGTTGATCTTTTGGTTTTGTCAAGAGTTCTTAGTTCAATCATGCCTATGGTTTGCTAAACCTCTTAGCTTGGGCTAAGAGGTGAAGCTTGTAGCGTGATTGGGATGTTTGCTTTGTTTTGATTCATGTTTTGTTGAACTCTCTTATATTTTAGTTTTTTTTTTTTTTTTTTTTTTTGTTAGCTTGTTAGTCACCCCCACTGTCAGATCACACTTTACTGTTAGCCACCCCCACTAGATAATCGATGCCAAGACCTCAGTGTTGAAACGAGGTATCTTTCACTCAGCCTACCACTTGAGCTATGGATCTGGGTGTTCTTGGATTTTAGTTTGATTATGAAAGAATCTTTTTAGTTTTTAATGGTTTGTTGTGACAAATTACAATAGATCTGTGATAGCTTGAAATATCTTCTTTTCCAGAATTGAGATTGTGAAATTACGAGATCCTGTTATTCACCATCGTCCCTTGGGCATTGTAGGGTGACAGAATCCTTCCTAACCTTCACTATTCTCTTATAATTGGTTGTGGGATTGGTAAATCTTGTTGTTTGCATTGTCTCCTGGGCATGGTTAGGTGACGGAATCACTTCTAAATCTTCATCACTCTTATCCATTGATGATTAGATCTATGAGAAGTTCAGAGATCTGACAAATCTCTTCTTACCAACTGGATAAGATAGGACTTTGATTTCAGTTGTGTCCTTGGATCATGCAAGGTAGCTTCCAATTACTACAAGTAGATCCTTGGCACCCTAATTCCTACCTTTAAACTTATTAGTTTTTAATTAATCCATTCACAATTACACTCTCAAAATATTTAGAATTAGGTTTACATCTTCTAGTTCTAGTTCTAGTTATTTTCAAAAGACACACAA
Source organism: Magnolia officinalis (assembly GCA_021015155.1). Lineage (NCBI taxonomy): Eukaryota > Viridiplantae > Streptophyta > Magnoliopsida > Magnoliales > Magnoliaceae > Magnolia > Magnolia officinalis. The sequence goes on along the minus strand of JAJHSJ010000009.1, from coordinate 49,344,001 downwards.
GTTCAGTCCCTGTGGATTTGACCTCGGTCTCACCGAGATTATTATTGCATCGCGACTCTACACTTGGGGTTGTGAACAAGTCTTTGGTGTCATTGCCAGGGATTGACAGTTGCATTTTTCTGAGATTAGCTAGTTTTGGAATTAGTTTAAGATTAGGGTTTTTCTAGTTCTATTTTTAGGATTAGGGTTTTCTGAATTATTTTAGAAACTAACTTAGCTTCTTATTTCTAGGTTTAGAAACTTTCCTAATTTTTGTAGAAACTTTCTATTTTCTGTTTTAGAAACTTTCCTTTTTCGTTTTTAGAAACTAGGTTGCTTTCTTAATTTATGTGTTTTTTATAAACTAATTCACTTTCCTTTTCTTTTGCAGGATTCTAACATAGATCTCCTCCAATCTGGTAACTTCCTTCTAACTTCTCCTCTACTTACTTTCCATATTGCTATATGATTTTTCTTTTATTTTTTTAGGAGTAGATTCAGAGTTAGGGTTTCACCATGCAAGAGTGGGAATGTCAATATGCTAAGATGGATAAAAGATATTGGGAATGGATGTATGATGATTATGATAGAAATCAACCTATGTCTCAAAATTTTTCTGAAACTATCATCGAGATCAGACCCTAATATAATGCTCCATCGGTTAAGAAGTTCTTACGCGTCATATGCGGGAGAACAATTACACCCCACGGATTAAGAAAATGGTACATGAGTGTTGGGTTTATCTTAACTATGGGAGTGAGAATTATTATCACTCATCAAACAAGAAGAAAATAATGAGAGATTATATTATGGGTGATAATATGTATTTACAACCATCAGATTCTCCCACCTATGATCCATATGACTATGATCAGTGGAAACATTAAAATTGGAAAGATGAACCAACAACATATTATAGTGATTATTCTCTTGGATCCCCTACCTTTGAGATCCAATCAGAAACGATCCAAGAGGATTCAGGTTTGAATTTCACGGACTATTCAGAACAACTCAACCAACTTGTCGCGGGCATGATGAAATCATTGAAAGCAATTGAATCATACCACGACAAGGTGGAAGATGCTAGGTTCTCACAACCTCAACTCAGTCAAGAAATATAATGCAAAGAAAGTGATCCTAACTTGTTTTTGGAGAACTTGGGAATTTGGAATGAAGAGTTGGATTGTGTTAATGAGCATACAGTTCAATTTCCTGAAGAGTCAATCTCGATGACGGTCCAAGGGAAGGATTAAGAGACGTGGGTATCTTTCAAATATAATGATACATACACACTTCACTCACATGACACACTTGGTTTCAATGATGAGGGAGAGGTTAGTTTTTTCGAACCTCAACCCAGTCTAGGAATAGAATGTGAGGAAAGCCATCCCATTCCACGTGTGTACTATACTGAATTAGAAGATGATGAGTATTGGGATGACAATCATGAATGTACAGCCCAAATTCCCTTGGATTCAATCTCAAGTTTAGTCCATATCAATGATCAAGAGGTTTAGGAAGTTATTGACCATAGTGATCTACTCCACCCATCTGACAGGACCAATTTAAATGTGGTGGATGAACCACTTTTAACTAACACATCCAACTTTTGTAAGATATGTTTAGATCACTCCCCTGAATTGAATGATGATATAATTTGGGAGATGGACGAGTCGCTTGATATGACTCTGGAATTTGAGGCCACCCAGTTGAGATCACCATCTGAACTGTCAATTTTTGATGATTCAATGCTTCTTCTGAGTAGTATCAATGAACAGAGTCTTCACATCAATGCCTTGCCTATTGATCCTCAATCTGTCTGTGAAGGGCAAGAGCAAGAGAGCATGCGTCCATCCACTTTCACAGACAATGGAATCCTCGGGAAGATCATCACAAACTTCAATGTGGAAAATGAGTCACTCTCAGCTGAAGTTCCTAACTCTTTGGACGATTGCTTTGTACACTTTGCAAATTCAAATGATCTGATAATAAAAGAAATAGTAGATGCCTTGCAAGACAATACCTCGGTAGCTGTCACGGACCAAGAAAACCCTTATTCTAAAGCCCCTCCTTCCAAAGATCCTAAATGTTTACTAATAAAGGAGGAGGAGTTGAAAATTGAACTGGAGTCTAAAACTTCGGAATGTGTCGAGATTACATCACTTTCTAAGAACTTTTTTGAATTTCATCTATGTGTAGTCTCTGATTCACCATGTTAGGCTGACATTGAAACTTTTTCTATCATAGGTGAATCGTATATACTTTGGACACCTCAGGAGATTAAAAGGAAACCTTATGCTGAGGTCCATAAATTTCTCTGGAAATTCAGGCTCCAGGGCATCCAAGCCTATTGCAAAAAGGGCTTTTGGATGATCTTGTTGAGAAACCTACTGAGAAATTGATCAAGATATTGGCCGGAGGAGGAACCTTGTGGCAGGACTGAGTAGCTTTTCCCTTGCTTTCCTAGTTTAAGATTAGTTTATTGCTTTCATAGGACTAGGGCAGTTTTCTTTTACTGTTTTAGGATAGTTTTCTTATCGTCTGTTGAGTCCTCCTGCTAACTCATCTTCACTTTGAGACTCTCGGGAAAGCATCTAGATTCCTTCTTCAGGTACTACCTTTTCATCACTCCTCCTTTACTTTCATTGTCTCATGTGCATTACATGCTTATATCTCTTACATTGAGGATAATGTAGATTTTAGGTTGGGGGTGTGAAGTAGGCAAGCTAATTAGTGTTTTCTTAGTCTTTGAGCAAAAAAAAAAATGTGTGAATTTTTTCTGAAAATTTTGTAAATTCTAGTAATTTCTAAGTTCATCCATGATTTAGATGTATAAGATACTTAATGTTGGTGATTTATGACTCATGGATTCAGTTACTTGTTAGATTTCATAGTTAAGTTCTAATTATTAATCCATGATTAGAAGTTTTAAACATTGATTGAGTCATGACTTCACATGTCACATCTAGCTTTCAAATTAAAGCTTCAGTCAACATTGAATTGTTAACTTGGTGATTATTAAGCATGTAAGGAACCAACCTGGGAAATTTGTCCATCATGTTCAATAAGAAGAATTGAAAAGAAAGAAAAAGAATACCCAACTTAACAAAAATACTTGTCGTCGAAAAGGGCTACCTATTGAAGATCATTGAAAAGATTGAACATAGCGTGAAAGCCATCGATGGAAAAATCAAAAGCTGGGAGAATAAAAAGTTGAACTGTAAGGCAAGTTTTGGTTTAGATTATTGTTATCCTAAATGCTCCTTTGATTATCAATGTTATCATGAAAATAAAGAATTAAACCTTTGATTGTGATAAGTTTAGGTTTCACTATGCACTCATGGAACTTGATGTTTAGAATTGTTCTAATTTTTGGATTAATACTTTGAACTAGATTGTGAAATTTACTGAGTGGTGGAGCTTAGGAGAAAGTAAATGCTCAACATTGTTGTATTTTAGAATTCTATTATCTGGATTATTTCTAAAATCACTTGGGTTTATAGAAATTATCCTGTGTTCTTGAAATATTTTTTGCATACTTTTCTCGGGACTAGCAAAATGCTGGTTGGGGATTGTGTTGAGGGTCAAATATTACATATTAGACCCTATCTATTACTTTGTTTTATAAACATGATAATGCTTAATGTTCTATTTTAATCATGTTTGTGTTGCAAGGTGAATTCAAGAGCTTGGACTGAAAAGGATGTTAAAAGCATGGATTTAATGCTTAAGAATCACCAAAGCCAAGAATGGATCTGATGAAACCAGGAATGAAGAATGCACGTACTAAAGATCCAAGAAAATCAAGTCCAGAATGAAGAAAATTGGAGTTCTGAAGCAAAATTCGGTGATCCTCGACTAGTCCTGGCTCTGGCTCAACCAGTCCTACGTACACTCGAATAGTCCTGGCCTCGGCTTGACCAGTCCTGGACTCTGCTCTACCAGTCGAAGGACGACTGGTCGAAGGTGTCTCGACTCAAACTCCAACGAGTAAAACCTCAAAATCTCTGTCCTGCTCGACCAGACGAAGGAGACCCTCGACTGGTCAAGGACGACCCACGACCAGTCGAGGGTTACACAATTTTTGTGTGGATTGTGTAAGTTTGAGACAATTTTCAAAAATTTCTACTCGGTGCGAAAGTCTAAGGCCTAAAACTATAAATAGGGGCCCCTAGGGCATCTTCTAAGGTTTGAGGAGTGGATCAAGAGGGTGGAGCCGCCGTCTGGGAGTTTTTTTTCTTCTTCCTTAGTTTATCTTTTGTTTTGTTAAGAGTTCTTAGTTCAATCATGTCTATGGTTGGCTAAACCTTTTAGCTAGGGCTAAGAGGTGAAGCTTGTAGTGTGATTGGGATGTTTGCTTTGTTTTGATTCATGTTTTATTGAACTCTCTTGGATTCTAGTTTGATTATGAAGGAATGTTTTTTAGTTTTTAATTGTTTATTGTGACAAATCACAATAGATCTACGATAACTTGAAATATCTTCTTTTCCAGAATTGAGATTGTGAAAGTAGGGGATCCTGTTGTTCACCATCGTCCCTTGGGCATGGTAGGGTGACGGAATCCTTCCTAACCTTCACAATTCTCTTATGATTGGTTGTGGGATTGGTAAATCCTATTGTTTGCCTTGTCTCCTGGGCGTGGTTAGGTGACAGAATCACTTCCAAATCTTCACCACTCTTATCCATTGATGATTAGATCCATGAGAAGTTCAGAGATCTGAAAAATCTCTTCTTACCAACTGGATAAGATAGGACTCTGATTTCAGTTGTGTCCTTGAATCATGCAAGGTAGCTTTCCAATTGCTACAAGTGGATCCTTGGCACCCTAGTTCCTACCTTTAAATTTATTAGTTTTTAATTAATCCATTCACAATTACTCTCTCAAAATATTCAGAATTAGTTTTACATCTTCTTCTATTTCTAGTTCTAGTTACTTTAAAAAGACACATAAGTTCAGTCCCTATGGATTTGACCTCGGTCTCACCGAGATTATTACTGCATCGCAACCCTACACTTGGGGTTGTGAACATCGATCGGGGCCGCGACTATTTGTATATGTGTGGAGAAATATCTTTAATCGGTACCTCGAATTTCGTTATGAATCGACGGTCCGAAAGTTACAATGTCGCAAAAGAGCAAATGAACTTATTTCACTTAAGTTCCTTATTTTCATATAAGGTATTCACATAACTCAAGCACTCGACTTGCGAGTCCAAGTTAAACGATTCGAGACACGGTATCAACTCGATGTCCCGCGATGGACGTCAAGCCCACTAAGACGAACATATTTCTATAGCATTAGGTTTAGTGCCCACTAACGAGTGGTCTAGAGCTTGTTTGGGTAATTGGGGTATTTTTTGAATGAATTGGGTAGCGAGATTTCTTATGTGTAATGAATTAGGGTTTGGATTAGTTAAGTTTTTAGTGTGGCCAATTTATAATTAGCGAAAATGGATATTCGGTCTTAATAACCCTAAACCGTTAGTTTTTAGGCTAAAGGAGTAACTGGATTGATTTAGTTCGTTAATTAAGATCTGACCCCTACTTGTCTTGGCTTTGGGTAGATCTTTATTTAGTTACGGTTGTCTCGATTAATCAGTGATAGGTCGACTAGATTTGGACCCTACGTGAATAAATCCCGAGGCTAAGCTCGATGTTTAAGTGATTGGGCGGATTCGTTGGCTTCCTACGATTGATTGATTGGTACCACCTGTGTATAGGCTCACTTCGTGCATTAAGGGCCAATAAGCGACAACGTAAGCTAGTCGTATTGAAGGTTTTCAAGGGTTTTTGGAAATTTAAAATATAAAAAAATCTGGGATGTTACACTGAATCACCTTGGCTCAACTCTCCTTTCCTTTCTCTCTTTCTTTCTATCTTTCTTTCTTTTTCTCTTTCTCTTTCTCTTTCCTTTTCTTTTCTTATCTCTCTCTTTTTCCCTTCTTCGGATACCCCCTCTCTGTTTCCACCCTCTTGGCTTTATAGTGTCTAGCCTCAAGGGAGAAGAGTCGAAATCGAAAACGACTCCCTTTTTGTACTCCCTTCTTCGGAACTTCCGTTGCGATCCATGCATGGACTCAGAATTTCAAGGATTGTAACAGTGATCGTCCCCACCTGGTCTATGGATAGGATTTATCTAAAATAGGGTCACCAAACGGACGTCTTTGATCGTTCATCGGTCGTCCGTTGCTAGTCCGATTCTCTGCGTGAAATCAAACAGCAGGCATCGGCCTTGCGGGTATACTACTCTCTTGGATTGAGGTGGTACTTTTAGACAGCTTGGTCTCATTCCAACGATCCTGGGCTCGTTGGATTCTTGATCTGGCCGTGGGATCTCCTTATGAACGAGATTTGTGAAGGCTTTTGCGAACGAGTTTCTCGGGTGCGCGGATTGCGCAAGGAAAGGCGGTGAAGTGCCGCATTCTTTCTCCCTCCTGCTTCTTTCAGCCAGCGTGGCTTGCGTCGGGATTCCCATCCCTAGCCTTTGGTTGGTTTAGATTGGGCTAGGCTGGATCTCTGATCGCGGGAAGTCTTGGAGCCAACCCGAAAGTAATTTATGTTTTCATATTATTTCTTCTTACCTAGTCCAATTGCGTCTGGACTCCTGTTCGTCTGGAGATTCGTTTTCGAGTGGAATGATTCAGGGTCTGTTTGAAATTGACCCACTTATAAGATGGACGGCTTGGATCATCCATCTAGATGGTGATGATGATCGGTTACTAGGTCCAACGGATGATTGTCCATCGTTCGTAAGGGCGTAGGGAGGGAAACCTTCATGTTTCTATTTTTTAAAATTTGGGATTGGGTCAGCAGTTGGGTTGACTGCTCCCTGGTTCTGGTGAACTGCGGGAGCAAATGCTTTGTGCACTCACATCATAGGTGTGAGGCCCATCATGATGTTTTTGAGAAATCTACTCCGTCCATTCATCTTGTCAGCCCATATGAAGGTTTAAATGGGGCACCTGGTCAGAGATCAGGCAGGTCTAATGTCCAAATGGGCCGCCCTTAGGTGAATATTCATTTTAACCATTGATCTTGCTGATCCCTGGGTTGAAATTTTGCATGTACGGTTAATTTATGATATATAGGCACGGTGTAAAGTTTTTTGTTGAATGGATCGTGAGAACCTTGTGATTTAGAATTTATGAGTCTAGGTTAATGGCATTTTCGTAATTATTGCTGATATAAGAGTTTTGTGAAATCTAATGATTCCACGTGGTTGTATGCACCTTTCTAAATAAGTCTTGCAAACAGACTTACATCTAGATTGTTGAGGCACAAAAAAATATTCTATCTTTCTATAACATAAGTTGAAACCCTCCTGTGGTGCACCTTTGGATAAGCCCACCAGTCTCTATATCTGTTGTGCGCCCCTCCTCTTGAAGAAAGCCTTGTGTGCCACCTTAAATGAAGGATGATTGTGTGCCACCTTGAATGAAGGATGGTTGTGCATCACCTTGAATGAAGGACGATTGTGCATCATCTTGAATGAAGGGGTGGATGTGCATTATCTTGAATGAAGGGGTGAATGTACATCATCTTGAATGAAGGAGTGTATGTGCATCATCTTGAATGGAGGAGCGGATGTGCGTCATTTTGACTGGAAGAGTGGTTGAATGCCACTATTTAAGGAGAAGGGATGGGCGTTGTCTTGCATGAAGGAAGAAGTGGTTGAAAGCCACTATTTAAGGAGAGGAGGTGCGTTGGAAGCCTTTTCTTAAGGAAAGAAGAAGGGATGGACGTTGCCTTGTATGAAGGGAGAAGTGGTTGAACACCACTATTTAAGGAAGAAGGTTGGAAGGAGAAATGATGCTTGTTCGCCCCTCCTCAGGAAATGGTGGTGATCACCACTATTTAAGGAAGGGAGGAGCTTGGGAGACCTATAAATACCCCTCCCCTCTCCTCATTTGGAGGAAGAGACAAGAAGTGAGGAGAGAATCTCGTCCGCCACTCCTCTTTTGCGCCCCTCCTCTTATGCACCGATTCGAGTGGGAAGAGAATTATGTTGTGAGCCGATTTGAGTGGGAAGAGAATTGTGTTGTGCGCCACTTCAAGTGGGATTTGTCCTGAAGCCAAGCATTATGTGCTGCTTCTCAAGGAGAAGCTTGTGCACTCTTGTCCTAGGAGGAGGCTTTGTGCACCACTTCAAACAGGATCTTGTCCAAATGCTAGGCCTTGTGCGCACCACGTCTAAAGATACTTTGTGCACTCCCCTGGAAGGAAGATGTTCGTGCGTTCCCACCTTGGTTAGTATTACGCATTCCCACCTTCATACAGATGACCTCCCACACGTGTGAGAGGTCTATAAATACCCCTCTCCCATCTTTATTTAGACAGAAATTGGAGAACCTTAAAGAGCAACATCAAAGCAGAGAGAGAGAGAGAGAGAGAGAGAGAGAGAGAGAGAGAGAGAGAGATTCAAACTTCAAGAGAATCCAGGTATCGGCGATACCTGTTGTGAGTTAGGTGGTCAGTGGGGTGCACAACCCATACAACGCACAACGCCTATGGGCGCACAACAGATGGGGCTGCACAACCCTTGCAGGTACACAACTCTGCAGGTGCACAACCCTTCTGCTGGAGCACCAAGGGGCACACAACCAAATTGGAGAGCCTCAAAGAGCTCACAGAGGAGAGAGAAAAGTGGCACAACAGAATCATGGCACTACCCAAGTCTGAGAAGTCTCCACTCTTTCCTCAATTCTGTACCCGCACAACCCAAGTTCATGAAGTTTCTAGATTCTCCTAGAGTATGCACCAGTGTTCGTGCCCAAAATGCCCCATGATTGATCAAGTGCGCCAGTTGTCGTATTCATAAAGGAAAATAAGGGAAATGTGAAGCATAGAGAGAGCTCCAGGAGAAAGAAGAATTTGTTCGTATGACTGAAACGATGAGTGGAAGGACGATCAATGCCTATCACACAACCAAATCAAGGGCTTCAAGTCTGCCCAACCTATTTGCCTTTGCGATGAATACCAAAAGCGTCGAAATGCTGCCAAAATTACCATTAAGCTGCCTTCTTTTTCATTCAATGTGTTGATTATTTGTACTCTGTTTTCAGAATCAAGGAAAATGCGAGGATGTAAATGAACTCAGATTGAATAGAATTCTTTGTGATCATTGTTCTCTCATTCTTTCTTTGTTATCATTGAATGAATTCCTCAAATCGAATGCATTTGTTTCTTGTCAAAGCAGAATGGCGACTCTGCTGGAGACTCTTTTCAATGATAACTTAGAAAATATTTAGAGAACATTTATCACTTTTTGGCGTTGTATGGACGCCAAAATGGCGACTCTCAATGGGAACATCCTCTCCTTCATCTCTAAAAACAAAGTACAATTTTATTTATTTAAAATAATTGATACTCTGTTTTGAATAATAGGTATTTTGTCGACATACAACCGCAACGACTTTTCTCCCGACTAACGTAGTTGTCTACTTCACACCCAACGGATTTCCACCAGAAAGTACCAGAGAAGGTTAGATCAGTTGTGCTCAAGGATAGACAATGCCAGGTAATGTCTAGAATAATTTATGTTTCACTGGTAGCTCAACAAGACGATGAAGGATGGATAATAGTAACATCCTGCCAAGTATAGTTAACGGGCCGATCATGTGCAATACTACGAGGTGCAGTTTTACCTCACTCATTCAGTTCATCCTCCTCGACGACATCAGCAATGCAGTTTTCACTTTCTCCTTCGATATCAATACATTCGAAGTGTAAAGAGACATAAAATTTGCCAGCAGATGTTAATCAGCCTTCACCAGATGAACATACCGCTGAAGAAGTCCCTAATTTTCCAATAGTGACTACCGTGAACAACATTGAACCCTAAGGAAGGCCTTTAAATGAGAAGTTAGTTTGACCGAATTAGTCGTTGCTCACCAACGAGAAGAAGAATCAATTAATGAATTCATCAGTCAATAGAGAACCCTGGGGGCATCATGTTCTCAACTTGCCAGAGTAGAAGAGCAAGTCAAGTTACGTATAGAATGCATAAAACTAGACATTGCATTAGGACTCATTGATCCAAATATACAAATATTTTACAATTTGAAAAGAGTCAAAGTGAAGCAGCTCAACTCTCATATGAATCGGCTATTTTAAAGTCTTAAGAGAACAGTAACAAATATTGCCAAAGAAAGAAAAGCAAAACAAAGGATCGTCAACAAGTAAAGAATTGAATCTTCTGATAAAGAGAACATGGGTGATTCTACAATTAAAAAAGTAAAGAAAGAGTTTGGACAATTCAAGGACTTCGAAAAATATATAAATAGTTGAAGAAGATGATATACTGCCTATGATGAATCAATTGCTAGCTACGGAGAAAATCAAACTGCCACGACTAAAACATTCAAAGGAAATGAATCAAAGAAGAAAAGATGTATTATACAGAAGATGATCGATGATAGTAAAATTGTCATGAAGAAGATATATGGAATAAGTGAGAAAGTAATGATATATGGACCCGATTGAAAATAGTCACTTGACAGAAGAACATGTGAGAAGAAATCAAGACAAGTATATTCACCATGGGGGCAAATTTTCATCAATACACCTGTCAATGCCAGTACATCAAAATATGTTATCCTTAAAGATAGCTATGCATATCCTTAATAGAGTCCCAAGTAAGGTTGTAATAAAAACTCCATATGAATTGTGGACAGGGCGAAAGCCTAGTTTACGTTACTTTTACGTATGGGGTTGTCCTGCAAAAGCCAAACCATATAACCCGCATGAAAGAAAGCTTGACCCTAGAACGGTTAGTTGCTTCTTTATTAGATACCTAGAAAGATCCAAATGATTTAGATTCTATTGTCCATCCTATTCAATGAGGTTCATTGGGACTACGAATGCTAGGTTTATTAAGAATACTGAAAATAGTGAGAGCACAAACTTTAGAAACATTATGTTTGAGGAAGAACAGATTGTGATTCCCACCACAATCATTCAGAGTAGCGTGTTCGTCCGTCCAGCAGCGGACCCTGAGATCCCTATGGATGACCATGCAAAGCCTCAAATACAACCCACTGATGAGGAAATAGAAAACCCAATTCAGAATAATAAGCCTTTAAGACAATCACATAGAGAGAGAGAGAGAGAAGATCTACGATTATAGACGATTACATCATTTATCTGCAGCAGCATTATTGAGGGTCAAATATTGCATATTATCCCCCATTTATATCTTGGTTTTATGAACATGATAATGCTTAATGATTTATTTTACTCATGTTTGTGTTGCAAGGTGAATTTAAGAGCTTGGATTGAAAATGGTGTTAAAAGCATGGATTTGATGCTCAAGAATCATAAAGCAAGGGATGAATCTTAGGAGATGAAGATTGAAGAATTCACATTCCAGAGATCCAAGAAAAACAAGTACGGAATGAAGAGAATCAAAGATTTGAAGTGAAGAAAAGGAATCCTAAAATCGTCATGAAAAAGCATATTCTAAAACTCTGGGTCATTTTGTGAAATTGCACAGAGTGAAGTCTATTTTAGCAAACTACGTAAATTTGAAGCGGTTTTTAGAGTTTTCCAACTAGGTGCAAAAGTTGGAGTTCCATAACTATAAAGAGGACTCCTTAGGATGTTCTTAGACATTTTTCTAGGGTTTAAGGGGTGGAGCAAAAAGGGTGGAGAAGCCATCGCCAAGAGTTTTTCTTCTTCTTCCTTAATTTTTTTCATGTTTTTCTTAAGAGACTTTGGTCCAATTATGTCTATGGTTGGCTAAACCTCTTAGTTAGGGCTAAGAGGTGAAGCTTGTAGCATGATGAGATGTTTCTATTGCTTTGATTTATGTTTATGTTGAATTCCATGGATTCTAATTTAATATTTAAAGAATACTTTCAGTTTTTAATGGTTTATTGTGACTCAAATTACAGTAGATCTATAATAGCTTTGAGTATCTTCTTTTCTTGATTTGAGATTGTGAAATTAGTAAGTTCTGTTATTCACCATCATCCCTTGGGCATGGTAGGGTGATGAAATCCTTCCTAATCTTCACAATTCTCCTGCTTTGAGATTATGAGATTGGTAAATCATGTTGTTTGCCATTGTCTCCTAGGCATGGTTTGGTGATGGAATCCTTGCCAATTATCATAGGTAAATGGAAGTTCAAATTTGGTTCTATTAATGTATTTTCCAATTGGATAGGATATGACTCCAATTCTAATTGTGTTACTTGAATTAAGCAAGAGGGCTATCACTACAAGTGGATCCTTGGCACCCTAGTTTCCACATTTAAATTCTTAGTTTTAATTACTCTATCATAAGTACTCTCTCAAATACTTCAGAATTAGTTTCACATCTTCTTCTAGTTCTACTTCTAGTTAATTTTAAAAATGTACAAGTTTCAGTCCCTGTGGATTCGACCTCGGTCTCACTGAGATTATTACTACATCGCGACCCTACACTTGGGGTTGTGAATAAGATTTTGGTGCCGTTGCCGGGGATTGACGATTGTGTTTTCTGGATTTGATTAGTTTTGGAATTAGGTTAAGATTAAGATTTTTCTACTTTTTATTTTTAGGTTAGGTTTTCTTTCTTTGTTTTTTTTTTTCTTTCTAGAATTATTTTAGAAACTAACTTAGCTTTCTATTTCTAGGTTTAGAAACTTCCATTTAAAAAATAATAATTTAGAAACTAATTTACTTTCTAATTCTAGGATAGAAACTTTCATAATTTGTTTTTAGAAACTAACCTTTCTTTCTATTTTCAGATTTAAAAACTTTCCTAATTTGTTTTTAGAAACTAATTTTCTTTCTATTTCTAGATTTAGAAACTCTCCTAATTTGTTTTTAGAGACTAACTTTTCTTTCTATTTCCAGATTTAGAAACTTTCCTAATTTGTTTTTAAAAACTTTTTTTTTAATTTAGAAACTAATTTGTTTTTAAGACTAACTTTTTATTTTGTTTTTAGGTTAGGGTTTTTTTTTTAAATTTAATTTTTAGAAACTAACATTGTTTTCTGTTTTGTAGGATCCTAACATAGAACTCTCCAAACCGGTAAACTCCTAACTTCTCCTCTACTTACTTTCCATATTGCTGTAGGATTTTTCTTTTATTCTATTTTAGGATTAGGTTCAGGATTAGCATTTCACCATGTATATGCAAGAGTGGGAACGTCAGTATCTTGAGCTAGTTTTAGAGAATGCAAGAAATTGTGAAGGGTTGTCAAATGATTATGTTAGGAAATAACCCATGTCTCAAAATTTTTCTAAAACCATCATCGAAAACCAACTAGAATACAATGCTCCACCAATTAAGAAGTCCTTACGCGATAGGAAGGAGAATAATTACACCCCATAGATTAGGAAAACAGTACGTGATTGTTGGGGTTATCATAATTATGGGAGTGAAAACTATTATTACCCATCAGACAAGAAGAAAATAATGAAAGATTATATTATAGATGATAATATGCACCAACAACCATCTGACTCTACCACCTATGACCCGTATGACTATGATCAGTGGAAACATTAACATTGGAGAGATGAGCCAACAATTTATTATAGTGACTATTCTCTTGGATCCCCTACCTTTGAAATCCAATCAGAAACTATCCAAGAGGATTCATGTTTGAATTTCACGGACTATCAAGTACAATTCAAACAACTTGTCGTAGGAATGATGAAATCATTGGAAGTGATTGAGTTGTGCCTCGATAAGGTTGAAGAGGCTAGGTTATCACAATCTCAACCCGATCTAGAAAAACAATACGAGGAAAGTGATCCTAACTCGCTTGTGGAGAGTACTGAAATTGAGAATGAAGAGTTGGATTGTGTTAACAAGCATACGGTTCAATTTCCCGAAGAGTCGATCTTGATGACCGTCTAAAGGAATGATCAAGAGACATGGGTGTCTTTCAAATTAAAAGATACGGACACGCTCTAGTCATATGACACACTTGACTTCAATGAGGAAGAGGCTAGTTTATTTGAGCCTCAACTCAACCTAGGAAAACTGTGTGAGGAAAGTGATCTCATCCCACTTGTGAACTGTACTGAATTGGAAGATGATAAGTATTGGGATGAGAATCATGAGTTTATAGCCCAAGATTCACTGGAATCGATTTCAATTATAGTTTCGGAAAGTGATCACGAGATACAGGACGTTGTTGACCATAATGATCTACTCCACCCATCTGACACGTTTGATTTACATGTGGAGGAAGAGTCCCTTTCAAGTGAACCGCATGACTCTTTTGAGGCGTGTGTAGACCATTCCCTTGATTTAGATTATAATATGATTAGGGAAATAGACGAGTTGCTCGATGTGACTCTGAAATTTGAAACCACCCAGTTAAGGTCATCATCTGAGCTGTTAACCCTTGATGATATAGTGCCTCTACTGAGTAGTAACATTGAACAGATTCTACTGATCCATAATCTGTCTATACAAGGCAGGGCGAGATGTATCCGGTGACAATTGACTCTCACCAAGGTGAAGAGCAATAGATCATGTTTTCCTCTATTTTAAGAGAAGACGAAGGAATCATTGGACATATCATCACAGACCTCAATATGGAAAATGAGCCTCTCTCAACTGACTATCTCAACTCTCTGAAAGATTGCTTGACATATTTTACAGATTCAAATGATCCCATGATAAAAGAAATAATGGATGCCTTGCAAAACAATACCTCAGTGGTTGTTACTAACCGAGAGAACCCTTATTCTGAAGCTCCTCATTCCACAGATCTTGAATGTTTACCATTAAGGGAGGAGCTGAAAGTTGAACCGAAGCATGAAACTTCAGAATATGCTACTTGTAGTCTCCGATTCACCATGTTGCGCTAACTCTGAAACTTTCTCTGTCTTAGGTGAATCATATGTACTTTGGACACCTCAGGAGATTAAAATGAAACTTTATGCTGACGTGCACAAATTTCTCTGGAAAATCATGCTCCATGGTATCCAAGCCTATTGTGAAAATGGCTTTTGGATGATCTTGTTATGAAACCTACTAAGAAATTTATCAAGATACTTGCCGGAGGAGGAACCTTACGGTATGACTAAGTAACTTTCCCTTGTTTTCCTAGTCAGGTTTATTGCTTTCAAAGAATTTAGGATTAGGATAGTTTTCTTTTTGCCGTTTAGGATGGTTTGCTTTTCGCCATTTAAGATAGTTTGTTTTTTGCTGTTCAAGAAAGTTTGCTTTCTAATGGTTTAATTCTTGTACTAACCGATCTTCACATTGAGATATTTTGAAAAAAAAAAACCCTCAGAATTCTTCAGGTACTACATTTCCACTACTTCCCTTTTCTTTTCATTACCTCATTTGCATTGAATGTTTATCTCTTTTACATTGAGGACAATGTAGATTTTAGGTTGGGGTGTGGATTAGGCAGACTAATCAGTTGTTTTCTTAATCTTTGCGCGAAGTTATGAAAAATTGAGAAACATTTCTGAAATTTCTGTAAATTTAAGTGATCTCGAAGTTAATCCATGAATTAGAATTACAATATGCTTAATGTTGATGCCTTATGTCTCTTGGAGTTTAGTCAGTTGGGATATCTCAAAATTAAGTTAAGTCATTGATCATCGATTAGAGGTTTTAAACATTGATCGAGTCATGATTTCACATGTCACATCCAGCTTACACATTAAAGTGTCAATTTGATATTGAATTGTTAACTTGATGATTATTAAGCATGTAAGGAACCAACCTAGGGAATTTGTCCGTCATGTTCAATGGGAAGAATTGAAAAGAAAGAAAAAGGTTAACATAGCGTGAAAGCCATCGATGGAAAAATCAAAAGCTGGAGGAATAAAAGAGGGAATTAAAGATGAACTGTAAGGCAAGTTTCGGTTTAGGTTTTGGTTGTCCTGAATGCTATTTTAATTATCAATGTTATCATGAAAGTGACGAATTGAACCTTTGATTGTGATATGTCTAAACTTTATTATACACCCATGGAACTCAATGTTTGGAATTGTTCTAATTGGAGGATTAATGCTTTGAACTTGATTATGAAACTTACTGAGTGCCAGAGTTTAGGAGAAGATAATGCACAACATTGATATATTTTAGAATTATATTGTAACGCCCTGAAAATCGGGGGTCGAGCATAAACTCAACTCCCGAGTTCCAGAACATCACTTATGCAACAAAATGAATGATGATTGAATGTTGACTGTATTCGTGCATTGAACATGAGCGAGATTAAGCCAAAACAACATATCATACTCCAGAGACAATTAAATTTGCAAGCGGAAGACTGTGATAGATAGATAAAATATATAAACTATGATGAGTCTCCAGAGTGTGATAACATTACCAGGTTAAATAATTACAAGTACAGTTCTAAAATATACCAAATGTGAGGAAGTGTAATGTCTCCTATCCCAAGTACCATAGCCCCGTCAATAAAATATCAGGTCTTCATTGACCTGCCAGAGAGATACAGATAGGAGAACTCCTCCTATCATCATAGAAGTAGTTCGACTCGGCTTCACAAGCATCGCCATCACCTGAAACTCAACAAATCTGGTTGGTGTGTACAACACCGTCCCGTAACGTGGGAGTGAGTGATCAACTCAGCGGAATAGTAAAGCATAGGTTAACATGTTATCAAATCAGTCAAGCAATAATGATAAAGCAGTACAATCAAACAATTCTAACTACTCTTATTTAATGCAAGTATGAAATGACATGATGTATGCCCTTGCCAAACCACCCTCATGCGACATCATCTTACGTTCGCGAATGCGTCCATCCCTCAATGCTCCACATCTACCAGGCACATGCAGTGCGATGATGAACATGATTACCGAGTAATTATTAGTTCATTTCAAACAGCAGTATTGGGAAACTAAGGTACCTCCCTTGTATCATTCCCAAACATGATCCATTCTAGGGTCGTCAATCCTAGTTAATCTCATACGGTATTATGGTTCGAGAGGCATCGCGAAGGCATCGCAAAGGGCTCGTTACCCGTCAGCACGGATACAGATCTCACCATATATGGCTCAATTGCTGACCGTTATCTCGAGTACAGGTCTCACCGTACTCGGCTCAATCGCTGGCCCTCAGCTCGAATACAGGTCTCACCGTACTCGGCTCAACTCATACTCTAGTTACTGTGAAGGGCTCGTCACCAATCACAGACCTTGGAGTATACTCGAAGACACTACAGAGGACTCGTCGCCCGTCAGCACGAGTACAGGTCTCACCGTACTCGGCTCTCGCCGTAAGTGTCGACAGCTCAAATACAGTGTCCCATACCAGCGTATTCGGCTCACGAGTTTGGTTGCTCAATGGTCACTACGGGGAGGCACGTGGCCCCAGCATAGGCCGACAGCTCGACCACGGTGTCCCATACCACCATGCCCGGCTCATGAGTCTTAGTGGATCGAGGTACCATGGTTAAAAGGGATTTCATTAGTACGTTTGGTACCCAAGGTTCAAGCAGTAGCATCCAAACATGGTGAACATACATAAGACAGATCGGGTTACTTTGACAAGCTCGGCTAGCTCAAGCGCACAACAAGTTGAACGACATGAAGTGCATGAGCACTTCGCGTGGCCAACCACTATCGTCAACCGAAGTATGACTCGGGTTCGTCGAACACATCTCACGTGGCAAATGAATCACAGCCACAAATACAATTCTGGTACCGATTGTCTGAACTATAATCATAGCCCCAAACACAATCAAGTGCAATAGATAAAGCAGTAGTGGATCAAGATTCAACTCATACAATCAAGGTCTGGTATTATCCGTTTAGGGCTGCCAGGGCTGTTGCACGCACTCGTTGCTCCACTCCCCCATCACCCATGACGGATCATACAACGTAAATATAAATTTAAACATATGCATTACATAGTTAAAATCATAAAGCAGTTGAGCATGTTATGAATCACAACACAAGCATGAGTTTGTACATGTTCAATTCCTAATCACATAACTACCCAAGGAGATCATACACATAGTTAAAAGAGGTTGAGAATCATATCTCAACACCCTTATACATTACAATTTGCTAACTACTACTCATTCAGACATTTCAAGAAACACTTAAACAAACATACATCAACATACATGACATATGTCGATCACATAGGCATTAGGCCAAATCCTTTCACTAGGGAGTTGCCCCAATCATAACACGCGTACACCCACGACGGATAGTCATGGCAAGTAGGAATCCAAGTTCCATATTCATTCAGCCATTTCCACAAACACTTGGGCCACACATTTTAGCATATATAGTGTATATTGGCCGTGGCGTGATTTAGGGCAAATCCTTTCGTCAAAGGGGTATCGCCAATACAACAATCATGAATCCATGACAATTAGTCATGGCGAGCACGAATGAGAATTCTATACTCATTCAGTCATTTTCACAAACACTTAGAATACACTATTACAACATACATGGTGTATGTTAGCAAAACATGCATTAGGGCTATCCTTTAGCCAAACGAGTATTTTATCCATGTATAACATATTACTACAACAAATAATCATGATAAATACATCTCCAAAATTTATACGTATACAGTATTTTCTAGAATACGCAATTTCAACATACATAGTGTATATAAGAAAACATGTATTTAGGCGAATCTTTTTGCCAAATAAGTATTTTATCCATATATCGTATATCCATATAACAAATAAACATGTCAAACACATTTCCAAAAAATATACGTATACTGTACTTTCTACAAATACCTAGAGTATGTAGAATTCCATATTTTTCATCTTTAATCGAAACGGAAAACAGACAGCACTTTGTACATGTGCAATTGCATGCAGATCATGAATCTATCATTATCTAACATTAAAAGCGTTGAAAACCATAACCTATACACCTAAAGTCCGCACCTTTTGTCGTAGAATCGTAACGGAGTCGATAGGTTTGCTAAGCTTCCGTATTCGGCAGTTTGGCAACCTATAGAACGAAATAGGTTAGCTATTTCACAACCTACAATAGTCTAAACCCCAAAACAGATTAGGGTTAGGGTTTCTTACCTAGAAATGATGCCGGAAACGTCGGGAAAGCGATGAGAATCAGGCGGTGGAGCCCGAATAGCGGCAGGGAAGAGTGGCAGGGAGATTCTCCCACTGCTCCCACACTTTCTCTCTCTTTTCTCTCTCTTTTCTCTCTCTCAATCTCAAATTCGTATGGCTGCCATGAGAGAGGGTTTAAGGTCCTTATATAGCCTAAAAATTCACCGAAATAGACTTATGTTCAAAGTATACTTACATTATAAGCAAATTGGCATTGTTTCAGCTCAAAAGAGGGTTTCTGGCGGGCCTCCTTGAGCCAAAGGTCGGACTTTAGCTCACTAACGCTGGATCTACGTTCTATTAAGTTTTCGTTTCAGTGGGATTTCCAGATCACGCGTGGCGGACCAGTTTCAGTTCAACGGTCAGCGGATCTCGATCGGAGATTCCGAGTACATGTAAATGTGTATGAAATTTCTCCTAATCCGAGGGTGTAATTTGGTCTGATTCTGACGGTCTGGTTGCTTAATACTGATCCGCAAGCGAGTGGTGCCAGATTACTATTCAAGATATTTTATTTTGAATTAATTTCACATTTCTCACACTCTTCACTCCGAGCTCAAGCGAATAGCGCTGGGACACTATCTGGATTTGATTTCTGAGATGGTTGTCAAGCCCAGCGAGGCGGTCCTAGTTCCTTAACTTCGTGTTAATCGGACTTCCGACGTGAGGTCCAGATCCGATACGGAGTTTCGAGATGCTCCCGAGAGCAACCGAGTAATGAGATTGATCCTAGATTTTAGGGTAACCTAGCATCAATGATTCTACAAGTTTTGGGTCTTGCAGATTGTAACGCCCTGAAAATCGGGGGTCGAGCATAAACTCAACTCCCGAGTTCCAGAACATCACTTATGCAACAAAATGAATGATGATTGAATGTTGACTGTATTCGTGCATTGAACATGAGTGAGATTAAGCCAAAGCAGCATATCATACTCCAGAGACAGTTAAATTTGCAAGCGGAAGACTGTGATAGATAGATAAAATATATATAAACTATGAAGAGTCTCCAGAGTGTGATAACATTACCAGGTTAAATAATTACAAATACAGTTCTAAAATATACCAAATGTGAGGAAGTGTAATGTCTCCTATCCCAAGTACCGTAGCCCCGTCAATACAATACCAGGTCTTCATAGACCTGTCAGAGATTACGTGTAGGAGAACTCCTCCTCAACATCATAGTAGTAGTTCGGCTCTGCTTCATAAGCATCGCCAACACCTGAAACTCAACAAATCTGGTTGGTGTTGCAAACACCGTCCCGTAACGTGGGAGTGAGTGATCAACTCAGTGGAACAATAAAGCATAGGTTAACATGTTATCAATTCAATCAAGCAGTAATGATAAAGCAATACAAACAAACAATCCTAAAGACTCTTATTAATGCAAGTATGAAATGCAGTTATGCGTGCATGCCCTCACCGACGTTCTCCCTCATGCGACACCATCTTACGTCCGCGGCATGCATACATTCCTCAGTGCTCCACATCTTCCAGGCACATGCAGTGCGATGATGAACATGATTACTGAGTTGTTATTAGTCCATTTCAAATAGCAGGATTGGGAAACTAAGGTACCTCCCTTGTATCATTCCCAAACATGATCCATCCTAGGGTCGTCAATCCTAGTTAATCTCATACGATATTATGGTTTGAGAGGCATAGCGAAGGCATCGCAAAGGGCTCATCACCCGTCAGCACGGATACAGATCTCACCGTATGCGGCTCAATTGCTGGCCGTCAGCTCGAGTACAGGTCTCACCGTACTCGGATCAATCACTAGCCGTCAGCTCGAATACAGGTCTCACCGTACTCGGCTCAACTCATACTCTAGTCGCTGTGAAAGACTCGTCGCCAATCACAGCCCTTGGAGTATACTCGAAGATACTACAGAGGACTCGTCGCCCGGCAGCACGAGTACAGGTCTCACCGTACTCGGCTCTCGCCGTAAGTATCGACAGCTCGAATACAGTGTCCCATACCACCATATTAGGCTCACGAGTCTGGTTGCGCAATGGTCACTACGGGGAGGCACATGGCCCCAGCGTAGGCCGACAGCTCGACCACGGTGTCCCATACCACCATGCCCGGCTCATGCGTCTTAGCGGATCGAGGTACCATGGTTAAAAGGGGTTTCACTGGTAAGTTTGGTACCTTAGGTTCAAGCAGTAGCGTCCAAACAGGGTAAACATGCATAAGGCAGAACGGGTTACTTGATGAGCTCGACTAGCACGATCGCCCGTTGAGCTGCACGACATGAAGTGCATAAACAACTTCGTGTGGCCTAGCCACTGCCGACAGGCAACGCACGACTCGAGTTCTTCGAACACATCCCACGTGGCAAATGAATCTCAGCCACGAATTCAATCCGGTTACCGATTGCCTGGGCCATAATCATAGCCCCAATCACATTCAATTTCAGATAGTTAAAGCAGTAATGGATCAAGATTCAAATCATACAATCAAGTCTGATATTATCTGTTTAGGGCTGTCAGGGCTGTTGCACGCACTCGTTGCTCCACTCCCCCATCACCCATGACGGATCATACAACATAAATATAAATTTAAACATATGCATTACATAGTTAAAATCATAAAGCAGTTGAGCATGTTATGAATCACAACACAAGCATGAGTTTGTACATGTTCAATTCCTAATCACACAACTATCAAAGGAGATCATACACATAGTTAAAAGAGGTTGAGAATCATATCTCAACACCCTTATACATTACAATTCGCTAACTACTACCCATTTAGACATTTCAAGAAACACTTGAACTACATACATCACATACATGACATATGTTGATCACATAGGTATTAGGCCAAATCCTTCTACTAGGGAGCTACCCCAATTATAACACGCGTACACCCACGACGGATAGTCATGGCAAGCCTGGGTCCAAGTTCTATATTCATTCAGTCATTTCCACAAACACTTGGACTACACACTTTAACATATGTAGTGTATTGACCGTGGCATGATTTAGGGCAAATCCTTTCGTCAAGGGGTTGACTAGTACATTTCAATCATGTTCTTACATTCAATACACATGACAAATATAAATCATAAATTCATATTTACTTAGTCATTTCAACAAACACTTAGAATACACTATTCCAACATACATAGTGTATATTAGTAGAACATGTATTTGGACGAATCCTTTCGCCAAATTAGTATTTTATCCATATATCATATATTCATACAACAGTTAATCATGTCAAACACATTTCTAAAATTTATACGTATACGGTATTTTCTAGAAATACCTAGAATATGTAGAATTTCATATTTTTCATCTTTAATCGAAACGGAAAACAGACAGCACTTTGTACATATGCAATTGCATGCAGATCATGAATCTATCATTATCTGACATTGAAAGCGTTGAAAACCATAACCTATACACCTAAAGTCCGCACCTTTTGTCGTAGAATCGTAACGAAGTCGATAGGTTTGCTAAGCTTCCGTATTCGGCAGTTTGGCAACCTATAGAACGAAATAGGTTAGCTATTTCACAACCTACAACAGTCTAAACCCCAAAACAGATTAGGGTTAGGGTTTCTTACCTAGAAACAACACCGGAAACGCCGGGAAAGCGATGAGAATCAGGCGGTGGAGCCCGAATAGCGGCAAGGAAGAGTGGTAGGGAGATTCTCCCACTGCTCCCACACTTTCTCTCTCTTTTCTCTCTCTCAAACTCAAATTCGTATGGCTGCCATGAGAGAGGGTTTAAGGTCCTTACATAGTCTCAAAACTCACCAAAATAGACTCGGGAACAAAGTATACTTAGGTTATGTCCAAAGCGGACCTGTTCCGTCTCAACGGAGCACTTCTGGCGGGCCTCCTTGAGCCAAAGGTCGGACTTAAGCTCACTAACACTGGATCTACGTTCTATTAAGTTTTTGGTTTAGTGGGATTTCCAGATCACGCGTGGCGGACCAGTTTCAGTTCAACGGTCAGCGGATCTCGATCGGAGATTCCGAGTACATGTAAATGTGTATGAAATTTCTCCTGATACGAGGGTGTAATTTGGTCTGATTCTGACGGTCTGGTTGCTTAATACTGATCCGCAAGCGAGAGGTGCCAGATTACTATTCAAGATATTTTATTTTGAAAGTATTTCACATTTCTCACACTCTTCACTCCGAGCTCAAGCGAATAGCGCTGGGACACCGGCTGGACCTGATTTCTGAGGTGGTTGTCAAGCCCAGTGAGGCGGTCCTAGTTCCTTAACTTCGTTTGAATCGGACTTCCGATGTGCGGTCTAGACCTAATATGAAGTTTCAAGTCATTCCCGAGAGTAGCTGGGTAATGAGTTTGATCCTAAACTTTAGGGTAACCTAGAGTCAATGATTCTACAAGTTTTGGGTCTTGCAGATCGTATTTAAAGCGATTGGTGCTAATTTCAAAGACACTCTAGTTTAGCACTAGCTAATTCTCGCCTAATTTCTAAAGGATTTAGTCCTGTAAGATTTCTGTCTGAGATGGTACTTAGGCCTTTGTAGTTTGTATATAAAGTGATCCAAGTTTTACTACTTAGCTAGTTTAAGTTAGTGTCTAGGGCGAAAATGCTTTGAAAAATTGAAAGCACAAGATAGTGAATGGTGGGATTTGTGAAGAACATGGTTTAAAAAGGGATTTGAGGCTTTAATTGAGCGTGTGGGAAGTTAAACCTGTGTTAGGATTGACTCATCGCCTAAGGACGTCTAATTCCAGGTTGGCAAAAATCCGGGATGTTACGATCTACCCCCCTTAAAATAAAATTTCGTCCCCGAAATTGGCTAAGGGTAATAAGGGAAGATTTTTATTATTTCATTTGCCTAAGACTTATTGATTCCAAGTTTCTACGCGTGGTAGGGTATATACCAGCCGGTTCATTTTAGTCTACCCCCCTTAAAACTTAATTCTTTATCCATTTCTCATACCCTGATGGTTTGCTACCATTTATTTCTTTACCTATTTGGAGTCTCGACGACAATTCCCACAATTTAGAGTAAGATAGTTGTTTTCATTGTTTGACCAACACGGAGAGACGGTAATAGTGGGCTCGACCCGATACATCGATCATCTACCGGGCCAGGGTAGGAAGCTCATCGTATCCCTTCCGAATCCTGGTGGATCCTGGTCGTCCGCTCGTCAGCAGAGAGTCCATCTATAGTCACCTAGGATTGGGAATTGGGTCAAGCCGCGAAAACTTCGCAGTTGTAGATGTCAGTAACTCCGTAGTCTGATCACTCTAAAAACGTAGGAAATGTCCACCACAGGAAGGTTCAAATTATCTATTTCCAAGGTTTCCCTTTAGGTCTTAGTCTAAGAGAGTCCTCGTTATTATCTATGTCAAAGGAAATAGTGAATCAAATCTTACTAGATCATCCTAAAGCGGTTTCTCATAGTAGAACTTACTAGGGCTTATATAATGTTCGTATTTAACGAGCACCGTTTCGATCCTGGGCCAGTGGGGTAGGGTCCACCACGTTTCCGCAGCGCCACCCAGATCAAAGAGGTGTATTAGGTGACCTAACTAGATTGGGCTCATAATATTCTACCCCCCTTAAAAATTTTATTTTCACCCTCAAGGCTCAAGAGCTATGTCCTGATCCGTATGTCGGAACAAGGTGTAATTTATAACCTATCCTTGACATGAAATGGGAAATACATTGGTCTGCCTTTCATCGACGATGTGTACTATGGCATTGATACCTATGGGTATCGAAAGGAGCTAAAAATGATGGGTAATGTGGTTGATGTCAGGGGCAGGTGTGAGTTTGAGGCAAGATGCCTAATTCTACCAAGGGGTTTTATCGCGGTCCAGACTTATCCTATTTAATGATGTCTGGCTTAACAGGCAGGCTATCTTTCTACGTTCATAAGCACAATATGTATGCCGACATGGCATGCGATTTGGGACCTAATTCCTAACTAATTGTTGCCAATTTGGGTAATTCCTTGGGGCCTAAAAGAAAATCTCTATTGGCTATATGTTCTTAACACTTCTCGAAGACGAAGTTATAAACTTTTAGTTGTAAGTGGTCGGGCCAACACGGAAGGAATGTTGTGTAGTGGGTCAGAATCGGATACATGGACCTTCTGCCTCGCGAAGACAGAAAATTGTCATATCAGTTCTTAATCCTAGTTGATCCCGACCTTCTGCTTGATCAGAGCATAGAGTTCATTGGTAACTAGCAGGATTGAGAATTCAATTCAAACCGCGAATACTTCGCTTATATGTAGTTTCTCTACTCCGTGTTCCCGATTGTACTAAGTCCTTGAGAAGGAAATTCTAAGGGATGTATTGATTGGACCTAACATTGAATCCAAGGGATATATAGGTTTTCTCTAATCGTGAATAGTTTCTACGTCAAACAAGCTCCCTAAGAGTTACTAAGGAAGCCTAAAGTATTAAGGGGATTCAACAACGGAACGGGGTCTCGCTCCAACCTATTCAAGCCAACTAACTACGTCTATCACTCAATCATCTTAGCATTGTTAGTCGTTTACATTTCTTAGTCTAATCAGCAGCCTAGGCTCAACTTATGAGCAGCGGTAATCCACTAGTTGTAATCTAAAGTCTATACTTATACACCAGATGATTTTATACCCTTTCTAAATAAAGAAATTATTTTATCGCCTAGGGTCAAAGTTGTCTGATTGGAATTGGGTTGTCGGAACTCGAATTTAACTACGCACGAGCATTTCACATATGCTCATACCATCTAAGAGGATCCTAAGGTTCACATTATTAATTTGTTGGATTTCCTCGACGGTCAGGTCTGTCGAAATCTAGGAGCACTGCTCTAGGTCCAAGTTCCAAAGGTCTATTTGTCAAACAACCATTTACTCTAAAAGCTTAAGCTATCAAAGTGCGGTGGGTTAATGTATATCAAGGGACTTTATCACTTCAACACTATTTGGCCAGTAGTCTTAAGTTATATTAAATGGGACTGCATTACTAATTCTACTTTAGGATTGGGAATGGCATGTTTGGTAGAAGGGTGGAAGGGGATTAAAATTAATGGTATAGGCTTTGGAAAATGAGCCATGTGTTGGAAAGTGTGAGATGGGATTTCCATATCCCACGATGAGGAATTTCTAAGTGTAATTTGAAAGAAAACTCCGGGATTTACGTTTAACTGCCTACACTCCAAATATGGTATTGGAAAACATGGGATGCACCAATCTAGGAACCATACCCTACACGTACATTTATTATTACTTATACAATTCTATCCACCTGAAACTCACCTAATGCAGTTGGTCGAACGGGCCCTAAAGGGAGAAAAGGGGCTGGAGTTTTGGTTCCCCATAGATTTGGTTCTCATCAGGGGTTGTAGAGGCCCAACTGACAAGAAGGAAAGAAAGGAAAATGAAGAAAATGGATGGGTTAGAGGGCTTGCCCGATTTTGAGCTCCAAGTGGGCGTGTGGGAGTCCAAATGAGGGAACCGGAGAGGAAATGGAGGAGAGGACTGCTGTGGACGGTTGGAGTGTGTGGGTTGTGGAAGAAAATGGAGGATTGCAAAGTTTAGAGGGATGGGTTGAGAGGAAAAAACGGAAATGGAGGGTTTGGGGCGTTTGGAAGGGGTGAAATGAGGGAGAGGGGTGCTCCATTTCGGGTATTTTCGGGACAATCAGACATATCTTGCAATCCGGAATGAGTTATCTGACGTAAAATATATGAATTTGGGGTAGAACGAGCTAATGAAGCCAACCAACCCTGCTATGCCGGGTTGCGCAGCCTGGAATTGCTAGACCCTCCGATTGACTGCCATTTCCCCGTTTCAATTTCGTTTTACTAAAAATAGTAATTTTAGTTTGATTTCTCTTCATCCGTTGGGCTTTAGGAGTTGTGCCCAATGAGAAAAGAGTTTAGAATAATTAGGAGAACGGTTTGGTGAAGTCGTTTAGGACACTTACTATTTTTTTTTTGACCGAAAACTTTACCCACTAGTAGACATCACGACCCATAGTAAGTCGCGAATTCTAGAAGTTTTAGTTGTAGTTTGTTCCTGATTTCTTTCCCATTACCTGGTATCCTTATTTAAAGGGTTGTGAACTCATTTTTAGTCATTCATTAATCAGTTTCGAATTTATTAGAATTTATTTCTATTTTCTGCTTTCCTTTCCTCGTGGATTCGAGAAGTCTCTGTGAGGAGTCTAGAGAAGCTCCGAGGATTCGGAGTAGTTATCATCATCACGCTTATCCCGTATTCTACCGACTGTCAACGGTTGGGGTGAGGTGGTTTGTAATCTAGACTCATTAATAGACGGCCTAGGAATGTTTTTAAGGTCGACCCGTGCGACCATGGTTGAATACGGACTCGATTTCGGCGTTCGTTTTCAATGAACTTCGCCAATTGGCGAAATCGGGATACCTACGACTGTTTCTACATCCCGTCGCTCCCTCCTAAGTCAGAGTGCGTCAGAGTGCGTCGTGTGACCATAACCCAGGTCCGGTTTAATCCAAATCATGCTCTGATACCATCTTGTAACGCCCTGAAAATCGGGGGTCGAGCATAAACTCAACTCCCGAGTTCCAGAACATCACTTATGCAACAAAATGAATGATGATTGAATGTTGACTGTATTCGTGCATTGAACATGAGTGGGATTAAGCCAAAGCAGCATATCATACTCCAGAGACAGTTAAATTTGCAAGCGAAAGACTGTGATAGATAGATAAAATATATATAAACTATGAAGAGTCTCCAGAATGTGATAACATTACCAGGTTAAATAATTACAAATACAGTTCTAAAATATACCAAATGTGAGGAAGTGTAATGTCTCCTATCCCAAGTACCGTAGCCCCGTCAATACAATACCAGGTCTTCATAGACCTGTCAGAGATTACGTGTAGGAGAACTCCTCCTCAACATCATAGTAGTAGTTCGGCTCTGCTTCATAAGCATCGCCAACACCTGAAACTCAACAAATCTGGTTGGTGTTGCAAACACCATCCCGTAACGTGGGAGTGAGTGATCAACTCAGTGGAACAATAAAGCATAAGTTAACATGTTATCAATTCAATCAAGCAGTAATGATAAAGCAATACAAACAAACAATCCTAAAGACTCTTATTAATGCAAGTATGAAATACAGTTATGCGTGCATGCCCTCACCGACGTTCTCCCTCATGCGACAACATCTTACGTCCGCGGCATGCATACATTCCTCAGTGCTCCACATCTTCTAGGCACATGCAGTGCGATGATGAACATGATTACTGAGTTGTTATTAGTCCATTTCAAACAGCAGGATTGGGAAACTAAGGTACCTCCCTTGTATCATTCCCAAACATGATCCATTCTAGGGTCGTCAATCCTAGTTAATCTCATACGATATTATGGTTTGAAAGGAATAGCGAAGGCATCGCAAAGGGCTCATCACCCGTCAGCACGGATACAGATCTCACCGTATGCGGCTCAATTGCTGGCCGTCAGCTCGAGTACAGGTCTCACCGTACTCGGCTCAATCACTAGCCGTCAGCTCGAATACAGGTCTCACCGTACTCGGCTCAACTCATACTCTAGTCGCTGTGAAAGACTCGTCGCCAATCACAGCCCTTGGAGTATACTCGAAGATACTACAGAGGACTCGTCGCCCGGCAGCACGAGTACAGGTCTCACCGTACTCGGCTCTCGCCGTAAGTATCGACAGCTCGAATACAGTGTCCCATACCACCATATTAGGCTCACGAGTCTGGTTGCGCAATGGTCACTACGGGGAGGCACATGGCCCCAGCGTAGGCCGACAGCTCGACCACGGTGTCCCATACCACCATGCCCGGCTCATGCGTCTTAGCGGATCGAGGTACCATGGTTAAAAGGGGTTTCACTGGTAAGTTTGGTACCCTAGGTTCAAGCAGTAGCGTCCAAACAGGGTGAACATGCATAAGGCAGATCGGGTTACTTGACGAGCTCGACTAGCACGATCGCCCGTTGAGCTACACGACATGAAGTGCATAAACAACTTCGTGTGGCCTACCCACTACCGACAGGCAACGCACGACTCGAGTTCGTTGAACACATCCCATGTGGCAAATGAATCTCAGCCACGAATTCAATCCCGTTACCGATTGCCTGGGCCATAATCATAGCCCCAATCACATTCAATTTCAGATAGTTAAAGCAGTAATGGATCAAGATTCAAATCATATAATCAAGTCTGATATTATCCGTTTAGGGCTGTCAGGGCTGTTGCACGCACTCGTTGCTCCACTCCCCCATCACCCATGACGGATCATACAACATAAATATAAATTTAAACATATGCATTACATAGTTAAAATCATAAAGGAGTTGAGCATGTTATGAATCACAACACAAGCATGAGTTTGTACATGTTCAATTCCTAATCACACAACTATCAAAGGAGATCATACACATAGTTAAAAGAGGTTGAGAATCATATCTCAACACCCTTATACATTACAATTCGCTAACTACTACCCATTTAGACATTTCAAGAAACACTTGAACTACATACATCACATACATGACATATGTTGATCACATAGGTATTAGGCCAAATCCTTCTACTAGGGAGCTACCCCAATTATAACACGCGTGCACCCACGACGGATAGTCATGGCAAGCCTGGGTCCAAGTTCTATATTCATTCAGTCATTTCCACAAACACTTGGACTACACACTTTAACATATGTAGTGTATTGACCGTGGCGTGATTTAGGGCAAATTCTTTCGTCAAGGGTTGACTAGTACATTTCAATCATGTTCTTACATTCAATACACATGACAAACATAAATCATAAATCCATATTTACTTAGTCATTTCAACAAACACTTAGAATACACTATTCCAACATACATAGTGTATATTAGTAGAACATGTATTTGGACGAATCCTTTTGCCAAATTAGTATTTTATCCATATATCATATATTCATACAACAGTTAATCATGTCAAACACATTTCCAAAATTTATACGTATACGGTATTTTCTAGAAATACCTAGAATATGTAAAATTCCATATTTTTCATCTTTAATCGAAACGGAAAACAGACAGCACTTTGTACATGTGCAATTGCATGCAGATCATGAATCTATCATTATCTAACATTGAAAGCGTTGAAAACCATAACCTATACACCTAAAGTCCGCACCTTTTGTCGTAGAATCGTAACGAAGTCGATAGGTTTGCTAGGCTTCCGTATTCGGCAGTTTGGCAACCTATAGAACGAAATAGGTTAGCTATTTCACAACCTACAACAGCCTAAACTCCAAAACAGATTAGGGTTAGGGTTTCTTACCTAGAAACGACACCGGAAACGCCGGGAAAGCGATGAGAATCAGGCGGTGGAGCCCGAATAGCGGCAAGGAAGAGTGGTAGGGAGATTCTCCCACTGCTCCCACACTTTCTCTCTCTTTTCTCTCTCTCAAACTCAAATTCGTATGGCTGCCATGAGAGAGGGTTTAAGGTCCTTATATAGTCTCAAAACTCACCGAAATAGACTCGGGAACAAAGTATACTTAGGTTATGTCCAAAGCGGACCTGTTCCGTCTCAACGGAGCACTTCTGGCGGGCCTCCTTGAGCCAAAGGTCGGACTTAAGCTCACTAACACTGGATCTACGTTCTATTAAGTTTTCGGTTTAGTGGGATTTTCAGATCACGCGTGGCGGACCAGTTTCAGTTCAACCGTCAGCGGATCTCGATCGGAGATTCCGAGTACATGTAAATGTGTATGAAATTTCTCCTAATCCGAGGGTGTAATTTGGTCTGATTCTGACGGTCTGGTTGCTTAATACTGATCCGCAAGCGAGAGGTGCCAGATTACTATTCAAGATATTTTATTTTGAAAGTATTTCACATTTCTCACACTCTTCACTCCGAGCTCAAGCGAATAGCGCTGGGACACCGGCTGGACCTGATTTCTGAGGTGGTTGTTAAGCCCAGTGAGGCGGTCCTAGTTCCTTAACTTCATTTGAATCGGACTTCCGATGTGCGGTCTAGACCTAATACGAAGTTTCAAGTCATTCCCGAGAGTAGCTGGGTAATGAGTTTGATCCTAAACTTTAGGGTAACCTAGAGTCAATGATTCTACAAGTTTTGGGTCTTGCAGATCGTATTTAAAGCGATTGGTGCTAATTTCACAGACACTCTAGTTTAGCACTAGCTAATTCTCGCCTAATTTCTAAAGGATTTAGTCTTGTAAGATTTCTGTCTGAGATGGTACTTAGGCCTTTGTAGTTTGTATATAAAGTGATCCAAGTTTTACTACTTAGCTAGTTTAAGTTAGTGTCTAGGGCGAAAATGCTTTGAAAAATTGAAAGCACAAGATAGTGAAGGGTGGGATTTGTGAAGAAAATGGTTTAAAAAGGGATTTGAGGCTTTAATTGAGCGTTTGGGAAGTTAAACCTGTGTTAGGATTGACCCATCGCCTAAGGACGTCTAATTCCAGGTTGGCAAAAATCCGGGATGTTACACAGATCGTATTTAAAGTGATTGGTGCTAATTTCACAGGCACTCTAGTTTAACACTAGCTAAATCTCACTTAATTTCTAAAGGGTTTAGTCCTGTAAGATTTCTGTCTGAGGTGGTACCTGGGCCTTTGTAGTTTGTATATAAAGTGATCCAACTTATACTACTTAGCTAGTTTAGGATATTGTCTAGGATGAAAGTACTTTGAAAATTTTAAAGAAAAAGGTGGTGAAGGGTGGAATTTGTGAAGAAATTGGTTAAGGAACGATTTTAGACTGTGGGATTTAGTTCTGACAAGTTAATAAGGTGTTAGGATCGACCCATCGCCTAAGGACGTCTAATCCCAGGTTGACAAAAATCCGGGATGTTACATATATTATCTGGATTATTGTTTTTAAAACCACTTGACTTATACAAATTATCGTGTGGTTCTCAAAATATTTTTCACATACTTTGTTGGGGACTAGCAAAATGTTGGTTGGGGATTGTGTTGAGGGTCAAATATTGTATATTATCCCCCATTTATATCTTGGTTTTATGAACATGGTAATGCTTAATGTTTTATTTTACTTATGTTTGTGTTGCAAGGTGAATTTAAGAGCTTGGATTGAAAAGGGTGCTAAAAGCGTGGATTTGATACTCAAGAATCACCAAGGCAAGGAATGGATCTTAGGAGACCAAGATTGAAGAATTCACATGCCAAAGATCCAAGAAAACTAAGTGAGGAATGAAGAGAATCAAAGATTTGAAGTGAAGAAAAGGAATCCTGAAATCGTCCTGAAAAAATATATTCTGAAACTCTAGGTCATTTTGTGAAATTGCGCAGAGTGAAGTCTATTTTAGGAAACTGCATAAATTTGAGGCAGTTTCTAGAGTTTTCCAACTAGGTACGAAAGTTGGAGTTCCACAACTATAAAGAGGACTCCCTAGGATGTTCCTAGGCATTTTTCTAGGGTTTAAGGAGTGGAGCAAAAGGGTGGAGAAGCAATTGCCAAGAGTATTTCTTCTTCTTGAGTTGTTTTCATGTTTTTCTTAAAAGACTTTGGTCCAATTGTGTCTATTGTTGGCTAAACCTCTAATATAAGGCTAAGGGTGAAGCTTGTAGCATGATGGGATGTTTCTATTGCTTTGATTCATGTTTATGTTGAACTCCATGGATTTTAATTTGATATTTAAGGAATACTTTCAGTTTTTACTGGTTTATTGTGACTCAAATTACAGTAGATCTGTAATATCTTTGCGTATCTTATTTTACTAATTTGAGATTGTGAAATTAGTAAGTCCTGTTGTTCATCATCGTCCCTTGGGCATGGTAGGGTGATGGAGTCCATCCCAATCTTCACAATTCTCCTACTTTGAGATTATGGGATTGGTAAATCCTGTTGTTTACAATTATCTCCTGGGCATGGTTTGATGATGAAATCCTTGCCAATTATCATAGTTCTCCTTCATTGATAATTAGTTCAATGGAAGTTTAAATTTGGTTTTATTGATGTATTTTCCATTTGGATAGGATAGGACTCCAATTCTAATTGTGTTACTTGAATCAAGCAAGAGGGCTCCTTGATCACTACAAGTGGATCCTTGGCCTCCTAGTTCCCACCTTTAAATGGTTAGTTTTAATTACTCTATTCACAATTACTCTCTCAAATACTTCAGAATTAGTTTCGCATCTTCTTCTAGTTCTACTTCTAGTTAATTTCAGAAACGTACAAGTTTCTGTCCCTGTGGATTCAACCTCGGTCTCATCGAGATTATTACTACATTGTGACCCTACACTTGGGGTCGTGAACAAGCATGATGTTGAGGGTCAAATATTGCATATTATCCCCCATTTATTACTTGGTTTTATGAATATGATAATGTTTAATGTTCTATTTTAATCATGTTTGTGTCGCAAGGTGAATTTAAGAGCTTGGATTGAAAAAAATGTTAAAAGCATGAATTTAACGCTCAAGAATCACCAAAGCCAAGGATGGATCTTGTGAGACCAATAATGAAAAATTCACATGCCAAAGATCTAAGAAAACCAAGTGAGGAATGAAGAGAATTGAAGACTTGAAGTGAAGAAAAAGAGCCCTAAAAATTTGCCTGCTTCAATTAGTCTAAGATCTACTTTGACTAGTCTAAGCTCTTTCTCGACTAGTTGAAAGAACTTCGACTTGAACTCTAGCGATCAAAATCCTCTAAATTTCCATCATCCTCGACCAGTCGAAGGTAATCCTCAACCAGTCGAAGGTGACCTTCTACCAGTCGAAGGCTGTCCTAGACTAGTCTAAGGATACATAAATACTACTGCGCGGACTGCGTGAATTTGAGGTAGTTTCCGTATTCTTCCATCTTGGTGCGAAAGTTGGAGTTGGACAACTATAAATAGGAGTCCCTAGGATGTTCCTAGGCATCTTCTAAGGTTTGATGAGTGAAGAGAAAGGGTCGAGAGGTCATCGCCAAGAGTTTTTCCTCTTTTTTCCTTAGTTGTTTTCATGTTTTATTTAAGAGACTCTGATTTAATCATATATATGATTTGCTAAACCTCTTAGATAGGGCTAAGCGGTGAAGCTTGTAGCATGATGAGATGTTTCTATTACTTTGATTCATGTTCATGTTGAATTCTCTTTGATTCTAGTTTGATTACAAGGAATATTTTCAGTTTTTAGTGGTTTGTTGTGACAAATTACAATAGATGTCACACCCCAGACCCGATAGTTTTGTATGACTGCTATATCTACCGGATCTAGCTCGCAACAAGCCAAAGTTCGGGATTGATACCCAATGCCCACACACTAAGTCCCAAGTCCGGCGTCCGACAAGGTAATGTAAGGAATAAATCTCACCATTCATTCTTCACAAAAGAGGAACATCAGAGACGAGATAGGTAATATCTCTATACAAGTAAACTGAGTACTACAAAATTTCAAAAGTACATCATCTGTCTGCACGAAACATATATACATCATATACAATTTAAAATTTTAAAAGTCAAATCAGTCGCCCGACGTGACGCCTAACTCGTGGTTGCTACCTGTTTTTCTTCTTTAGATCCTTTACCTGAGTGGTTAAAAGACAAGTAAGTTTTATAACATAACAAGTACAAAGTTCTCATGATAAGTATACAAGATAAATTAACACGAAAGACATAATGAAAAAGCTGTCAAAAGTGATAATCTTTATAAAGCAATGTCTTAATGAATGATGGAGGATGATCCTGTGTGAGATGCATAAAATAACTATATGCTAGTCATAGAGACATCTGCCAATAGTCCTCTCACCACGAACTTGACCGCACTACTCATGATCACCAGACACCACACAGTTATATTGGAACTTAAGATCTACCAGGGTCGATGCCCATGCACCAGACACCAACAATCGACCTTGCTACCCACCAATGGGGTTACAACATCCATTGTATACACTAGTAGCGGACCTTGTTCGCGCTTCTCCTCACCGGCGAGTCAAACCGGTCCCTATTTGCCACCTCAGCCCTAAGGCGGGTCGGACATATCCCTTCTCAACCTGGCCTCGTCAGTGGGAGTCAAATCCATGACCCATATGTCTACCCGGCCTAACGGTGAGGCATCCCTAGGTATCATTGGGGTTTAGGGTTTCTTAACCCAAGGGGCATATCATCCCTTACTATTTTCATATTTCTGGTGTCCCATGATTGAATATCATCATTCTTATCACAATTCAATGGTAGATTACATAATATGGTTAATCCACGGTGTTGTAAAAAAAAACTTAGGATACTAATCCTTATGATATATCATGTCATGGAATGTATGGTGATGCTACGTGATAAGCAGCTCAAGGATAACTAGAACTGAAGGTATGCCGCTATGCAGGGTGCAAGATTACTAAAGAATCGTGTACCTGGGTAGTCAATCCCTATGTGATGTTGTCAACTTGTGGGCTCGTAGCTTGGTACTTTCTACTAAGAAGTACTTTTCTCAACTTGCTTGATTGTGGCTAATCAAATTGTTGTCCTTGTAATTCCTTAACTAGGGTACTTGATCGTGATTTTAGTTATTACTCCTTTCTATCAACCAACATCCCTACTTATATACAAATGCCTTGCTAACTATCTAATTGCATACTAAATGATTTGATCACTGAATGGTATTGGGTGGTTTAGGTACCTAGAATGACTATTCAAGATATCCATGATATTAGACTTCAAATTCCAGTCATGTTGAGTTTCCCTAAGTCTAATACACACCAAAATACTCATGGTGCACTTATATGGGTTTTGATTTGGGCTTTGTTGAGGAGAACATATAACTATTGAGAGGCCTAAATCTAGGCCATATCATCATGGTGAATTGGATAGTCATTCCGACCCCTACCTAAATTTTCGACTCATAGTTTATTTCCTTTTAAGATCACCGCCATTTTATTTTATTTTATTTATTTAGGTGAACATAAATGATCGATCCGTACATTTCTACGTCTCAAGGGATGAACCATTTGAATAAACTATGTACGCATCAAGACAAGTTCTACAAAGGTTTTAACGACACGATTTAATTAGCATTATTTCCTGTGGAGTGGTTCACATGAGATTTGAATCTCTTTCAGTTCTTGGAACATGGCCCACCTAATGGACTAAGCAGATGGAACCCATACACTATGGTGGTTGGCCAAGGGTCCCACCATATGGACGGCATAGATAAAGAACAAATACATTACGTGGCCAGTAGAAAGTTCTTAACGATAAGTGTACAACTCCACCGTTTGTGTGTTGTAGCCTACCTATGGTTTAGATCGGCTGATTTATTATTATTATTTGAACTGCCACCTTAAATGATCTCTAGATGGATGGCCAAGATAAAATGGAAACATCATGGCAGGCTCAGAAAAGCTTTTAATGATAACAGTTTGATTCCCACGGTTTCCCTTGATGCAGTCGTTTGGATTAGTTTCACTTTCTTGGGAAATTAGCATAAAATGGGCTGTAAATCATGATGGACGGTGTGGATCTAGCACATAGATCACGTGCTTACAAGGTGGGCTACAGTAATAAGAAACATAACTGTAAGTTACTTCCTTGGTCGTCCAGAGAAGACATCCCCATGTAACATTTTATTATATTGTAATATATATATATATATAGGGAAAAGGTATTATGCGCTCGACCTCACGATAAGCTCCCGTGAGGTCGAGCTATGTGGGCCCCACCGTGATGCGTGTCGACAATCAACACCGTGCATTTAATGGGTCCCCTTTAAATTATGGGATATCCCAAAAATCAGCCGTATACAGAACTCAGGTGCGCCATACCATCTAAAAGCATGTGAAGACATGCCGAAAACATATAAAAGCACTTAGTGGGGCACACCTGAAATTTTTATGCGTCTGAAACTTGGTCTGAACCCTCATCCAAGTGGGACACATAATGGATGGGCTGGATTTGCAAACCACATCTCGGTGGACCCAGAAAATGATTTTGAATGTTTTAGTGGTGCACGACCCCTCTCAACTTACATATGT
Organism: Magnolia officinalis; assembly: GCA_021015155.1. Lineage (NCBI taxonomy): Eukaryota > Viridiplantae > Streptophyta > Magnoliopsida > Magnoliales > Magnoliaceae > Magnolia > Magnolia officinalis. Next base: position 49,307,056 of record JAJHSJ010000009.1, on the reverse strand, counting down.
GAGACCTAAGCCCACGAGGGAATGGTGCACCTGACTGATGGGGTAGATGTTCGAAACGCATCAAGGTGGGGCCTACACAGCTCGACCTCATGGGATGGTCCCATCAGCTCGAGCGCATAGTACCTTATCCCATATAGGGAAAAGGTACTATGCGGTCGACCTCACGATAAGATCCCGTGAGGTCGAGCTGTTTGGGCCCCACTGTGACGTGTGTCGACCATCAACACCGTGCATTTGATGGGTCCCCTTTAAATTATAGGATATCCCAAAAATCAGCAGTATACGGAACTCAGGTGGGCCATACCATCTAAAAGCATGTGAAGACATGCCAAAAACATATAAAAGCATTTGGTGGGGCACACCTGAAATTTTTATGCATATGAAACTTGGTCTGAACCCTCATCTAAGTGGGAGACACATAATGGATGGGCTGGATTTGTAAACCACATCTCGGTGGGCTAAGAAAATGATTTTGAATGTTTTAATGGTGCATGGTCCTTCTCAACTTCTGTATGTGGTGTGGCCCACACAAGTCACAGATTGACTTGATTTTTGAGACCTAGGCCCACGATTGAATGGTGCATCTGACTGATGGGGTAGATGTTCGAAACGCATCACGGTGGGGCCCACACAGTTCGACCTCATGAGACGGTTCCATCAGCTCGAGCGCAAAGTACCTTTCCCATATAGGGAAAAGCTACTATGCGTTCGACCTCACGATAAGCTCCCGTGAGGTCGAGCTGTGTAGGCCCCACCGTGATGCGTGTCGACCATCAACACCGTGCATTTGATGGGTCCCCTATAAGCTATGGGTTATCCTAAAAATCAGTCGTATACGGAACTCAGGTGGGCCATACCATCTAAAATCATGTGAAGACATGCCAAAAACATGTAAAAGCACTAGGTGGGTCACACCTGATATTTTTATGCATCTGAAACTTGGTCTGAAGCCTCATCCAAGTGGGACAATAATGTATGTGGTGTGGCCCACACAAGTCACGATGGAATGGTGCATCTGATGGATGGGGTAGATGTTCGAAACGCATCATGGTGGGGCCCACATAGCTCAAGTTCATGAGACGGTCCCATCTGCTAGAGCGCATAGTACCTTTCGCATATAGGGAAATGGTACTATGCGCTCGACCTCACGATAAGCTCCCGTGAGGTCGAGCTGTGTGGATCGCATTGTGATGCGTGTCAACCATCAACACCATGCATTTGATAGGTCCCCTTTAAATTAAGGGATATCCCAAAAATCAGCCGTATACGGAACTTAGGTGGGCCATACCATCTAAAAGCATTTGAAGACATACCAAAATCATATAAAAGCACTTCGTGGGGCACACCTGAAGTTTTTATGCGTATGAAACTTGGCGTGAACCCTCATCCAAGTGGGACACAAATAATGGATGGGCTGGATTTGCAAACTACATCTCGGTGGGACTAGAAAATGATTTTGAATGTTTTAATGGTGCAAGTCCCCTCTCAACTTCTGTATGTGGTGTGGCCCACACAAGTCTCGGATTGACTTCATTTTTGAGACATAGGTCCACGATGGAATGGTGCATCTGACAAATGCGGTAGATGATCAAAACGCATCACGGTGGGGCCCAGACAGCTCGACCTCATGGGACGGTCCCATCAGCTCGAGTGCATAGTACCTTTTCCCATATACGGAAAAGGTACCATGCGCTCGACCTCACGAAAGCTCCGGTGAGGTCGAGCTATGTGGGCCCCACCGTGATGCGTGTCGACCATCAACACCGTGCATTTGATGGGTCCCCTTTGAATTATGGTATATCTAAAAAATCAGCCGTATAAGGAACTCAGGTGGGCCATACCATCTAAATGCATGTGAAGACATGCCGAAAACATATGAAAGCACTTGGTGGGGCACACCTGAAATTTTAAGGCGTCTGAAACCTGGTCTGAACCCTCATCCAAGTGGGACACACATAATTGATGTGATGGATTTGCAAATCACATCACGGTGGGCCCAGAAAATGATTATGAATGTTTTAATGGTGCACGGCCCCTCTTAACTTTTGCATGTGGTGTGGCCCACACAAGTCACGTAATGACTTGATTTTTGAGACTTAGGCCAACAATGTAATGGTACATCTGACTGATGGGGTAGATGTTCGAAACGCATCACGGTGGGGCCCACACAGCTCGACCTCATGGGACGGTCCCATCAGCTTGAGCGCAAACTACCATTTCCCATATAGGGAAAAGGTACTATGCGCTCGACCTCACGATAAGCTCCCGTAAGGTCGAGCTGTGTGGGCCCCACCGTGATGTGTGTCGATTATCAACAATGTGCATTTGATGGGTCCCCTTTAAATTATGGGATATCCCAAAAATTAGTCATATAAGGAACTCAGGTGGACCATACGATCTAAAAGCATGTGAAGACATGCTAAAAACATATAAAAGCACTTGGTGGGGCACACCTGAAATTTTCAGGCATTTGAAACTTGGTCTGAACCCTCATCCAAGTGGGACACCCATAATTGATGGCATGGATTTGCAAACCACATCACGGTGGGCCCAGAAAATGATTTTGAATGTTTTAATGGTGCACGACCCCTCTCAACTTTTGTATGTTGTGTGGCCCAAACAAGTCACGGATTGACTTGTTTTTTGAGACCTAGGCCCACGATGGAATGGTGCATCTGACTGATGGGGTAGATGTTCGAAACGCATCATGGTGGGGCCCACACAGCTCGACCTCATGGGACGGTCCCATCAGGAGAAGGTACTATGCGCTTGACCTCACGATAAGCTCCCATGAGGTCGAGCTATGTGGGCCCCACCGTGATAATTGTCGACCATCAACACCGTGCATTTAATGGGTTCACTTTAATTTATGGGATATCCCAAAAATCAACAATATACGGAACTCAAGTGGGCCATACCATCTAAAAGCATGTGAAGACATGCCAAAAACTTATAAAAGCACTTGGTGGGGCACACATAAAATTCTTATGCATCTGAAACTTGGTCTGAACCCTCATCCAAGTGGGAGACGCATAATGGATGGGCTGGATATGCAAACCACATCCCGGTGGGCCCAAAAAATGATTTTGAATGTTTTAATGGTGCACGGCCCCTCTCAACTTCTGTATGTGGTGTGGCCCTCACAAGTCACGGATTGACTTGATTTTTGAGACCTAGGCCCACGATGGAATGGTACATCTAACAGATGGGGTAGACGTTCGAAACGCATCACGGTGGGCCCCACATAGCTCGACCTCATGGGACGGTCCCATCAGCTCGAGCGCATAATACCTTTTTCCATATAGGGAAAAGGTACTATGCGCTCGACCTCACGATAAGCTCCCATGAGGTCGAGTTGTGTGGGCCCCACCGTGATGCGTGTCGACTATCAACACCGTGCATTTGATGGGTCCCCTTTAAATTATGGGATATCCCAAAAATCAGCCGTATAAGGAACTCAGGTGGGCCATACCATCTAAAAGCATGTGAAGACATGCCAAAAACATAAAAGCACTTGGTGGGGCACACCTGAAATTTTTATTCATCTGAAACTTGGTCTGAACCCTCATCCAAGTGGGAAACACATAATTGATGGGATGGATTTGCAAACCACATCACGGTGGGCCCAGAAAATGATTTTGAATGTTTTAATGGTGCACGGCCCCTCTCAACTTCTGCATGTGGAGTGGCCCACACAAGTCACGGATTGACTTGATTTTTGAGACCTAGGCCCACGATGGAATCATACATCTGACTGATGGGGTAGACGTTCCAAACGCATCACGGTGGGGCCCACACACCTCTACCTCATGGGACGGTCCCATCAGCTCGAGCGCATAGTACCTTTTCCCATATATGGAAAAGGTATTATGCGCTCAACCTCACGATAAGCTCCCGTGAGGTCGAGCTGTGTGGGCCCCACCGTGATGCGTATCGACTATCAACACCGTGCATTTGATGGGTCCCCTTTAAATTATGGGATATCCCAAAAATCAGCCGTATAAGGAACTCAGGTGGGCCATACCATCTAAAAGCATGTGAAGACATGCGAAAAACATATAAAAGCACTTGGTGGGGCACACCTGAAATTTTTATGCATCTAAAACTTGGTCTGAACCCTCATCCAAGTGGGACACACATAATTGATGGGATGGATTTGCAAACCACATCACGGTGGGCCCAGAAAATGATTTTGAATGTTTTAATGGTGCACGGCCCCTCTCAACTTCTGTATGTTGTGTGGCCCACACAAGTCATGGATTGACTTGATTTTTGAGATCTAGGCCCACGATGGAATCGTGCATCTGACTGATGGGCTAGATGTTCGAAACGCATCACAGTGGGGCCCACGCAGCTCGACCTCATGGGATGGTCCCATCAGCTAAAGCGCATAGTACCTTTTCCCATGTAGGGAAAAGGTACTATGCACTCGACCACACCATAAGCTCCCATGAGGTCGAGCTATGTGGGCCCCACCATGATAAGTGTCGACCATCAACACCATGCATTTAATGGGTCCACATTAATTTATGGGATATCCCAAAAATCAGCCATATACAGAACTCAAGTGGGCCATACCATCAAAAAGCATGTGAAGACATGCCAAAAACATATAAAAGCACTTGGTGGGGCACACCTGAAATTTTTATGCATCTGAAACTTGGTCTGAACCCTCATCCAAGTGGGACACACATAAGGGATGGGCTGGATTAGCAAACCACATCTCGGTGGGCCTAGAAAATAATTTTGAATATTTTAATGGTGCACGGCCCCTCTCAACTTCTGTATGTGGTGTGGCCCACACAAGTCACGGATTGACTTGATTTTTGAGACCTAACCCACGATGGAATGGTGCATCTGACTGATGGGGTAGATGTTCGAAATGCATCACGGTGGAGCCCACATAGCTCGACCTCATGCGACGGTCCCATCAACTCGAGCGCATAGTACCTTTTCCCTTATAGGGAAAAGGTACCGTGCGCTCGACCTCACGATAAGATCCATTGAGGTCAAGCTATGTGGGCCCCACCGTCATGTGTGTCGCCCATCAACACTGTGCATTTGATGGGTCCCCTTTGCATTATGGGATATCCCAAAAATCAGCCGTATACGGAACTCGGGTGGGCCATACCATTTAAAAGCATGTGAAGACATGCCAAAAACATATAAAAGCACTTGGTGGGGAACACCTGAAGTTTTTAGGCATCTGAAACTTGGTCTAAACTATTATCCATGTGGGACACACATAATGGATGGGCCAGATGTGAAAACCATATCTCGGTGGGCCTAGAAAATGATTTTGAATGTTTTAATGGTGCACGGCCCCTCTCAACTTCCGTATGTGGTGTGTCCCACACAAGTCACGGTTTGACTTGATTTTTGAGACCTAGTCCGACGATGGAATGGTGCATCTGACTGATGGGGTAGATGTTCGAAACGCATCACGGTGGGGCCCACACAGCTCAACCTCATGGGACGGTCCCATCAGCTCGAGCGCTTAGTACCTTTCCCATATAGGGAAAAGGTACTATGCGCTTGACCTCACGATAAGCTCCCATGAGGTCGAGCTATGAGGGCCCCACCGTGAGGCATGTCGACCATCAACACCGTGCATTTGATGGGTCCCCTTTAAGTTATGGGATATCCTACAAAATCAGCCGTATACGGAACTCGGGTGGGCCATACCATTTAAAAGCATGTTAAGACATGCCAAAAACATATAAAAGCACTTGGTGTGGCACATCTGAAATTTTTATGCGTCTGAAACTTGGTCTGAACCCTCATCCAAGTGGGACACACATAATAGATGGGCTGGATTTGCAAACCATATCTTGGTGGGCCCAGAAATTGATTTTGAGTGTTTTAATGGTGCATGGCCCCTCTCAACTTCTGTATGTGGTGTGGCCCACACAAGTCACGGTTTGACTTGATTTTTGAGACCTAGGCCCATGATGGAATGGTGCATCTGACTGATGGGGTAGATGTTCGAAACGCATTACGGTGGGGCCCACACAGCTCGACCTCATGGGACGGTCCCATCAGCTCCAGTGCATAGTACCTTTCCCATAAAGGGAAACGGTATTATGCGCAAGACCTCACGATAAGCTCCCGTGAGGTCATGCTGTGTGGGCCCCACCGTGATGCTTGTCGACCATCAACACTGTGCATTTGATGGGTCCCCTTCAAATTATGGCTTATCCCAAAAATCAGCCGTATAAGGAACTCAGGTGGGCCATACCATCTAAAAGCAAGTGAAGACATGCCAAAAACATATAAAAGCACTTGGTGGGGCACACCTAAAATTTTTATGCATTTGAAACTTGGTCTGAACCCTCATCTAAGTGGGACACACATAATGGATGGGGTGGATTTACTAACCACATCTCGGTGTGCCCAGAAAATGATTTTGAATGTTTTAATGGTGCACGGCCCCTCTCAACTTCTGTATGTGGTGTGGCCCACACAAGTCACGGATTGACTCGATTTTTGTGACCTAGGCCCACGATGGAATGGTGCATCTGACTGATGGGGTAGATGTTCAAAATGAATCATGGTGGGGCCCACATAGCTCTACCTCATGGGACGGTGCCATCAGCTCGAGTGCATTGTACCTTTTCCCATATAGGGAAAAGGTATTATGCGCTCGACCTCACGATAAGCTCCCATGAGGTCGAGCTATGAGGGCCCCTCCGTGATGCGTGTCGACCATCAACACCGTGCATTTGATGGGTCCCCATTAAATTATGGGATATCCCAAAAATCAGCCGTATACGGAACTCGGGTGGGCCATACCATTTAAAAGCATGTTAAGACATGCCAAAAACATATAAAAGCACTTGGTGGGGCACACCTGAAATTTTTATGTGTCTGAAACTTGGTCTGAACCCTCATCCAAGTGGGACACACATAATAGATGGGGTGGATTTTCAAATCATATCTTGGTGGGCCCAGAAAATGATTTTGAGTGTTTTAATGGTGCATGGCCCCTCTCAACTTCTGTATGTGGTGTGGCCCACACAAGTCACAGTTTGCCTTGATTTTTGAGACCTAGGCCCATGATGGAATTGTGCATCTGACTGATGGGGTAGATGTTCGAAACACATCACGGTTGGGCCCACACAGCTCGACCTCATGGGACAGTCCCATCAGCTCGAGCGCATAGTACCTTTCCCATATAAGGAAAAGGTATTATGCGCAAGACCTCACGGTAAGCTCCCATGAGGCCGAGCTGTGTGGGCCCCACCGTGATGCGTGTTGACCATCAACACCGTGCATTTGACAGGTCCCCTTTAAATTATGGGATATCCCAAAAATCAGCCGTATAAGGAACTCGGGTGGGCCAGACCATCTAAAAGCTTGTGAGCACATGTCAAAAACATATAAATCACTTGGTGGGGCACACCTGAAATTTTTATGCGTCGAAAACTTGGTTTGAACCCTCATCCAAGTGGGACACACATAATGGATGGGCTGGAATTGCAAACAACATCTCGGTGGGCCCAGAAAATGATTTTGAATGTTTTAATGGTGCACGGCCGCTTCTCAACTTTTGTATGTGGTGTGGCCCACCCAAGTCACGGATTGATTTGATTTTTGAGTCCTAGGCCCACGATGGAATGGTGCATCTGACTGATGGGGTAGATGTTCGAAATGCATCATGGTGGGGCCCACACAGCTCGACCTCATGGGATGGTCCCTTCAGCTAGAGTGCATAGTACCTTTTCCCATATAGGGAAAAGGTACAGTGCGATCGACCTCACGATAAGCTCTCATGAGGTCGAGCTATGTGGGCCCCACCGTCGTAAGTGTCGACCATCAACACCGTGCATTTGATAAGTCCCCTCTGAATTATGGGATGTCCCAAAAATCAGCCATATACGGAACTCAGGTGCGTCATACCATCTAAAAGCATGTGAAGACATGCCAAAAACATATAAAAGCACTTGGTGGGGTACAACTGAAATTTTTATGCGTATGAAACATGGTCTGAACCCTCATCCAAGTGGGACACACATAATGGATGGGCTGGATTTGCAAACCACATCACGGTGGGACCAGAAAATGATTTTGAATATTTTAATGGTGCACGGTCCCTCTCAACTTCTGTATGTGGTGTGGCCCACACAAGTCACTGATTGACTTGATTTTTGAGACCTCGGCCCACGATGGAATTGTACATCTGACTGATGGGGTAGACGTTCGAAACGCATCACGGTGGGGCCCACACAGCTCGACCTCCTGGGACGGTCCCATCACCTCCAGCGCATAGTACCTTTCCCATATAGGGAAAAGGTATATGCGCTCGACTTCACGATAAGCTCCCGTAAGGTTGAGCTGTGTGGGCCCCACCGTGATGCGTGTCGACCATCAATACCATGCATTTATGGGTCCAATTTAAATTATGGGATATCCCAAAAATCAGCCGTATACGGAACTCAGGTGGGCCATACCATCTAAAAGCATGTGAAGATATGCCAAAAACATGTAAAAGCACTTGGTGGGGCACACCTGAAATTTTTATGCATCTGAAACTTGGTCTGAACCCTCATCCAAGTGGGACACACATAATGGATGGGCTAGATTTGCAAACAACATCTCGGTGGGCCCAGAAAATGATTTTGAATGTTTTAATGGTGCACGGCCCCTCAACTTTTGTATGTGGTGTGGCCCACACAAGTCACGGATTGACTTGATTTTTGAGTCCTAGGCCCACGAGGGAATGGTGCATCTGACTGATGGAGTAGATGTTCGAAACGCATTACAGTGGGGCCCACACAGCTCGACCTCATGGGACGTTCCCATCAGCTCGAGCGCATAGTACCTTTCCCATATAGGGAAAAGGTATTATGCGCTTGACCTCACGAAAAGCTCCCGTAAGGTCGAGCTATGTGGGCCCCACCGTGATGCGTGTCGACCATCAATACCCTGCATTTGATGGGTCCACTTTAAATTATGGGATATCCCAAAAATCAGCCGTATAAGGAACTCAAGTGGGCCATACCATCTAAAAGCATGTGAAGACGCGCCAAAAACATACAAAAACACTTGGTGGGGCACACCTGAAATTTTTATGCATCTAAAACTTGGTCTGAACCCTCATCCAAGTGGGACACACATAATGGATGGGCCGGATTTGTAAACAACATCTCGATGGGCCCAGAAAATGATTTTGAATGTTTTAATAGTGCACGGCCCCTCTCAACTTCTGTATGTGGTGTGGCCCACTCAAGTCACGGATTGACTTGATTTTTGAGACCTAGGCCCACGATGGAATGGTACATCTGACTGATAGGGTAGACGTTCGAAACGCATCACGGTGGGGCCCACACAGCTCGACCCCCAGGGACGGTCCCATCAGCTCGAGCGCATAGTACCTCTCCCATATAGGGAAAAGGTATTATGCGTTCGACCTCACGATAAGCTCCCGTAAGGTCGAGCTGTGTGGGCCCCACCGTGATGCGTGTCGACCATTAACACCGTGCATTTGATGAGTCCCCTTTAAATTATGGGATATCCCAAAAATCAGCCATATACGGAACTCAAGTTGTCGTACCATCTAAAAGCATGTGAAGACTTGTCAAAAACATATAAATCACTTGGTGGGGCACACCTGAAATTTTTATGCATCTAAAACTTGGTCTGAAACCTCATCCAAGTGGGACACACATAATGGATGAGCTGGATTTGCAAACCACATCTCGGTGGGCCCAGAAAATGATTTTGAATGTTTTAATGGTGCACGACCCCTTCTTAACTTCTGTATGTGGTGTGGCCCACCCAAGTCACGGATTGACTTCATTTTTGAGAACTAGGCCCACGATGGAATGGTGCATCTGACTGATGGGGTAGATGTTTGAAACGCATCACGGTGGGGCCCACACAGCTCGACCTGTTGGGACGGTCCCATCAGCTAAAGTGCATACTACCTTTTCCCATATAGGGAAAAGGTACAGTGCGATCGACCTCACGATAAGCTCCCGTGAGGTCGAGCTATGTGGGCCCCACCATGATAAGTGTCGACCATCAACACCGTGCATTTGATGGGTCCCCTCTAAATTATGGGATGTCCCAAAAATCAGCCATATACGGAACTCAGGTGCGCCTTACCATCTAAAAGCATGTGAAGACATGCCAAAAATATATAAAGCACTTGGTGGGGTACAACTGAAATTTTTATGCGTCTAAAACATGGTCTGAACCCTCATCCAAGTGGGACACACATAATGGATGGGCTGGATTTGCAAACCACATCTCGGTGGGCCCAGAAAATGATTTTGAATGTTTTAATGTGGTGCACGGCCCCTCTCAACTTTTGTATGTGGTGTGGCCCACACAAGTCACGGATTGACTTGATTTTTGAGACCTAGGCCCACGATGGAGTGGTACATCTGGCTGATGGGGTAGACGTTCGAAACGCATCACGGTGGGGCCCACACAGCTCGACCTCCAGGGACGGTCCGATCAGCTCGAGCGCATAGTACCTTTCCCATATATGGAAAAGGAATTATGCGCTCGACCATCAATATTGTGCATTTGATGGGTCCACTTTAAATTATGGGATATCCCAAAAATCAACCGTATACGAAACTCAGGTGGGCCATACCATCTAAAAGCATGTGAAGACACGCCAAAAACATATAAAAGCACTTGGTGGGGCACACCTGAAATTTTTATGCGTCTGAAACTTGGTCTGAACCCTCATCTAAGTGGGACACATATAATGGATGGGCTGGATTTGCAAACCTCATCTCGGTGGGCCCAGAAAATGATTTTGAATGTTTTAATGGTGCACGGCCCCTCAACTTCTGTATGTGGTGTGGCCCACACAAGTCACGGATTGACTTGATTTTTGAGTCCTAGGCCCACGATGGAATGGGGCATCTGACTGATGGGGTAGATGTTTGAAATGCATTACGGTGGTGCCCACACAGATCGACCTCATGGGACGTTCCCATCAGCTTGAGCGGATAGTACCTTTTCCCATATAGGGAAACGGTACTATGCGCTCAACCTCACAATAAGCTCCTGTGAGGTCGAGCTGTGTGAGCCCCACCGTGATGCGTGTCGTCCATTAGCACTGTGCATTTGATTAGTCCCCTTTAAATTATGGATATCCCAAAAATCAGCCGTATATGGAACTCAGGTGGGCCATACCGTCTAAAAGCATGTGAAGACATGTCAAAAACATATAAATCACTTGGTGGAACACACCTAAAATTTTTATGCATCTAAAACTTGGTCTGAACTGTCATCTAAGTGGGCCACACATATTGGATGGGCTGGATTTGCAAACCACATCTCGGTGGACCCAGAAAATGATTTTGAATGTTTTAATGGTGCACGACCCCTTCTCAACTTCTGTATGTGGTGTGGCCCACCCAAGTCACGGATTGACTTGATTTTTATACCTAATTCCACGATGGAATGTTGCATCTGACTGATGGGTAGATGTTCGAACACATCACGGTGGGGCCCACACACAGCTCGACCACATGGGACGGTCCCATCAGCTAGAGCGCATTGTACCTTTTCCCATATAGGGAAAAGGTACAGTGCGATCGACCTCACGATAGCTCCCGTGAGGTCGAGCTGTGTGGGCCATACCTTGATGTGTTTTGAACATCTACCCCATCAGTCAGATGCACCGTGCACGACCTAGAAAATGATTTTGAATGTTTTAAAGGTGCACGGCCCCTCTCAACTTCTATATGTGGTGTGTAGAGCTGGGCACCGGTCCTGATCAGGTCGGATTCGGGCCAGCTCGATCAGATCCGAAATCCCATTGGTCTGATACGAATCTGAATCAATCCATTACCGAGTCTGGGCCACCTGAGTCGGACCGCTCCAAAATGTGGATTGTCTGATCCAATCCGTGCCCGACTCGGTTTTTCGATTAGGCTAGGTTCGTATAGGTCCAGATGTGAGTTATTACATATCACGTGTACACTATTGGAGTGCCTGTGTATCAAGTGTCATACGGAGCGGGAGTATCATACAAGAAAAGCAAGCTCCATTTTCAATCGTGTTTCCTCTCTCTCTCTCTCTCTCTCTCTCTCTCTCTCTCTCTCTCTCCTCCTCCAGGGGTCATGTCATCTCTGCAATTGAAGTTTCTTTCATAGCAGCAAAAGAAATCTGTGAGTGAAGATAGATATCCTAGAGATCAGTAGATAACATCAGTTGCAGAAAAATGACATATGCAATACCTTAGTTTTGATAGTGTGCTGAACCCACCAAGGATAGGAACCGACATCAACTAGATACATTTTTCTACAACTGAGAAATCTCCAGGAGAATCTGTTGAAGAAGAAGAGGAGAGGAATAAGATTGGGCGGGACAGGGAGAGACGGTCGACGATAGAGTCGGGCAGAGCCGTAGAGGAGAGGAAGAAGAATGAAGAATAAGAGGGGAAGGAGATTGGCAGCAGCGTTCGTTCGGTAGGGTCGGGCAGCGGCGCTATTTCGATAGGGTAAGAGAAAATAGGGTAAGAGTAAGAGATTTAGGGTAAAAATATATATTTAAACTACCTGACTACCTTTCTGGGTCGGGTCGGGTTCGGGTCAGTCCGGTTATTTCAGTTCGGGTATTCGGATCGAGTCTGTCTGGATACACCACTATCCGGACCTAACCCAAAAAATGATCGGATCTGTCAATCCAGAATCGATCAGGCCCGATCAGATCGTCGGTTCTGTTCAGAGCGGTACCGAGTCGGGTCTGGTCGGGTCGGATCCACCGGATCGGACACCAGTTGCCACCTCTCGTGGTGTGGCACACACAAGTCACGGATTGACTTGATTTTTGAGACCTAGTGTAAGACCCGTATCCTAGTTCGTACTGATCCGATGAATCCTCGATCCTTTCCGTCGAAGTCCGGCAATCCGCGACTGATAATCGACGTTGCGCACGACCGTAAGTCGTATCCTTTAGATTCAAGTCGGTTTAATCCGAGACCTGTATCATTGCGACCGCACCGTCGCCGCGGTTCCAACGCCGTGACTCACGCACCAATTCGATACCCTGACCAGAAGATGTGAGCAGGCGTTTATTTCGAAGAAACGCCGCGCTTTCTCAATCCCGAGAGAATCTCTACACAATGTCAAATCAATCCCATCAATCAATCAATCACATCAATCAATCAATCAATTAATCACTTCAATGTCAAGTACAAGCAACCCATCCTACCTTTCTCCACAAGTAAAGTAACCACCAAAGTCAACCAACCCATCACCTCACATCACTCACATCCATCATCCATCTCCCATCACCTCTCCTTACAACCTCTCTCTTTCCCTCCACATTTTTCCAAGCAACCATTCCAAGCAAGAGAGCCCACACGTCCATGGTTTCTATGAGAGAAAAGTGATTTTATGGCCCACCTTTCCCATTCCAAACCCATCATCCTAGCCATCCATTTCCCATCTCCACCATCAAAGAGGAGCACAAGGTGGGTGGCGTTCCAACCGACCGAAGAGATCAACCAGTGGGTGCTCCTATAGGCTAGTTTTCATATTTTTATGATGGGCCTAAGTGAGGCCCTACCGATCAATGGTGTGGATCTTACTTTGGACCTAAGATGTGGCCGATGGCCCACCTTGATTATCAATATCATTCCATGATGGGGCCATTCTCCATGGACCCCATCATGATGTTTACTTTCCTAGCTTGAATAGAGGTCATCTAGACCGTCTATTTTAATGGAGAAGAAATCTCCACCGTTAGATTTTGATTTAATGGGCCCACATGTATTGGGACCCACTTGATGTATGATTGATTTCAAGGGAGGGCCCATAGTGTCGGGAGCCCTCCATCATACGTGTCCCACTCTCTCCTTCTCTCTCTCTTTCCCTACCTTTTCTTTCTTTTTATGTGATGATATGAATGCATGGCCCACTTGGATGGACCCCCACCCTAAGGCACGAATTGTATCCAAGCCACCTATAGGTGGGGCCCACTTCTTATGTGTTGTACCAACACCATCCATCATTGTGTGGCCCAACTGAGTAGGGCCCACCTTGGGCATATGTTATGGCCAGACGTCCAGGGACGTCCCTGGACTGAAATGAAAACACAAATATTAGCTTGAATTCAAAGCTCATTGGGTGAGCCGCTCATGTAGGCCCCACCTTGATGATTAGATTCAATCCAAGCCGTCTATCCCCTTTCCTACCTCATTTTAGGCGTTGAGCCAAGAGATGAGGTTAATCTGACCCTCAGGCGGGCCATATCTCAGAGAATAGTGATTTTTCACCGTTCAAATGCACTTAAACTCTTCTACACCTCGAAAAATGCCCAATATTGGGCTTGATGGATTGCTTATTGAGTATAGTACCCGCTGGGTGGGGCGGATGCTTCCGATGCCAGCCCCACACGTGAAAAACCTTTGAAAAAAAGAAATTCCAAAATAATAATAATAATAATAATAAACACAACAGCAGCATTGCTGCTGCTGTCAGACGCTGCCAGCGTCAGCGTGAAACTTGCAGGAACCCACGACTCCAGCCGTGGACCCCACCATGATGTATATTTTGTATCCACACCGTCAATGAGGTGGACCACCCCCTGAGGTGGGTCCCCTCCGAAAATCAGCCTGATCCATGGCTCAGGTAGCCCACATCATAAGAAACAGTGTGAATGAACGTTTACCATTGAAACTCTTTTAGGGTCCACAGAAGTTTCAGATCAAGGTGAAATTTATTTTTCCCCTTCTTTCAGACCCATGTGATCTTATGAACGGATTGGATGGAAGATAAACACTATGGTGGGCCTCACATGGGACCCACAATGATGCATGTATCTTATTACCACCGTTCGCCTGGACGGTGGTACCCACTGTAATGTATCTGTTTAAACCCCACCGTCCAGAGGACGGTGGGCATGTGTGAGGGTGCACGTGTGTATGCGTGTGGGTGTGTGTGCACGTGTGTGCATATGTGTGTGAGTGTGCACGTGTGTGCATGTGTGTGTGAGTGTGCACATGTGTGTGAGAGTGTATGTGTGTATATGTATATATATATATATATATATATATATATTATATTATTAGTATTGTATTATATATATATGGTGGACCCCACCTTGGTTTATATAAGGCCCAAGTGTTTTAGGCCCACCTTATCATATTTTTGGCCGTTGTTGAGGCCCACCTTGATGTGTATTTATGGCGTTGTTGAGGCCCACCTGGATGAGTACTTGTGGCCGTTGTTGAGGCCCACCTTGATGTGTAATTGTGGCTGTTATTGAGGCCCACCTTGATGTGTATTTATGGCCATCGTCGAGGCCCACCTTGATGTACATAAGGCCCATGTGATTTGGCCCATTCGAGGTATTCGTGGCCCGTTGTTAAGGCCAACTTTGATGTATATGAGACCCATATTACAAGGCCCATTGTGATGTTTTCAAAGGCCCATGGGACATGGCCCATTGCAATGTACTTAAGGCCCATGATGCGGCCCACTTGATTTACGAAAGGCCCATATGAGGCAGCCCATTTGATGTATTTGAGGACTTTGGGTCGAGACCCAATAAGATGTATATAGGTCCATTGCAATGTGTGATTCCCTATGGTTTGTGTAATGATATTTTATGGTGGGCTGTGCCTTGGGAACAATGTTGGTTTGACGTCCACATTGTAAAAAAATAATGTTGGTTAAATGTCCGCATTGTCACACTCCCTAAGGCCCACTAATAGGCCCATACTTGTAGTAAGTAGACCGTCTAGGCCCATCTCTGTGATACGCAGAGCCCATCCCTATATACATGTTTAGTATAGATCCATGATTCATTATCATACGCATCATATGTATGACTGATATGAGAAGTGACTGATCATAGCATATGCCTTCGGGCGAACTGTTTATGGGCTCCCTGACAGGCGGAGTTGCCCTACATGAGCGCATGGTTCACGCAGGACTATTGCATGACTGGTAGTGTGACTCATGTACTTGCATTGTGTGATTGTAGTTACTGTATGCCCTAGCGACACCAGGGCCATAGCCTCCACAGACACATCGTGGGTGGCTGGATTGGATACCGGAAATGTTTGGTTCTAGCATACGGGCGCCATAGATGTCCCTGGGTGAAAATCTCTAAACCCGATGGTACCAGAGGATGACTCCAACGTCGAGACCGAGTGGATGTACGAGCGCATGAGGGCCAAATACCGGGAGGCCGCGTCTCCCGCTGTGTCGTGGTCGGTTGGAAAGGGGTGTGACCTTACCCGCCTGAGTGAGGGGGCAATTTCTAGGTTGAGTTTGACCAGCTTAAGGAATTGGTCCGCTATCGACGAGTGGGGCCCGATATTGGCAGGCGGATAGTGAGGTCTCTTTCGCTCTTCCAGTTGTGCGTCCGGATAGGGACGACAAGCTGGCGTAGAGTGTACTAGACCCCGGTGATTATCCAGACTGATAACTGTATTGGCATGAGGATTGACATGCTTGAGCTGCATTATGCATCGCATGGCCTTAATATGGCCAATATCATTTATATTCTGTACCGCATAGCCTTGGTACGGCTGACTGCATTCATGTACTCATTGGCACGATTCCATATTACTCTGACCTAGCATTCTGAGCACGCTCATATTGCGCACACACTTACACCACCCTCTAAGTTTTCTATAAGCTTATGCACGATTGATGCACGCAGGTGACGCCAGGACGCAGTCGTAGTCTCACCGCAGTTGGAGCGTGCAGCCGAGCTTTTGGAGTTTTTGTCATTTTCAGTATCTTGTATTTCCTTTTATACACCTTGTACTCAAAGTTTTTGATCATAGTGGATTTTGTGATGGTGTTCTTGTGGTTATTGTTCGTGGGTTATGCTTGTCGTTATGCTAATTACGAATCAAATTGATCATTAGAAATCCTCCTTGTAGCATCCCAGCATCAGAACCTGGCGTATGGGCACTGGGAGCCGAGAATGGGGTTCTACGGAGGCTGTTGGCGCCAGATTCGGCGATCGGGAATTTTCTGAGCCCGGTTTCCGAGTTTGGGCCGTGACACCTAGGCCCAGGATGGAATGGTGCATCTGACTGATGGGGTAGATGTCGAAACGCATCACGGTGGGGTCCACACAACCCGAGCTCATGGGACGGTCCCATCAGCTAGAGTGCATAGTACCTTTTCCCATATAGGGAAAAGGTACAGTGCGATCGACCTCACGATAAGCTCCCGTGAGGTCGAGCTATGTGGGCCCCACCGTGATAAGTGTCCACCATCAACACCGTACATTTGATGGGTCCCCTTTAAATTATGGGATATCCCAAAAATCAGCCATATATGGAACTCAAGTGGGCCATACCATCAAAAAGCATGTGAAGAAATGCCAAAAACATATAAAAGCACTTGGTGGGCCACAACTGAAATTTTTATGCGTCTGAAACTTGGTCTGAACCCTTATCTAAATGGGACACACATAATGGATGGGATGGATTTGTAAACCACATCTCGGTGGGCCAAGAAAATGATTTTGAATGTTTTAATGGTGCACAACCCCTCTCAACTTCTGTAAGTGGTGTGGCCCACACAAGTCACGGATTGACTTGATTTTTGAGACCTAGGCCCACAATGGAATGGTGCATTTGACTGATGGGGTAGATATTCGAAACACATCAAGGTGGGGCCCACACAGCTCGACCTCATGGGACGGTCCCATCAGCTAGAGCGCATAGTACCTTTTCCCATATAAGGAAAAGGTACTATGCGCTCGACCTCACGATAAGCTCCCGTGAGGTCGAGCTATGTGGGACCCATCGTGAGAAGTGTCGACCATCAACACCGTGCATTTGATGGGTCCACTTTAAATTATGAGATATCCCAAAAATCAGCCATATACGGAACTCAGGTGGGCCATACCATCTAAAAGCATGTGAAGACATGCCAAAAACATATAAAAGCACTTGGTGGGGCACACCTAAAATTTTTATGCTTCTGAAACTTGGTCTGAACCCTCATCCAAGTGGGACACACATAATGGATGGGCTGGATTTTCAAACCACATCTCGGTGGGCCCAGAAAATGATTTTGAATGTTTTAATGGTGCACGACCCCTCTCAACTTTTGTATGTGGTGTGGCCCACACAAGTCACGGATAGACTTGATTTTTGAGACCTAGGCCCACGATGGAATGGTGCATCTGACTGATGGGGTAGAAGTTCGAAACGCATCACGGTGGGGTCCACACAGTTAAACCTCATGGGATGGTCCCATCAGCTCGAGCGCATAGTACCTTTTCCCATATAGGGAAAAGGTACTATGCACTTGTCCTCACGATAAGCTCCCATGAGGTCGAGCTATGTGGGTCCCACCGTGATTCGTGTCGACCATCAACACCGTACATTTGATGGGTCCCCTTTAAATTATGGGATATCCCAAAAATCAGCCGTATACGGAACTCGGGTGGGCCATACCATTTCAAAGCAAGTGAAGACATGCCACAAACATATAAAAGCACTTGGTGGGGCACACCTGAAATTTTTATGCTTCTGAAACTTGGTCTGAACCCTCATCCAAGTGGGACACACATAATGGATGGACTGGATTTGCAAACCACATCTCGGTGGGCCCAGAAAATGATTTTGAAAGTTTTAATGGTGCACGGCCCCTCTCAATTTTTGTATGTGGTGTGGCCCACACAAGTCACGGTTTGACTTGATTTTCGAGACCTAGGCCAACGATGGAATGTTGCATCTGACTGATGGGGTTGATGTTCAAAGCGCATCACGGTGGGGCCCACACAGCTCGACCTCATGGGACGGTCCCATCAGCTCGAGCGCATAGTTCCTTTTCCCATATAGGGAAAAGGTACTATGCGCCCGACCTCACGATAAGCTCCCGCGAGGCTGAGCTATGTGGGCCCCACCGTGATGCATGTCGACCATCAACACCGTGCATTTGATGGGTCCCCTTTAAATTATGGGATATCCCAAAAATCAGCCATATACGGAACTCAAGTGGGCCATACCACCAAAAAGCATGTGAAGAAATGCCAAAAACATATTAAAGCACCTGGTGGGGCACAACCGAAATTTTTATGCGTCTGAAACTTGGTCTGAAACCTTATCCAAGTGGGACACACATAATGGATGGGCTGGATTTGCAAACCACATCTCGGTGGGCCCAGAAAATGATTTTGAATGTTTTAATGGTGCACGACCCCTCTTTACTTCTGTATGTGGTGTGGCCCACACAAGTCACGGATTGACTTGATTTTTAACACCTAGGTCCACGATGGAATGGTACAACTGACTGATGGGGTAGATGTTCGAAACACATAACAGTGGGGCCCACCCAGCTCGACCTCTTGGGATGGTCTCATAAGCTCGAGCGCATAGTACCTTTTCCCATATTGGTACTATGCGCTCAACCTCACGACAAGCTCCCTTGAGGTCGAGCTGTGTGGTCCCCACCGTGATGCGTGTCGACCATCAACACCGTGCATTTGATGGGTCCCCTTTAAATTATGGGATTTCCCAAAAATCAGCCGTATACGGAACTCATGTGGGCCATACCATTTAAAAGCATGTGAAGACATGCCAAAAACATATAAAAGCACTTGGTGGGGCACACCTGAAATTTTTATGCGTTTGAAACTCGGTCTGAACCCTCATCCAAGTGGGACACACATAATGGATGGGCTGGATTTGCAAACGACATCTCGGTAGGCCCAGAAAATGATTTTGAATGTTTTAATGGTGCACAACCCCTCTCAACTTCTGTATGTGGTGTGGCCCACACAAGTCACGGATTCACTTGATTTTTGAGACCTAGGCCCTCAATGGAATGGTGCATCTAACTGATGGGGTAGATGTTCGAAACGCATCACGGAGGGGCCCAAACAGCTCGACCTCATGGGACAGTCCCATCAGCTCGAGCGCATAGTACCTTTTCCCATATATGGAAAAGGTACTATGCGCTCGACCTCACGATAAGCTCCCATGAGGACAAGCTGTGTGGGCCCCACCGTGATGCGTGTCGACCATCAACACCGTGCATTTGATGGGTCCCCTTTGAATCGTGGGATATCCCAAAAATCAGTGGTATATGGAACTCAGGTGGGCCATACCATCTAAAAGCATGTGAAGACATGCCAAAAACATATAAAAGCACTTGGTGGGGGCACACTTGAAATTTTTTTGCATCTGAAACTTGGTTTGAACCCTCATCCAAGTTGGACACGCATAATGGATGGGCTGGATTTGTAAACCACATCTCGGTGGGCCCAGAAATGATTTTGAATGTTTTAATGGTGCACGACCCTCTCAACTTCTGTATGTGGTGTGGCCCACACAAGTCATGGATTGACTTGATTTTTGAGTCCTAGGCCCACGATGGAATGGTGCATCTGAATGATGGGGTAGATGTTCGAAACACATCACAGTGGGGCCCACACAGCTCGACCTCATGGGACGGTCCCATCATCTCGAGCGCATGGTATCTTTTCCCATATAGGGAAAAGGTACTATGCGCTCGACCTCACGATAAGCTCCCATGAGGACAAGCTGTGTGGGCCCCACCGTAATGCGTGTCGACCATCAACACCGTGCATTTGATGGGTCCCCTTTGAATTATGGGATATCCAAAAAACCTGCCGTATACGGAACTCTGGTGGGTCATACCATTTAAAAGCATGTGAAGACATGCCAAAAACATATAAAAGCACTTGGTGGGCCACACCTGAAATTTTTAAAAGTCTGAAAGTTGGTCTGAACCCTCATCCAAGTGGGAGACACATAATGGATGGGCTGGATTTGCAAACCACATCTCGGTGGGCCTAAAAAATGATTTTGAATGTTTTAATGGTGCATTGCCCTTCTCAACTTCTGCATGTGGTCTGGCCCACACAAGTCACGATTTGACTTGATTTTTGAGACCTAGGCCCACGATGGAATGGTGCATCTGACTGATGGGGTTGATGTTCGAAACGCATCACGGTGGGGCCCACACAACTCGACCTCATGGGACAGTCCCATCAGCTCGATCGCATAGTACCTTTCCCATTAGGGAAAAGGTATTATGCGCTCGACCTCACGATAAACTCCCATGAGGTCGAGCTGTGTGGGCTCCACCGTGATGCGTGTCGACCATCAACACTGTGCATTTGATGGGTCCCCTTTAAATTATGGGATATCCCAAAAATCAGGCGTATATGGAACTCGGGTGGGCCATGCCATCTAAAAGCATGTGAAGACATGCCAAAAACATATAAAAGCACTTGGTGGGGGCACACTTGAAATTTTTATGCGTCTGAAACTTGGTCTGAACCCTCATCCAAGTGGGACGCACATAATGGATGGGCTGGATTTGCAAACCGCATTTCGGTGGGCCCAGAAAATGATTTTGAATGTTTTTATGTTGCATGACCCTTCTCAACTTCTACATGTGGTGTGGCCCACACAAGTCACAGATTGACTTAATTTTTGAGACCTAGGCCCACGATGGAATGGTGCATCTGACAGATGGGTAGATGTTCGAAACACATCAAGGTGGGGCCCACACAGCTCGACCTGATGGGACGGCCCCATCAGCTCGAGCGCATAGTACCTTTTCCCATATAGGGAAAAGGTACTATGCACTCGACCTCACAATAAGCTCCCGTAAGGTCGAGCTATGTGGACCCCACCGTGATGCATGTCAACCATCAACATCGTGCATTTGATGGGTCCCCTTTAAATTGTGGGATATCCCAAAAATCACCCATATACGGAACTCAAGTGGGTCATACCACCAAGAAGCATGTGAAGAAATGCCAAAAACATAGAAAAGCACCTGGTGGGGCACAACTGAAATTTTGTGCATCTGAAAGTTGGTCTGAACCCTTATCCAAGTGGGACACACATAATGGATGGGCTGGATTTGCAAACCACATCTCAGTGGGCCTAGAAAATGATTTTGAATGTTTTAATGGTGCACGACCCATCTCAACTTCTGTATGTGGTGTGGCCCACACAAGTCACGGGTTGACTTGATTTTTGAGACCTAGGCCCACGATGGAATGAAGCATCTGACTGTTGGGGTAGATGTTCGAAACACATCACAGTGGGGCCCACAAGCGCATAGTACCTTTTCTAATATAGGGAAAAGGTACTATGCGCTCGACCTCACAATAAACTCCCATGAGGTCGAGCTGTGTGGTCCCCACCGTGATGCGTGTAGACATCAACACCGTGCATTTGATGGGTCTACTTTAAATTTTGGGATTTCCCAAAAATCAGCCGTATACAGAACTCGGGTGGGCCATACCATTTAAAAGTATGTGAAGACTTGCCAAAAACAAATAAAAGCGCTTGGTGTGGCACACCTGAAATTTTTATGCTTCTGAAACTTGGTCTGAACCCTCATCCAAGTGGGACACACATAATGGATGGGCTGGATTTGCAAACCACATCTCGGTGGGCCCAGAAAATGATTTTGAATGTTTTAATGGTGCACGACCCCTCTCAACTTTTGTATGTGGGGTGGCCCACACAAGTCACGGATTGACATGATTTTTGAGACCTAGGCCCACGATGGAATGGTGCATCTGACTAATGGGGTAGATGTTCGAAACGCATCACGGTGGGGACCACACAGCCCGACCTCATGGGTCAGTCCCATCAGCTCGAGCGCATAGTACCTTTTCCCATATAGGGAAAAGGTACTATGTGCTCGACCTCACGATAAGCTCCCGTGAGGTCGAGCTATGTGGGCCCCACCGTAATGCGGTTGACCATCAACACCGTGCATTTGATGAGTCCCCTTTAAATTATGGGATATCCCAAAAATCAGCCATATTCGGAACTCAAGTGGGCCATACCATCTAAAAGCATGTGAAGAAATGCCGAAAACATATAAAAGCACTTGGTGGGGCACAACTGAAATTTTTATGCATTTGAAACTTGGTCTGAACCCTTATCCAAGTGGGACACACATAATGGATGGACTGGATTTGCAAACCACATCTCGGTGGGCCTAGAAAATGATTTTGAATGTTTTAATGGTGCACGACCCCTCTCAACTTCTGTATGTGGTGTTGCCCACACAAGTCACGGATTGACTTGATTTTTGAGACTTTGGCCCACGATGGAATGGTGCATCTGACTGATGGGGTAGATGTTTGAAACACACCACAGTTGGCCCACACAGCTCGACCTCATGGGACGGTCCCATCAGCTCGAGCGCATATTACCTTTTCCCATATAGGGAAAAGGTACTATGCGATCAACCTCACGATAAGCTCCCGTGAGGTCGAGCTGTGTGGGCCCCACCGTGATGCTTGTCGACCATAAACACCGTGCATTTGATGGGTCCCCTTTAAATTATGGGATATCCCAAAAAGCAGCCGTATACGGAACTCAGGTGGGCCATACCATTTAAAAGCATGTGAAGACATGCCAAAAACAGATAAAAGCACTTAGTGGGGCACACCTAAAATTTTTATTCGTCTGAAACTTGGTCTGAACCCTCATCCAAGTGGGACACACATAATGGATGGGCTGGATTTGCAAACCACATCTCGGTGGGCCTAGAAAATGATTTTGAATGTTTTAATGGTGCACTTCCCCTCTCAACTTCTGTATGTGGTGTGGCCCACACAAGTCACGATTTGATGTGATTTTTAAGACCTAGGCCCACGATGGAATGGTGCATCTGACTGATGGGGTAAATGTTTGAAACGCATCACGGTGGGGCCCACGCAGCTCGACCTCATTGGATGGTCCCATCAGCTCGAGTGCATCGTACTGTTCCTATTCGGGAAAAGGTATTATGCGCTCTACCTCACGATAAACTCCCATGAGGTCGAGCTGTGTCGGCCCCACCGTGATGCGCGTCGACCATCAACACCATGCCTTTGATGGGTCCCCTTTAAATTATGGGATATCCCAAAAATCAACCGTATATGGAACTCACGTGGGCCATACCATCTAAAAGCATGTGAAGACATGCCAAAAACAAATAAAAGCACTTGGTGGAGGCACACTTGAAATTTTTATGCATCTGAAACTTGGTCTGAACCCTCATCCAAGTGGGACACGCATAATGGATGGGCTGGATTTGCAAACCACATCTCGGTGGGCCCAGAAAATGATTTTTAATGTTTAAATGGTGCACGACCCCTCTCAACTTCTGTATGTGGTGTGGCCCACACAAGTCACGGATTGACTTGATTTTTGAGTCTTAGGCCCATGATGGAATGGTGCATCTGATTGATGGGGTAGATGTTCGAAATACATCATAGTTGGCCCACACAGTTCGTCCTCATGGGATGGTCCCATCAGCTCGAGCGCATAGTACCTTTTCCATATAGGGAAAAGGTACTATGCACTCGACCTCACGATAAGCACCCGTGAGGTCGAGTTGTGTGGGCCCCACCGTGATGCGTGTCGACCATCAGCACAGTGCATTTGATAGGTCCCCTTTAAATTATGTGTAACGCCCTGAAAATCGGGGGTCGAGTTGCAACTCAACCCCCGAGTTCCAAAACATCACTTATGCAACATAAATGCTTATGATTGAATGTTGTCTGGGTTAGTGCATTAATTATGAGTGGGATTATACCAAAACTGTAATTCATACTCTAGATCAAGTTATAAAATGCAAGCGGAAGACTGAAAGATGTATATAAATGTATATAAAGCCAAAACATTACAATCGGTCTCCAGAGTATGAACACCTACTGAGTCATCATATACATGTATTTGTTTCAAAATCAAAATGTCAAAACAGTGGTACAACTATAGTGGTAAACTCTGTAGTCCCGTCATCTAAATGGCCTAAGCGAAGCCTCCAGAGAACTGCATGAAGGAGAACTCATCCTGATCATCATAGTAATCAGGCTCAGCCTCCTGCGTCTCGTCGATACCAGCATCTAAGACAGAGTCTGGTGAGTGTCTAGAACACCGTCCCGTAACGTGGGAGTGAGTAGCCAACTCAGTGGAACAATAAAGCATAGGTTAACATGTTATCAATTTTGTCAAGCAGTAATGATAAAGCGGTACAATCAAACACTCCTAAATACTCTTATTAATGCAAGTATGAATGCAATCATAATGCATGCCCTCGCCGATGCTCCCTCATGCGACACCATCTTACGTCCGCGGCATGCGTTCATCTCTCAGTGCTCCACATCTTCCACGCACATACAGTGCTATGTTATGTGCGTGATTACCGATTTATTATTAGTCCCTTTCATACAGCAGTATTTGAAAACTAAGGTACCTCCCTTATATCATTCCCAAACAATGATCCATTCTAGGGTCGTCAGTCCTAGATAATCTCATACGATGATGAGGTTCTAGGTCGCTGTAAAGGGTTGCCAGGGCTGTTACACGCACTCATTGCACTGCTCCCCCATCACCTTATCAATACAGGCCTAGTTTATACTCTGTTTACTACGGGAAGGCTCATCGCCTCTCCGCAGATTCAGAGTATGCTCAAGGTCACTACAAAGGGTTGTCAGGGCTGTTACACGCAATCGTTACACCACTCCCCCATCACCTTATCAGAGTAGGCCGACAGCTCGAATACAGTGTCCCATACCACCATATTCGGCTCACGAGTCTGGGTTGCTCACTGGTCACTACGGGGAGGCTCGTGGCCCCAGCGTAGGCCGACAGCTTGACCACGGTGTCCCATACCACCATGTCCGGCTCATGAGTCTTAGCGGATCAAGGTACAAAGGTTAAACGGGATTTCACTGGTGAGTTTGGTAGCTTAGGTTCAAGCAGAGGCGTCCATACATGGTGAATATACATCGGCAGATCGGGTTACTTGACGGGATCGACTAGCACGAGCGTACATTGTATCGATCGACATGAAGTGCATACACACTTCGTGTGGCCTAACCACTGTCGATAACCAACACACGACTCGGGTTCGTCAAACACGTCTTACGTGACGAATGAATCTCAACCACGAACTCAAGTCTGTTACCGATCGCTTGGACTATAACATAGCCCCAATCACATTCAATCCTTAACCAGAAGCATGTAGAGTAAAGCAGAATAAACAAAATAATTCAAACATGTTAACAAGCATGTTATAAAGCACAAGGTAAGCAGGAAATACAAACACATATATTTCATAAGTAAGCAATTAATTTAAACAACTTGCATGGAGGAAATCATACACCTCTCTAAGGTAGTTGAGAATCCTATCTCAACACCTAATTAAAACACTATCATCTAAGTACTTACTCTTACAAGCATTTTCACAAACACTTGGAATACACTCATTTAACATACATAACGTATATTAGCCAAAACATGTATTTGGACGAATCCTTTCGTCGAGTAAGTATTATACGCATATATGGCATATACATACAGTAATTTATCATGGCAAACACACTTTCATAATTTATACGTATACGGTATTTTCTATAAATATACAGAATACACTAAATGCCATAATTTGCATACGTAACTGAATCGCAAAACAAACATCGCATTTTGCATGTACAATAACACCCAGATCATGAATCTATCATTATCTGACATTGAAAGCTTTGAAAACCTTAACCTATACGTCTAAAGTCCGCACCTTGCGCCGTAGAAGCATAATGAACTTAATAGAAACTCTACACTTTCGTCAACGTCGATATGACGACCTATAACACAAGGTAAGTCAGCTACTTCGCTACTTGTACCAATAGAAACTCTAAAACAAGTTAGGGTTAGGGTTTTCTTACCTTGAATTGAAGTCATAATCGTCGGGATAGCGATTGGAAAGCGATGGTTAAGCACGTAGATCGGTAGGGTAGAATATCAGGAAGCTTCTCCCACTATTCTCACGCTTTCTCTCTTTTCTCTCTTCTCTCTCGTAGGTTTTCTCAAATTCATATGGAATGAGAGAGTGAGGGTTTAAGGTCCTTATATAGTCCTAAACTTGCCAGAAATAGGACCAGGGCCAAGGTATACTTAGGTTTTAGCCAAAGTAGGTTTGTTCCGTCTCAACGGATCACTTCCGAAGCCCCCCTTGAGCCAAAGGTCGGACTTAAGCTCACGGACTATGGATCTAGGTTGAGTTAAGTTTTCATTCCAATCGGGTTTCCAGATCACACGTGGCGGACCAGTTTCAGTTCAACGGTCACAGAGACTCGATCAGGGTTACAAGTACACAGACATGTATGGAAAATATTTCCTGATCCGAGGGTGTATTTGGGTCAGATTCCGACGATCTGATTGCTTATATTTGGCCCGCAAACGTCAAGTCTCAGATTATTTAAATTTGATTTAATTTCTAAAGAAAACCAGGTTTTCTCACACTCTTCACTTCGGGCTCAAGCGAATAGCCGTGGGACACTATCTGGATTTGATCTCTGAGATGGTTATCAAGTCCAGCGAGGCGGTCCTAAACGCTTAATCTCATGGTCATCGGACTTTCGACGTGCGGTCCAAACCTGATACAGAGTTTCAATGTGCTCCTGAGAGCAGCTGGGTAATGAGATTATTCCAAGATTTTAGGGTAACCTAGCGTTAATGATTCTACAAGTTTTGGGTCTTGCAGATTGTTTTTAAAGCGATTCAATCAAATTTGTGGCGAATCTAGTTTAATACTTAGTTAACTTTGTCTAATTTCTAAAGGATTTATCCTAAGTGATTTCTGCTTGAGGTGGTACTCGGGTCTTTGTATGGAATTTCCGAGACGTTACAATCTACCCCCCTTAAAGAAAAATTTTGTCCTCGAAATTAGTACTTTTTCATACTCCTCAAGAATCTGAGCGTAGTTCTTTCTGACCTCGGCCTCTGTTTCCCAAGTAGCTTCCTCCTCTGTATGATGCGTCCACAATACCTTCACGAGTGAAATAACCTTACTGCACAACACCTGCTCATTCCTATCTAGGATACGCTTCGGACGCAGTATATATGTAGCATCCTCGCTCAACTGTACCTGCTCGCATATGATAATATGTGAAGGATCAGGGATGTATTTCTTCAACATAGATACATGAAATACGTTGTGTACAGCCGCAAGTGGTGTGGGAAAAGTAAGACGATACGCCACCGGCCCTACTCGATCAAGTATCTGAAATGGGCTAATGAACCGCAGCGTAAGCTTCCCCTTCTTCCCAAACTGAAGGACTCCCTTCATAAGAGAAAATCTGAGGAATACGTGATCTCCAACCTCAAACTCAAGTGGTCGCCGCCTCGTATCGGCATAACTCTTCTGTCTGCTCTGGGCCGTCAGAAGTCAACGCCTGATAATGTCGATCTTCTCCGAGGTCGCCTGTACTAACTCTGGGCCAATCAAACTGTGCTCGTTGATCTTTGCCCAGTAATGTGGTGCTCTACAAGGGCGACCATCTAGGGCCTCGTAAGGAGCCATACCAATACTAGCCTGAAAACTGTTATTGTAGGCGAACTCTGCGTACGGGAGGCAGTCTCCCAACTGTCCTTGAAGTCCAAAACACAAGCCCGCAACATATCTTCCAAAATCTGATTCACCCGATCTGTCTGCCTGTCGGTCTGAGGATGAAACATGGTACTGAACTTCAACTTCACACCCATCGCTTCCTAAATATGAGTCCAAAAGATAGATGTGAATTGCGTGTCTCTGTCGGACACAATCTCCAAGGGAATTCCATGCAGACGCATAATCTCCTTAATGTACACTCTGGCCAACTCGTCTGTAGAGTTTGTGACTTTAATCGGGAGGAAGTGGGCTGATTTCGTCAGCCGATCCACAATCACCCAAATAGAGTCATAACCCTTTCTCGTCTTCGGTAGCCCCGAGTGAAGTCCATAGAGATGAAGTCCCACTTCCATTTAGCTATGGGCATGGGCTGAAGGAGTCTAAGAGGTCGGTGATGCTCAGCCTTGACCTGCTAACATGTGAGACAATGGGACACAAACTCTGTGATGTGGACCTTCATATTGTCCCACCAATACGACCGCTTCATATCCTGATACATCTTCATGCTACCAGGATGCATTGCAAGATTCGATCTGTGGGCAGTCTCGACAAGCCCCTGTCTCAAGTCCTAGACACTTGGGATGCATAGGCGGCCACGGTATCATAGGCCCCCATCTGTGCCAATTCTTCACTCGGAGTCCACATCGTCTCTAGCTTGCTCTCGAAGCTCGGACAACCGCTCGTCGCCCTTCTGGGCCTCGATAATCCGGTCATCAATAAGTGGCTGCACCCGAACGTGTGCGACACTCTCGAATGGCTCCTCCACTGTGAGTTTTTGCTCAAAGTCCCGCACGAACTTCAACATATCCCACTCTACCGCAAGGTTGGCCTTGCCAGGATAGTAGGAAACCTTGAACTTGAAGTCCTTCAAGGTCTCCATCCATCGGTGCTGCCTCATATTCAAGTCTCGCTGAGTGAATATATACTTAAGGCTCTTGTGGTCACAGAAAAGCTCGAACTCCTCTTCGTAGAGGTAATGTCTCCAGAGCTTCAATGTGAATATGACCGCTGCTAACTCAAGGTCGTGCGTAGGGTAATTCTCCTCGTGCTTTCTTAATTGTCTCGAGACATATGCAATCACCTTTTCTTCTGCATAAGGACACAACCTAAACCAACGCGAGACGCGTCAGTGTATATAGTGTACTTAACCCCTTACTCTGACAATACTAGCACAGGGGCAGACGTCAGCCTGTCCTTCAGCTCCTGAAAAGCTGCTTCTGCCTTCTCATTCCAGGCGAACTTCAGATCCTTCCGTGTCAATTGAGACAACGGTCTGGCTATCTTTGAGAAGTCTCGAATGAATTGTCGGTAGTAGCCTGCCAGGCTCAGAAAACTCCTCACCTCAGTAACCGAACCAGGCTGCTTCCAGTCCTGAACGGCGGCTACCTTAGCCAGGTCCACAGCTATCCCTTCCTTGGACACCACATGTCCTAAGAACTTGACTTCCTCCTGCCAGAAGTCACATTTCTTATACTGCGCGAACAACTGGTTCTTCCTCAGAGTATCTAGGACTGCCTGTAAGTGTTCCTCGTGCTCTTCCCAACTCGTGGAGTATATCAGGATGTCATCGATAAACATGATGACGAATCGGTATAGGAATGCCCGAAATATCCGGTTCATCAAGTCCATGAACACGGCCGGTGCATTCATGAGACCGAACGACATCACAAGGAACTCGTAATGCCCAAAACAAGTCTTGAAAGCCGTCTTCTGCACGTCTTCATCCCTGATGCCCAACTGATGATAGCCTGACTGTAAATCGATTTTCTAAAAATACTTTGCCCCCTTCAACTGATCAAGCAGGTCGTCTATCCTGGGCAAAGGATATTTGTTCTTCACGGTCAACTGGTTCAACCTGCGGTAATCAATACATAACCGTAGCGACCCGTCTTTCTTCTTGACAAACAACACAGGTGCTCCCCAAGGAGACACACTGGGTCTTATGAAACCATTCTTTACAAGTTCGTCAATCTATTTCCTTAGTTCTTCCATCTCACATGGAGGCATCCGATACATGGGTAATGAAATGGGGGTTGCACCGGGCACAAGATTAATAGTAAAATCAATCTTGGGCCGAGGAGGTAATCCAGGGATCGACTCAAATACGTCCGCAAAAGCCTTAACTACAGGCGTATCCACAAGCATCGGAACATCAGTATCCTTCAATGAAGAAGCGAAATACCTCAACCGAGAAGCATGACTGACCTGAACGTGGAAAGTAAAAGCCGTGCCCTCCGGTCCGTGGGCTGTAACCACCCTAGTCTCGCAATCTATCTCTGCTCGCATCTTAGTGAGCCAGTCCATACCGAAAATAACGTCGTAATGAAATAGGGGGATGACGATCAGGTCAACTAGTATCGTTCTGCCACCTAAGTCTATCGGGCAGCCCTCACACATACTAGTAACATCCGAGAAGGTCCCTATGGCAGTGATGACCCTCACTCCCTTCGTAGGAGCAATATCCAAACCCAGTCGCTTGACTGCCATGCATGAGATCATAGAGGTAGTGGACCCTGTGTCCACCAATAAGAAGATAGGAATACCTTCGACGTGTGCAATGACCTCGAAAGCCATAGGTGTTGTCTCTGGCTCTTCTGCTGTGAGTGCATGAACATGTGTCTGTTGTGGTCGGTTGGGCTGAGGCACGATAGGTCGCTGTGGCGGCCTAAAACGAGGTGCAGGTGGTCTAAAGGATGGATGTGCAGGTGCAGTCCGTAGTGGTGGAGCCGATAAAGCCTGAGGGCGAGAACGATCAATCCGCTGCGGTGGTACAAACCCACTATCTCTCATCCGTGCAAAGCAACTCTCTGTAGGGTGACCTGATTTTCCGCAGTAAGAACAGGTCACACCTAGACGCCTCATCGGAACTATTGGCGCAGCAATCCTGGGAGGAGAGTCAAGACGAGGCCTCTTACCGAGGAATGGTCTGCTCTGGATATCTGGTCGTGGCCTAGCAATCATGGGGCCACGAGCACGTGTCAGTCGCTCAACATCCTGCTCTGCCCGCATAGACATATGCACCAGCTCGGCATAGGAGGGTATGCTGACACAGCCATCTTCAACCGAATGTCAGGTTATAAGCCCTCAGAATAACGTCGTATCTGCATATGCTCGTCAGCGAGTATCGTAGGGACGTATCTGTCCAGCTCAGTAAATCGATGCTCGTACTCGGTAACTGTCATGCCTCCCTGCCTGAGGTGCAAGAACTCATTCTCCCTCTCATGTCGGTAGGTCAAAGGGTTGTACTTTTCATGGAAATGAAACTCGAAAGCTGCATAGGTCCATATGTAGCCAACTGCGACTGTCCGTAGCATACCATCCCACCACATACTGGCCTCTTTCTCAAACATAAATGTGGCCAATTCGACCTGCTCTGACTCGGTACAATGCAGCATCCGTAGCATCTTGGAGATGCGGTCTAGCCAATATTCAGCCTCCTCGGGTCTATGAGAACCCGTAAAAGTAGGAGGCTTCAAGCGCTGGAATCGCTCGAGAAGGCCATTAGTACCCAAATTCCCCATGGGGTATGCAACAGGTGCAGGCTGAGGCACATCCTCAGCTTGAGCAAAAGGCTTTGCAGTCTCAATAGGACATGTAAATGGTGAAGGTGGAGTCGCACTCCCACCCTGAGATAGGGCCCCTGCAATAGTGGCCAAGAGCTGCTGCTGCTGCTGATGTTGCACCTGTTGCTGCTGGTGCTGCACCTGCTGCTAGTGCATCATCATCAATAACTCCTCCAACCTATCCATAGGTGGGGTATGCTGAGGCACGTACTGTATCGAGGAAGACGCACGGTTCTGCTCGCGAACCGGTGGTGTATAAGGTGGTAGTCCAGTTGTAGGACTAGTTGAAGGCTGAGACGCAGGTATAGTCTCATGATCCGCGCCCAAACCAGGGTCCGTACGACCATCTCTGTGGGAAGGAGCCTGGTCCATCGTATCAGTGAGTGCGAGATGTGCCGTGCTACGCGTATATTTTCGTAGCATGCCGTATACAACATAGGGTGCAACGCATGTAAGATGAAGCATAACAACACAATACACAATCACTTAAGCATTCCACACACTTCATAGCAATAGAGGCTGTATGCATTTTATTACCAAAATTGTCACAATACATGGAATACAGAGTTACATGAATCATGACAGGAGATGCATGGGAGCTAATACAACCAAAGCCTCAAACATCCAAAACATTCTACCAACTACTACACCGAACAACATGAAAACATAAACATCCTAAAGCGGTAACCAAAGTAAAATACAAGACAAAAGTATGGATGACTAGGCATTCGAGTCTAGCGATGGAGGAGGGGCACCCTTATCCTGCAGACAGCACATGATAGTTTTCAACGTGCGAGTTACTTTCTTGAACTTGTACTTCACAAGACCCCGAAGATCCATGACATCCTGTCGTAGGACAGCCTGACCCTATCATAGCTTAGCATTATCCTCCTCTAGTCGAGTTATACGAGCATCCCAAGCAGCTCGATCAGCGCCCTACCCCGGTGGAGTAGGAGGGGAGCTCTCCTCCATATCCTGGGCCTCTTCTTCCTCTTTTTCTTCTTCCTGTTCCTCCTCTTCTATCTCAGCTCCATCTTCTTCCTCACTCTCTTCTTCCTCGCTCTCCGTCTCATCATCGCTCTCTCCTAGTCGAGCTTGGCGTTGCCATGGCCTGATCTCCATCTGGTTGAGGGTAGCCTCGTTGATGTGATGGATCGGCACCGGCATCTCCGCCCCAAGACTATAGCCAAACTCATGTGCAATCTTGCATATGAGTTGGTCGAAGGGGAGCGAATCAGTCCTCCTAGCAGAGCGTGCAGTCTTAATTATCTGTCGTAGCACGAACATAGGCACGCACAGGTTCGCTCTCTACCCCACTTGATACAGGACATCTAACATGAGGCGCGTACATTCACTGCGATTGCTCCCCCTGGGGTAAACGTTGAATGTGAAGATGCGATAGAGCAAACGGAAGTCGTTAGACATTTCGGTTGCTAGAAGACTTTTGTTCGGCTGCCACTCAACCAGTCGGCCACCACAAAGGAAATGTGTGCGACGATCCCTTTCATGTACACTCTTCAGATTCAGCTCGCTAGCATGCACCTCGCCAAGGGGCACATTCAAAAGCCGAGATATTAACCTGACATCAACTGTGGCCAACCGATCCCGTCCACATGGGATCTTGAACTACAATGGTTCAAGTGTAGGCTCGTGAATGTTGACATAGAAAGCTCGGACAAAGCTCGCATTGACGCGATACCCGCCATCAAATAGTGGACCCCAATGGGCCCCTTCCAGGAACTCGAACAACAGATATTCCCCAAAGAGCCGCCCATCCATCTGAGCTTTAAAAAGGACCCTACGGTCCTCATAAACTCCATGAGGCAGCTCCGCCAACCGAGCCCTCTCAGCAGGAATCTGGGGATCAAGATCCCGCTTTATCCAAAACTCTCGAGCGATGCTTGTGCTAGCGGCGGCGCCTCTCGGCCTCCTCGAACGTGTAGGGCGGCTAGGCCCAGCTTTATCCACAACCCCCTTTCTCTTTCTCATGAGAGAAAGGACGGTGGAAACTGAGAAAATGGCCGCAACAAACTCGAAGAAGGCCATGACAAGTGAAGAAAAAGAAGGAATAGGGTTGGAGTTTCTGGTTCTCCACGAATCTGAGCCTCAACAGAGGTTGTAAAGGCCCAAATGATAGGATTTGAAGAAAAGAAATGAAGAGATGAGATGGGTTGAGAGTTTACATGATTTTGAGCTTCAAATGGGGGGTGTAGGAGCTCAAACAAAAGAGAATGGAGAGGATAGGGGAGTAGGTATGGCTGTAAACAATGGAGGGTTATGGGTTTTAACAGAAAATGGTGGAATAGGCGATTGGAGGGGAGGTTTAAGAGAGAAAACTAAAATTTTGAAGGAAAGGGAGAGCTTGGAGGTGGGTTTTATGAAGGAAGTAGGTGTTTGGGGTGGTTTTAAGCCACGAACCACACATCAGGGGGTCACGCTAGGCCCCAAAGATCGTCGGCTCGAGCGGCCCGCCTGGGCCAGCCCGTTAACCGGTGAGGCCTCGCCAACTCGGCGAGGTCCTCGCCACCCTCTGGACTAATCGGCTGGGCGAGGTCCTTGTGCCCTCTAGGCCCAAAAATGATGTGGGGTCCACCCTGGGTCCCTCTGGATTTACGTGGGTAGTCCCCCGACTTCGTTTTGAGTCGTTTCGGGTAGTTTTGAGATGTTTCTGTTACATACGTATATTTACCGATTTCTAACGGCTGGGATGGGGTGAGTTGTGATCTAAACCCGTCGTTTGACGGTCTAGAAGTGTTTTGGGGTTGACTCGTGCGATCACGGTTGAGTACAGGCTCAAACAAAATGACCGATTTCAGTAAACTTCGCCAATTGGCGAAATCGGGATACCTATGAATGTTTCTACATTTTTCTCGCACCCACCTAAGTCGAAGGGCGACAGCATACGTCGTGTGACCAAAAACCAGGTCCAGTTTAATCCAAATCATGCTCTGATACAAACTTGTAATGCCCTGAAAATCGGGGGTCGAGTAGCAACTCAACACTCGAGTTTCAAAACAGCACTTATGCAACATAAATGCTTATGATTAAATGTTGTCTAGGTTAGTGCATTAATCATGAGTGGGATTATACCAAAACAGTAATTCATACT
The DNA here is from genome assembly GCA_021015155.1 of Magnolia officinalis. Taxonomy (NCBI): domain Eukaryota; kingdom Viridiplantae; phylum Streptophyta; class Magnoliopsida; order Magnoliales; family Magnoliaceae; genus Magnolia; species Magnolia officinalis. Next base: position 49,272,002 of record JAJHSJ010000009.1, on the reverse strand, counting down.
CTAGATCAAGTTATAAAATGCAAGTGGAAGACTGAAAGATGTATATAAATGTATATAAAGCCAAAAGGTCACAATCGGTCTCCAGAGTATGAACACTTACTGAGTCCCCATATACATGTATTTGTTTCAAAATCAAAATGTCAAAACCGTGGTACAACTATAGTGGTAAACCCTGTAGTCCCGTCATCTGAATGGCCTAAGCGAAGCCTCTAGAGAATTGCATGAAGGAGAACTCATCCTGATCATCATAGTAATCAGGCTCAGCCTCCTGCGTCTCATCGATACCTGCATCTAAGACAGAGTCTAGTGGGTGTCCAGAACACCGTCCCGTAACGTGGGAGTGAGTAGCAAACTCAGCAGAATAATAAAGCATAGGTTAACATGTTATCAATTAGTCAAGCAATAATGATAAAGTGGCATAATAAAACACTCCTAAATACTGCATGCCCTCACCAATGCTCCCTCAAGCGACACCATCTTACATCTGTGGCATGCGTTCATTCCACAGTGCTCCACATCTTCCAGGCACATGCAGTGCTATGTCATGAGCGTGATTACCGAGTTATTATTAGTCCCTTTCATACAACAGTATTGGGAAACTAAGGTACCTCCCTTATATCATTCCCAAACAATGATCCATTCTAGGGTCGTCAGTCCTAGATAATCCCATACGATGATGTGGTTTTAGGTCGCTGTAAAGGGCAGCCAGGGCTGTTTCACGCACTCATTGCACCGCTCCCCCATCACTTTATCAATACAGGCCTAGTTTATACTTTGTTTACTACGGGAAGGCTCGTCGCCTCTCCGCAGATTCAGAGTATGCTGGAGGTCACTACAAAGGGCTATCAGGGTTGTTACATGCAATCGTTACACCACTCCCCCATCACCTTATCAGTGTAGGCTGACAGCTCGATTACAGTGTCCCATACCACCATATTCGGCTCACGAGTCTGGGTTGCTCACTGGTCACTACGGGGAGGCTCGTGGCCCCAGCGTAGGCCGACAACTCGACCACAGTGTCCCATACTACCATGTCCGGCTCATGAGTCTTAGCGGATCGAGGTACCAAGGTTAAACGAGATTTCACTGGTGAGTTTGGTACCTTAGGTTCAAGCAGAGGCGTCCATACATGGTGAGCATACATCGGCAGATCGGGTTACTTGACGGGCTCGACTAGCATGAGCGTACATTGTATTGATCGACATGAAGTGCATACGCACTTCGTGTGGCCTAACCACTGCCGATGACCAACACACAACTCGGGTTCGTCAAACACGTCCTACGTGACGAATGAATCTCAACCATGAACTCAAGTCTGTTACCGATCACCTCGACTATAACATAGCCCCAATCACATTCAATCCTTAACCAGAAGCATGCAAAGTAAAGCAGAATAAATAAAATAATTCAAACATGTTAACAAGCATGTTATAAAGCACAAGGTAAGCAGGAAATACAAACACATATATTTCATAAGTAAGCAATTAATTTAAACAACTTGCATGGAGGAAATCATACACCTCTCTAAGGTAATTGAGAATCCTATCTCAACACCTATCTAAAGCACTATCATCTAAGTACTTACTCTTACAAGTATTTTCACAAACACTTAGAATACAATCATTTAACATACATAACGTATATTAGCTAAAACATGTATTTGGACGAATCCTTTCGCCGAGTAAGTATTATACGCATATATGGCATATACATACAGTAATTTATCATGGCAAACACACTTTCATAATTTGTACGTATATGATATTTTTTACAAATATACAGAATACACTAAACACCATAATTTGCATACGTAACTGAATCGCAAAACAAACATCGCATTTTGCATGTACAATAACACCCAGATCATGAATCTATCATTATCTGACATTGAAAGCTTTGAAAACCTTAACCTATACGTCTAAAGTCCGCACCTTACGCCGTAGAAGCGTAACGAACTTAATAGAAACTCTACACTTTCGTCAACGTCGATATGACGACCTATAACACAAGGTAAGTCAGTTACTTCGCTACTTGTACCAATAGAAACCCTAAAACAGGTTAGGGTCAGGGTTTTCTTACCTAGAATTGAAGTCAGAATCGTCGGGATAGCGATTGGAAAGCGATGGTTAAGCACGTAAATCAGCAGGGTAGAATATCAGGAAGCTTCTCCCACTATTCTCACACTTTCTCTCTCTTTTCTCTCCTCTCTCCTAGGTTTTCTCAAATTAGTATGGGATGAGAAAGTGAGGGTTTAAGGTCCTTATATAGTCCTAAACTTGCTAGAAATAGGCCCGAGGCCAAGGTATACTTAGGTTTTAGCCAAAGTTGGTCTATTTCGTCTCAGCGGAGCACTTCCGGAGCCCCCCTTGAGCCAAAGGTCGGACTTAAGCTCACGGACTATGGATCTAGGTCGAGTTAAGTTTTCATTCCAATTGGGTTTCTAGATCACACTTGGCGGACCAGTTTCAGTTCAATGGTCACAGAGATTCGATCAGGGTTACAAGTACACAGACATGTATGGGAAATGTTTCCTGATCCGAGGGTGTATTTGGGTCAGATTCTGATGGTTAGATTGCTAATATTTGGCCCGCAAACGTCAAGTCTCAGATTACTTAAATTTGATTTAATTTCTAAAGAAAACCAGGTTTTCTCACACTCTTCACTCCGGGCTCAAGCGAATAGCCGTGGGACGCTATCTGGATTTGATCTCCGAGATGGTTATCAAGCCCAGCGAGGCGGTCCTAAACGCTTAATCTCGTGGTGATCGGACTTTCAACGTGCGGTCGAAAACTAATACGGAGTTTCAATGTGCTCCCGAGAGCAGCTGGGTAATGAAATTGTTCCAAGATTTAAGGGTAACCTAGCGTTAATGATTCTACAAGTTTTGGGTCTTGCAGATCGTATTTAAAGCGATTCAAGCGGATTTTGTAGCTAATCTGGTTTAGCACTTAGTTAACTTTGTCTAATTTCTAAAGGATTTGATCCTAAGTGATTTCTGCTTGAGGTGGTACTCAGGTCTTTGTATGGAAATTTCCGAGACGTTACATTATGGGATATCCTAAAAAGCAGCCGTATACGGAACTCAGGTGGGCCATACCATTTAAAATCATGTGAAGACATGCCAAAAACATATAAAAGCACTTGGTGGGACACACCTGAAATTTTTATTCGTCTGAAACTTGGTCTGAACCCTCATCCAAGTGGGACACACATAATGGATGGGTTGGATTTGCAAACCACTTCTCAGTGGGCCCAAAAAATGATTTAGAATGTTTTAATGGTGCACTGCCCCAATCAACTTCTGTAAGTGGTGTGGCCCACACAAATCCCGATTTGACATGATTTTTGAGACCTAGGCCCACGATGGAATGGTGCATCTGACTGATGGCGTAGATGTTCAAAACGCATCACGGTGGGACCCACACAGCTCGGCCTCATGGGACGGTCCCATCAACTTGAGCGCATAGTACCTTTCCTTTTAGGGAAAACGTATTATGCGCTCGACCTCACGATAAACTCCCGTGAGGTCGAGCTGTGTGGGCCCCACCGTGGTGCGTGTCGACCATCAACACCGTACAATTGATGGGTCCCCTTTAAATTATGGGATATCCCAAAAATCAGCCGTATATGGAACTCAGGTGGGCCATACCATCTAAAAGCATGTGAAGACATGCCAAAAACATATAAAAGCACTTGGTGGGGGCGCACTTGAAATTTTTATGCGTCTGAAACTTGGTATGAACCCTCATCCAAGTGGGACACACATAATGGATGGGCTGGATTTGCAAACCACATCTCAATGGGCCCAGAAAATGATTTTGAATGTTTTAATGGTGCAGACCCTTCTTAACTTCTGCATGTGTTGTGGCCCACACAAGTGACGGATTGACTTGATTTTTGAGTCATAGGCCCACGATGGAATGGTGCATCTGACTGATGGGGTAGATGTTCGAAACGAATCACAGCGGGGCCCAAACAGGTCGACCTCATGGGACGGTCCCATTAGCTCGAGCGCATAGTACCTTTTCCCATATAGGGAAAAGGTACTATGCGCTCGACCTCACGATAAGCTCCCGTGTGGTCGAGCTGTGTGGGCCCCACCATGATGCGTGTCGACCATCAACATCGTGCATTTGATGGGTCCCCTTTAAATTATGACATATCCCAAAAATCAACCGTATATGAAACTCAGTTGGGCCATACCAACTAAAAGCACGTGAAGACAGGCCAAAAACATATGAAAGCACTTGGTTGGGGGCACACTTGAAATTTTTATGTGTCTGAAACTTGGTCTGAACTCTCATCCAAGTGGGACACACATAATGGATGGGCTGGATTTGCAAACCACATCTCGGTGGGCCTAGAAAAGGATTTTGAATTTTTTAATGGTGCACGGCGCCTCTCAACCTCTGTATGTGGTGTGGCCAAGACAAGTCACTGATTGACTTGATTTTTAAGACCTAGGCCCACGATGGAATGGTGCATCTGACTGATGGGGTAGATGTTCGAAACGCATCACGGTGGGGCCCACATAGCTCGACCTCAAGGGACGGTCCCATCAGCTCGAGTGCATAGTACCTTTTCCCATATAGGGAAAAGGTACAATGTGCTCGACCTCAAGATAAGCTCCCGTGAGGTGGAGCAATGTGGGCCCCACCGTGATGTGTGTCGACCATCAATACCGTGCATTTGATGGGTCCCCTTTAAATTATGGGATATCCCAAAAATCAGCCATATACGGAACTCAGGTGGGCCATACCATCTAAAAGCATGTGAAGACATGCGAAAAACATATAAAAGCACTTGGTGGGGCATACCTGAAATTTTTATGCATCTGAAACTTGGTCTGAACCCTCAGCCAAGTGGGACACACATAATGGATGGGCTGGATTTGCAAACCACATCTCAATGGGCCCAGAAAATGATTTTGAATGTTTTAATGGTGCACGACCCATCTCAACTTCTGCATGTGGTGTGGCCCACACAAGTCACCGATTGACTTGATTTTTGAGTCTTAGGCCCACGATGGAATGGTGCATCAGACTATTGGGGTAGATGTTCGAAACGTATCACGGTGGGGCCCACACAGCTCGATCTAATGGGACAATCCCATCAGCTCGAGCGCATAGTACCTTTTCCCATATGGGAAAAGGTACTATGCGCTCGACCTCACGATAAGCTCCCGTGAGGTTTAGCTGTATGGGCCCCACCATGATGTGTGTCGACCAGCAACACCGTGCATTTGATGGGTCCCCTTTAAATGAAGGGATATCCCAAAAATCAGCCATATACAGAACTTAGGTGGGCCATACCATCTACAAGCATGTGAAGACATGCCAAAAACATATAAAAGCACTTGGTGGGGAACACCCGAAATTTTCATGCGTCCGAAGCTTGGTCCGAACCCTCATCCAAGTGGAACACACATAATGGATGGGCTGGATTTGCAAACCACATCTCGATGGGCCGAGAAAATGATTTTGAATGTTTTAATGGTGCAGGGCCCCTCTCAACTTCTGTATGTGGTGTGGCCCACACAAGTCACGGATTGACTTGAATTTTGAGACCTAGGCCCTCGATGGAATGGTGCATCTGACTGATGGGGAAGATGTTCGAAACGCATCATGGTGGGGCCCACATAGCTCGACGTCATGGGACGGTCCCATCAGCTGGAGCGCATAGTACCTTTTCCCATATAGGGAAACGGTACTATGTGCTCAACCTCACGATAAGCTCCCGTGAGGTCGAGCTGTGTGGGCCCCACCGTGATGCGTGTCGACCATCAACACCGTGCAATTGATGTGTCCCTTTTAATTAAGGGATATCCAAAAAATCACCCGTATACGGAACTCAGGTGGGCCACACCATTTAAAAGCATGTGAAGACATGCCAGAAACATATAAAAACACTTGGTGGGGCACACCTAAAATTTTTATGTGTCTGAAATTGGTCTGAACCCTCATCCAAGTGGGACACACATAATGGATGCGGTGGATTTGCAAATCACATCACGGTGGGCCAAGAAAATGATTTTGAATGTTTTAATGGTGCACGACCCCTCTCAACTTCTGTATGTGGTGTGGCCCACACAAGTCACGGATTGACTTGATTTTTAAGACCTATGCACACGATGGAATGGTGCATCTGACTGATGGGGTAGATGTCGAAACGCATCACGGTGGGGCCCACACAGCTCGACCTGATTAGACGGTCCAATCAGCTCGAGCGCATAGTACCTTTCCCATATAGGGAAAAGGTACTATGCGCTCGACCTTATGATAAGCTCCCGTGAGGTCGAGCTGTGTGGGCCCCACCGTGATGCGTGTTGACCATTAACACCATGCATTTGAGGGGTCCCCTTTAAATTATGGGATATACCAAAAATCAGCCGTATACGGAACTCAAGTGGGCCATACCATCTAAAAGTATGTGAAGACATCCCAAAAACATATAAAAGCACTTACTGGGGCACACCAGAAATTTTTATGCGTCTGAAACTTGGTCCGAACCCTCATCCAAGTGGGACACACATAATGGATGGGCTGGATTTGCAAACCACATCTCGGTGGGCCCAGAAAATGATTTTGAATGTTTTAATGGTGCACGGTCCCACTCAACTTCTGTATGTGGCGTGGCCCACACAAGTCACGGATTGACTTGATTTTTGAGACCTAGGCCCACGATGGAATGGTGTATCTGACTGAGGGGGTAGATGTTCGAAACGCATCACGGTGGGGCCCACACTTGTCGACCTCATTGGACAGTCCCATTAGCTCAAGCGCATGGTACCTTTTCCCATATAGGGAAAAGGTACTATGCGCATAACCTTGCGATAAGCTCCCGTGAGGTCGAGCTATGTGGGCCCCACCGTGATGCATGTCGACCATCAACACCGTGGATTTGATGGGTCCCCTTTAAATTATGGGATATCCCAAAAATCAGCCATATACGGAACTCAGGTGGGCCATACCATCTAAAAGCTTTTGAAGACAAGCCATAAACATATTAAAGCCCTTGGTTGGGCACACCTGGAATTTTTATGCGTCTGAAACTTAGTCTGAACCCTCATCCAAGTGGGACACACATAATGGATGGGCTGGATTTGTAAACCACATCTCGGTGGACCCAGAAAATGATTTTGAATGTTTTAATGGTGCACGGCCCCTCTCAACTTTTGTACGTGGTGTGGCCAACACAAGTCATGGATTGACTTTATTTTTGAGACCTAGGCCCATGATGGAATGGTGCATCTGATTGATGGGGTAGATGTTCGAAATGCATCACGGTGGGGTCCACACAGCTTGACCTCATGGGATGGTCCCATTAGCTCTAGCGCATAGTACCTTTCCCATCTAGGGAAAAGGTACTATGCGTTCGACCTCACGATAAGCTCCCGTGTGCTCGAGCTGTGTGGACCCCACTTGGATGCGTGTCGACCATCAACACCATGCATTTGATGGGTCCCCTTTAAATTATGGGATATCCCATAAATCAGCCGTATACGGAACTCAGGTGGGCCATACCATCTAAAAGCATGTGAAGACATTCCAAAAACATATAAAAGCACTTGGTGGGGCACAACTGAAATTTTTATGCGTCTGAAACTTGGTCTGAACCCTCATCCAAGTGGGACACACATAATGGAGGGGCTGGATTTGCAAACCACATCTCGTGGACCCAGAAAATGATTTTGAATGTTTTAATGGTGCACGGCCCCTCTCAACTTCTATATGTGGTGTGGCCCACATAAGTCATGGATTCACTTGATTTTTGAGATCTAGGCCCATGACGGAATGGTGCATCAGACTAATGGGGTAGATGTTCGAAACGCATCACCGTGGGGCCCACGCAGCTCGACCTCATGGGACGGTCCCATCACCTCGAGCCCATAGTAGGGAAAAGGTACTATGCACTCGACCTCACGATAAGCTTCCGTGAGGTCGAGCTATGTGGGCCCCACCGTGATGCGTGTCGACCATCAACACCGTGCATTTGATGGGCCCCCTTTAAATTTTGGCATATCCCAAAAATCAGCCGTATACGGAACTCAGGTGGGTCATACCATCTAAAAGTATGTGAAGAGATGCCAAAAACATATAAAAGCACTTGGTGGGGCACACCCGAAATTTTTATGCGTCTGAAACTTGGTCTGAACCCTCATCCAAGTGGGACACACATAATGGATGGGCTGGATTTGCAAACCACATCTCAGTGGGCCCAGAAAATGATTTTGAATGTTTTAATGGTGCACGACCCCTCTCAACTTCTGTATGTGGTGTGGCCCACACAAGTCACAGATTGCCTTGATTTTTGAGACCTAGGCCCATGATGGAATGGTGCATCTGACTGATGGGGTAGATGATCGAAACACATCACGGTGGGGCCCACACAGCTCGACCTCATGGGACGGTCCCATTTGGTCGAGCGCATAGTACCTTATCCCATATAGGGAAAAGGTACTATGCTCTCGACCTCACAATAAGCACCCATGAGGTCGAGCTGTGTGGGCCCCACCGTGATGCGTGTCGACCATCACACCATGCATTTGATGGGTACTCCCCTTTAAATTATGGGTTATCCCAAAAATCAGCCGTATACGGAACTCAGGTGGGCCATACCATCTAAAGTATGTGCAAACAGGCCAAAACATATAAATGCAGTTGGTGGGGCACACCTGAAATTTTTATGCGTATGAAACTTTGTTTAAACCGTCATCCAAGTGGGACACACATAATGGATGGGATGGATTTGCAAACCACATCTCGGTGGGCCAAGAAAATGATTTTGAATTTTTTTAATGGTGCACGGCCCCTCTCAACTTCTGTATGTGGTGTGTCCCACACAAGTCACGGATTGACTTGATTTTTGAGACCTAGGCCCACGATGGAATGGTGCATCTGACTGATGGTGTAGATGTTCGAAACGCATCACGGTGGAGCCCACACCACTCGACCTCATGGGACGGTCCCATTAGCTCGAGCGCATTGTACCTTTCCCATATAGGGAAAAGGTACTATGCGGTCGACCTCACGATCAGTTCCCGTGAGGTCGAGCTATGTGAGCCCCACCGTGATGCGTGTTGACCATGAACACCGTGCATTTGATGGGTCCCCTTTATATATTGGAATATCCCAAAAATCAGTCGTATACAGAACTCAGGTGGGCCATACCATTTAAAAGTATGTGAAGACATGCCAAAAACATATAAACGCACTTGGTGGGGCACACCTGAAATTTTTATGCGTTTGAAACTTGGTCTGAACCCTCATCAAAGTGGGACACACATAATGGCTGGGTTGGATTCACAAACCACATCTCGGTGGGCCAAGAAAATGATTTTGAATGTTTTAATGGTGCACAGCCCCTCTCAACTTCTGTATGTGGTGTGGCCCACACAAGTCACGGATTGACTTGAATTTTGAGACCGAAGCCCACGATGGAATGGTGCGTCTGACTGATGGGGTAGAGGTTCGAAACGCATCACAGTGGGGCCCATACAGGTCAACCTCATGGGACGGTCCCATCAGCTAGAGCGCATAGTACCTTTTCCCATATTGGGAAAAGGTACTATGCACTTGACCACACGATAAGCTCCCGTGAGATCGAGCTGTGTGGGCCCCACCGTAATGTGTGTCGACCATCAACACCATGCCATTGATGGGTCCCCTTTAAATTAAGGGATATCCCAAAAATCAGCCGTTTACGGAACTCAGGTGGGCCACACCATTTAAAAGCATGTGAGGACATGCCAAAAACATATAAAAGGACTTGGTGGGGCACACCTGAAATTTGTATGCATCTGAAACTTGGTCTGAACCCTCATCCAAGTGGGACACACATAATGGATGGGCTGGATTTGTAAACCAAATCTCGGTGGACCCAGAAAATGATTTTGAAAGTTTTAATGGTGCACGGCCCGTCTCAACTTCTGTATGTGGTGTGGCCCACACAAGTCACGGATTGACTTGATTCTTGAGACCTAGGCCCATGATGGAATGGTGCATCTGACTGATGGGGTAGATGTTCGAAACGCATCACGGTTGGGCCCACACAGGTCGACCTGATGAGACGGTCCCATCAGCTCGAGCGCATAGTACCTTTCCCATATAGGGAAAAGGTACTATGCGCTCAACCTCATGATAAGCTCCCGTGAGGTCAAGCTGTGTGGGCCCCACCGTGATGCGTGTCGACCATCAACACCGTGCATTTGATGGGTCCCCTTTAAATTTTGGCATATCCCAAAAATCAGCCGTATACGGAACTCAGGTGGGCCATACCATCTAAAAGCATGTGAAGACATGCCAAAAACATTTAAAAACACTTGGTGGGGCACACCTGAAATTTTTTTGCGTCTGGAACTTGATTTGAACCCTCATCCAAGTGGGACACACAAAATGGCTGGGCTGGATTTGCAAACCACATCTCGGTGGGCCCAGAAAATGATTTTGAATGTTTTAATGGTGCACGGCCCCTCTCAACCTCTATATGTGGTGTGGTCTACACAAGTCATGGATTGACTTGATTTTTGAGACCTAGGCCCACGACGGAATGGTGCATCTAGCTGATGGGGTAGATGTTCGAAATGCATCACGGTGGGGCCCACACATGTCGACCTCATGGGACGGACCCATCAGCTCGAGTGCATAGTACCTTATCCCATATAGGGAAAAGGTACTATGCTCTCGACCTCACAATAAGCTCCCGTGAGGTCGAGCTGTGTGGGCCCCAACGTGATGCGCGTCGACCATCAACACGTGCATTTGATGGGTACTCCCCTTTGAATGATCGGATATCCCAAAAATCGGCTGTATATGGAACTCAGGTGGGCCATACCATCTAAATGTATGTGAAGACATGCCAAAAACATATAAAAGCACTTGGTGGGGCACACCTGAAATTTTTATGCGTCTGAAACTTGGTCTAAACCCTCATCCAGGTGGGACACACATAATGGATGGGCTGGATTTGCAAACCACATCTCGGTGGGCCCATAAAATGATTTTGAATTTTTAATGGTGCACGGCCCCTCTCAACTTCTGTATGTGGTGTGGCCCATACAAGTCACGGATTGACTTGATTTTTGAGAAGTAGGCCCAAGATAAAATGGTGCATCTGACTTATGGGTAGATGTTCGAAACGCATCACGGTGGGGCCCACACTGCTCGACCTCATGGGATGGTCCCATCACCTCGAGCGCATAGTACCTTTCCCATTTAGGGAAAAGGTACTATGCGCTCAACCTCACGATAAGCTCCGGTGAGGTTGAGCTATGTGGGCCCCACCGTGATGTGTGTCGATCATCAACATCGTGCATTTGATTGGTCCCCTTTAAATTATGGGATATGCCATAAATCAACCGTATACGGAACTCAGGTGGGCCATGCCATCTAAAAGCATGTGAAGACATGCCAAAAACATATAAAAGCACTTGGTGGGGCACACCTGAAATTTTTATGCGTCTGAAACTTGGTCTGAACCCTCATCCAAGTGGGACGCACATAATGGATGGGCTGGATTTGCAAACCACATCTCGGTGGGCCTAGAAAATGATTTTGAATGTTTTAATGGTGCACGGCCCTCTCAACTTCTGTATGTGGTGTGTCCCACACAAGTCACGAATTGACTTGATTTTTGTGACCTAGGCCCACGATGGAATGGTGCATCTGACTGATGGGGCAGATGTTCGAAACACATCACAGTGGGGCCCAAACAGGTCGACCTCATGGGACGGTCCCATCAGCTCGAGCGCATAGTACCTTTTCCCATATAGGGAAAAGGTACAATGCGCACGACCTCACGATAAGCTCCCGTGAGGTCAAGCTGTGTGGGCCCCACCGTGATGCGTGTCGACCATCAACACCGTGCATTTGATGGGTCCCCTTTAAATTTTGGCATATCCCAAAAATCAGCCGTATACAGAACTCAGGTGGGCCATACCATCTAAAAGCATGTGAAGACATGCCAAAAACATTTAAAAACACTTGGTGGGGCACACCTGAATTTTTTTTTGCGTTTGGAACATGATTTGAACCCTCATCCAAGTGGGACACACAAAATGGATGGGCTGGATTTGCAAACCACATCTCGGTGGGCCCAGAAAATGATTTTGAATGTTTTAATGGTGCACGACCCCTCTCAACCTCTATATGTGGTGTGGTCTACACAAGTCATGAATTGACTTGATTTTTGAGACCTAGGCCCACGATGGAATGGTGCATCTGGCTGATGGGGTAGATGTTCGAAACGCATCACGGTGGGGCACACACAAGTCGACCTCATGGGACGGTCCCATCAGCTCGAGTGCATAGTACCTTATCCCATATAGGGAAAAGGTACTATGCTCTCGACCTCACAATAAGCTCCCATGAGGTCGAGCTGTGTGGGCCCCACCGTGATGCGTGTCGACCATCAACACCATGCATTTGATGGGAACTCCCCTTTAAATGATCGGATATCCCAAAAATCGACCGTATACGGAACTCAGGTGGGCCATACCATCTAAAAGTATGTGAAGACATGCCAAAAACATATAAAAGCACTTGGTGGGGCACACCTGAAATTTTTATGCGTCTGAAACTTGGTCTAAACCCTCATCCAAGTGGGACACACATAATGGATGGGCTGGATTTGCAAACCACATCTCGGTGGGCCCATAAAATGATTTTGAATTTTTTAATGGTGCACGACTCCTCTCAACTTCTTTATGTGGTGTGGCCCATACAAGTCACGGATTGACTTGATTTTTGAGAAGTAGGCCCAAGATAAAATGGTGCATCTGACTGATGGGGTAGATGTTCAAAATGCATCACGGTGGGGCCCACACCGTTCGACCTCATGGGATGGTCCCATCACCTCGAGCGCATAGTACCTTTCCCATTTAGGGAAAAGGTACTATGCGCTCAACCTCACGATAAGCTCCCGTGAGGTTGAGCTATGTGGGCCCCACCGTGATGTGTGTCGATCATCAACATCGTGCATTTGATTGGTCCCCTTTAAATTATGGGATATGCCATAAATCAACCGTATACGGAACTTAGGTGGGCCTTACCATCTAAAAGCATGTGAAGACATGCCAAAAACATATAAAAGCACTTGGTGGGGCACACCTGAAATTTTTATGCGTCTGAAACTTGGTCTGAACCCTCATCCAAGTGGGACACACATAATGGATGGGCTGGATTTGCAAACCACATCTCGGTGGGCCCAGAAAATGATTTTGTATGTTTTAATGGTGCATGGCCCCTCTCAACTTCTGTATGTGGTGTGTCCCACACAAGTCACGGATTGACTTGATTTTTGAAACCTAGGCCCATGATGGAATGGTGCATCTGACTAATGGGGTAGATGTTTGAAATGCATCACGGAGAGGCCCACACAGCTCGAGCTGATGGGACGGTCCCATCAGCTCGAGCGCATAGTACCTTTTCTCATATATATATATATATATATATATATATATATATATATATATATATATATATATATATAGGAAATGAATTAGCTCTCAAAAGAAACTTTTAATGGGCCTGGAGAGATTTCAACGGTAGGTGTTCAATCACTGCCATTTACTGTTTAAGGTCCACTTGGGATTTGGATCCGCCCAATCCTGGGGCTCATACCTTAAGATGATAAGGTAGACGTGGTGAACGGCTTGAATGAAACACATACATCACAGTGGGCCATCGTAACGCCTCTACCAAATCATTTTTTTTTTAACATAGCAGTAGCCTTGCTGCATCACGTAAATTTATATTTATGTTGGATATTTTTAGGTGAGCTAAACAGCCCATCGTGGTCCAACCAATGAATGGATTGGATTTTAAATAAACATCACCACAAGTTTGTGAGTCCGGTTGAACCAAAATTTGTGTGGCCTCTTCATCTGAGTCCCTATAGCCTTATGAACTCATTGGATGGATAATAAACATCATGGTTCTATATCTTGAATTGAGGCCAATTTGTGGTGCCTTCAGACCATCCAAACTGTTGGGCTATTAGGATGGCATGTGAACATCAAAGTGAAGCCTTCATCAATAGTTTCCACACTTATAACATTAAGAATATGAAATTAACATAAAATGAGGATAGCAAATGAGATGAAGGGGAGTGCACTCACCTTGATAGAGGGATGATCTTCCTAGGATGGTTGGATGACCTTGATTGTAAGAGGTGTTTTCACTTAGAATTAAGGGGTTAATTGGAGTTATTTGGAGAATGGTTTAAAGGCTTAAGTAGGGTTGGAAAATAGCTAAGGGATGTAGGAAGTTTGAGCACTAAGTACTTGAAGTTTCATCCATGCTTACTTTATATAGACAAGAGCTTAATCACTTTGCTTAATCTTATCATCTATGAGTTGTATGGCCCTCCTTGATTCATGGAAGATTGTCCCATGATAATCCCCTAATTAGAGACTTTTTAGCTCATCATAAATAACCTCCATACCTTTTCTAGAAATATCCTAGCCATGTGTACACATCTCCTTAATTTAAGGAATTGTATTATTAACTTTCTTCATGTGTACTTTATTAATTCAATTATTATTATCCACATTATCTTGTTAGGGCTTGATTAGAGGGTCTTAATGACCTTCTAAACGGGGTTAGAGAATTCTATAACTAGGTGAGGTGGCATGCTCTCCTTGAATCAAGGAAAACTTTTGACTTTTTGGGTCCTCACTTTATTAATGGCTAATTAAGATAGTTTTACCTTCCCTAAGTAGGTTCCATGTAGTATTATAGTATGTATTTATTTAATCAAAGTATGCTAGGTTTCATGGCTCTCCTTGATTTAAGGAAGAGCCTTGACTTTAGCTAATAAAGTTACTTATCTCATTAAATTGACTTTCATGAGGCATGGAGTAGGTTAGCGCACACTTAAGTCTATATTTAGTTTAAACTAATCTTAATGGAATAGTTTCAAAGATGACCTCATAATTACCTCATGATGGTGTCATTCATATATAATTTCATGGATAATTACACATGAAAAGTGTCGGTTCTTCACGCCATAGTATGCATTCGGGATCACGTGCTCACGAGCGGAAGTTATCGTTGGATTCGTCTCATTGGGGTGGTCATCATGGTAAATAAAATAAAATGGCGGTGATCTTAAATTGAAATAAACTATGAATCAAAAATTTAGTTAGGGGCCGGAATGACTATCCAATTCACCATGATAATATGGGCCTAGATTTGGGCCTCTCAATAGCTATATGTTCTCCTCAACAAAGCCCAAATCAAAACCCATATAAGTGCACCATGAACATTTCGGTGTGTATTAGACTTAGGGCAACTCAACATGACTGGAATTTGAAGCCTAATATCATGGATATCTTGAATAGTCATTCTAGGTACCTACACCACCCAATACCATGCAGTGATTAAATCATTTAGTATGCAACTAGATGGTTAGTAGGGCATTCGTACGTAAGAAGGGATGTTGGTTGATAGAAAGGAGTAATAACTAAAATCACGATCAAGTACCCTAGTTCAGGAATTATGAGGACTACAATTTGATTAGCCACAATCAAGCAAGTAGAGAAAAGTACTTCTTAGTCAAAAGTACCAAGCTACGAGGCCACAAGTTGACAGCACCATGTAGGGATTGGCTACCCAGGTACGCGATTCTTTAGTAATCTTGCACCCTGCATAGCGTCATACATTGAGTTCTAGTTATCGTTGAGCTACTTATCACGTAGCATCGCCATTCATTACGTGACATGATATATCATAAGGATTAGTATCCTATTATTTTTTTTTACAACACCACGGATTGATTGCATTATATAATCTATTGTCGAATTGTAATAAGATGATGATATTGAATCATGGGACACCAGGAATATGAAAATAGTAGGAGATGATGTGCCCCTTGGGTTAAGAAACCTTAAACCCCAATGGTACCTAGGGATACCTCACCGTTAAGCCGGGTGGACACATGGGTCATGGATTTGACTCCCACTGATGAGGCCAGGTTGAGAAGGGGTATGTCCGAGCCACCTTAGGGCTAAGGTGGCAAAAGGGGACCGGTTTGACTCGTCGGCGAGGAGAAGCGCAAACGAGGTCCGCTACTAATATACATAATGGAGGTTGTAACCTCATTGGTGGTGGTAGTGAGGTCGATTGCTGGTATCTGGTGCATGGGCATTGACCTTGGTGGATCCTAAGTTCCAACAGTATATTGATCATAATCGAGATAGTGATGTCGGGAGTAGTGTGGTCATGTTCATGGTGAGAGGACTATTGACAGATGTGTCATGCCCCAAACTAAAAAACCGAGCTCACAAAATTCTCGATCACCAAATCCGGTGCCGACAGCCTCCATAGTACCCCATTCTCGGTTCCCAGCGCCTATACACCAGATTCTGATCCTGGGATCCTACAAGGAGGATTTTCAAGTATACATTTATCTCGTAAGAAGCATAACCACAAGTTTACCCAAATCACAAAGACAACAACATCATCACATATCCACTAATATAAACATTTGAATACATTGTTGAAAGGGTAATACATATATCGAAATCAAAGCTCCAGGAGTCCGCTGCACGCTACAAGCTCAATGCTGCCGCGACTTAACGCCACCTGCACGCATCTATCGTGCATAATCTTATAGAAAGCTTAAAGGGTGGTGAAAGTGTGTGCACAAGGTAAGTGTCAAGTATGCAATACAATGTCATAAATCATACAATATCGGAATAAGCGGAAATACTGACATGATCATGAATCATACGATATCAGAGTAGGCGGAAATACTGACAAGATCATAATCTTACGATCTCAGAGTAAGCGGAAATATAATTGTAAGTCTATGCCGTACCATGGCTATGCGATACAAGGCATGAATGCTAACGGCCATATCAATGCAGAAACATGACAACCCAAAATGCTAAGTGTTGTGGATGCAATGTAATATGCGGTGCGAATGAAATGACCAAGCTGGAGTGAAGTCGGGATGATAGTACGTAGTATCGTAGGCTATGGGGTCCATCACAAGGGACTTCTATCCAAACCAGTCCCATACCTAAATTTAGATAGCCAAACTCAATGTAGTAGGCTACTGATCTCAGGTTAGTCGCGCACCACTAGCCCGAGTGAATAGTGAATGAATGAATGAATGAGTATGCAACTCCTACTCAATAAGTCCACATATCAGTACGGTTCCTCTCTGGAAAATCACCGGGGTCTGGTACACTCCAAACCAGATTGCCGCCCCATTGCACGCAACAAGGTGAGTGGAAGAGACCTCACTATCCGCCTGCCAATATCGGGCCCGACTCGTCTATAGTGGACTCATTCCTCGAGATGGTCAAACTCAGCCTAGTTTTGCCCTATCCTCTCAGGCAAGTAAGGTCGCACCCCCTTGTAACTAACTATGACACAGTGAGAGACGTGGCTTAACGGTATACGACCCTCATGTGCTCATGCATCCACTCGGTCTAGACGATGGAACAACCTCTGGAACCAAGAGGGTTTAGGGAATTTCACCCAGGGATATCTATAACACCCGATGTAGAACAAATTTTCGGTGTCTCATCTGGCCATTCATGATATGCCTATAGAGGCTACGGCCCTGATGTTGTTAGGGTGTACTGTAATCATAGTCACACAATGCGAGATGCATGAGTCACACAGTCCAATCATGTATCAATCCTGCGCATACCGTGCGCTCATGTGGGACAACTTCGCCTTTCAGGGAGTCCCATGAACAACCTGCCTTATGGCATATTGTAACACCCTGAAATTCGGGGGTCGAGTATGAACTCAACTCCCGAGTTCCAACGCATCACTTATGCAACATACACAATGCCGGTTAAATGTTGTCTGAGTTAGCGCAATAAACATGAATGAGATTAAACCAAAACAGTAATTCATACTCCAGTTCAATTGTATATAAAAGCAAGCGGAAGACTGAAATTTTATATTCAAGTATGTAAAGTAACAAAATTTTCTGAACTCCAGAGTATGAGTACTAGTTGAGCACCAATATACATGTATTGTTTTTAAGTCAAAACCCAAAATACAGTCCTCCAACGAGGCCCTGAGAATCCCGCGATGCAGCCGGCCTAAGCGAAGCCGTCAGAGTACTGCATGAAGGAGAACTCCTCCTGGTCCTCATCAATGTCGGGCTCTGGCTCCTGAACCAAGGCGCCCTCTATACCTGCGACAGATTCTGGTTGGTGTGTACAACACCGTCCCGTAACGTGGGAGTGAGTAGCTAACTCAGTGGAACAATAAAGCATAAGTTAACATGTTATCAAATCAACCAAGCAGTAATGATAAAGCAGTACAAATCAAGCATTTCTAACTACTCTTGTTAAGTGCAAAATGACATGACATGATGCTGTATGCCCTTGCCAAACCACCCTCAAGCGACATCATCTTACGTTCGCGAATGCTAACTCCCTCAGTGCGCCACATCTACAAAGCACATGCGGTGCGATGATGCTCATGATTACCAAGTTTTTATTAGCCCATTTCAATCAGCAGTATTGGGAAACTAAGGTACCTCCCTTATATCATTCCCAACATGATCCATTCTAGGGTCGTCAATCCCAGTTACTCTCATACGATATTATAATTTGAGAAGCTTAGTGAAGGCATCGCAAAGGGCTCGTCACCCGTCAGCGCAGATACAGATCTCACCGTATGCGGCTCAATTGCTGGCCGTCAGCTCGAGTACAGGTCTCACCGCACTCGGCTCAATCACTAGCCGTCAGCTCAAGTACAGGTCTCACCGTACTCGGCTCAACTCACACTCTAGTTACTGTGAAAGACTTGTGGCCAATCACAGACCCTTGGAGTGTACTCGATGATACCACGGAGGACTCGTCGCCCGTCAGCATGAGCACAGATCTCACCGTACTCGGCTCTCGCCGAAGTATCGACAGCTCGAATATAGTGTCCCATACCACCGTATTCGGCTCACGAGTTAGTTGCGCAATGGTCACTACGGGGAGGCACATGGCCCCAGCGTAGGCCGACAGCTCGACCACGGTGTCCCATACCACCATGCCCGGCTCATGCGACTTAGCGGATCTAGGTACCATCGTTAAACGGGAATCGCCACTGGTAAGTTTGGTACCCTAGGTTCAAGCAGTAGCGACCAAACAGTGTGAACACACAATAACACTCTGGTTTAGTTGGCGAGCCTGACTAGCTCGAGCACACCACAAGTTGAGCGATATGGAGCGCAAAAGCACTCCGCGTGGCCAACCACTATCGCCAACCGAAGTACGACTCGGGTTCGCCGGACACGTCCTTTGTGGCGACATAAATCTCAGCCACAATCACAAGTCTGGTACCGAGTGTTTGGACTATATACATAGTCCCAAACCCAAACAGTCTTCATCGTTAGCATGTGAAGTAAAGCATGATAAACAAGCAATACAAGCATGTTAGTAGGCATGTTATAAAACATGAAGTAAAACATGAAGTCAAGCATGTTGCAAAGCATGTTGTAAGGCATGTGATAAAGCACTATCCCCATAGGGATACAATTGTGTGCGCAATACAATTAAGTGGTTGCGGTGAACCACCGCATGGAGGGGATCCTACATGTCTCTAAGGGAGTCGGAAAACCCATATCAGCGCCTATCTAAGGCACTAGTACATACACATGTACACATACATGCACTTACACAAACACTTAGAATACACTTTTCCAACATACAAGACGTATGTTAGGCAAGTTCGTGTTTGGGCTGTCCCTTCGCCTCGAGAGTATTTTTCCCGTGTATATCGTAATCATACAGCAAATAATCATCACAATTACATTTCCAAAATCCGCACGTATGCGGAATTTCTGGAATACACAATTTCCACATATATGACATTTACACATGAACATGTATTTTTGCGATCCCTTTCGCCAAACTAGCATTTTATCCACACATGATATAATCAAACATTAAATAAACATGTTAAACATTTTCTCAACAAAAATACGTATACGGTATTTCTACGCATATCAAGAGTATGTAAAATTCCATATTCTTTATCGCTAATCGAAACAGGAAATGGAAAGCACTTTATACATGTGCATTTGCATGCAGATCATGAATCTATCATTATCTGACATTGAAAGCGTTGAAAACCGCAACTTATACACTTAAAGTCCTCACCTCAGCCCTTGGAATTCCAACGAATCAGCAAGGGTGTTGGAGCTTCCGTATACGGGAGTTTCCTAGCCTAAAGAGCGGAACCGATTAGCCTTTGCACAACCTACCACTAACCAAGCTCAAATCAGACCTAGGGTTAGGGTTTCTTACCTTCAAATGGGATGCAAACCGCCGGGAAAACCCCTGAAATAGGGCGGTGTAGGCCGTGGGAGGAGTGGAAGCAGCAGGAGGAAGATCGGCTTCGATCTCCAGGTCTTTCTCTCTCTTTTCTCTCTTTCTCTCTAAGGGTTTGGACCCAAATTCGTATGGCTGTGAGAGGGGCTGTTCTAAGCCCCTTTTATTGCCTAGAACATGTCCAAAATAGACTCAGGTTCAAGGGTGGCTGCATATGTAGGCAGTTCGCCACTTTCCAAGCTCAAAATGGGTGTTCTGGTGGCCCTCTTTGAGCCAAACGTCAGACTTAAGCTCACCATCTACGGATCTACGTGGGATTACGTTTTCGACTCGATCGGATTCTCAGATCGCACGTGGCGGACCACTTTCAGTTCAACGGTCCTGGGCCACGATCAGAATTTCTGAGTACATGTAAATGTTCCTGAAATTTTTCTTAATCCGAGGGTGTAATTTGGTCTGATTCCGACGGTCAGGTTGGTTAATACTGACGCGCAACCGAAAGGTGCCAGATCACTATTCCAGATATTTTCATTTGGATGGAAATAGTGTTTTTCACACTCCCTCGCTCCGGAGTGAAAACAATGGCCGTGGGACATCGGAATCATCTGATTTTTGAGATGATTGTCAAGCCCAGTGGGGCGGTCCTGGTTCCTTAGCTTCGTGTTAATCGGACTCCCGATGTGCGATCTAGACCTCATACGAAGTTTCGTTTCAGTCCCGAGAGCAAACGAGTAATGAGTTTGGCTCTAGACTTTAGGGTAACCTAGAGTCACCAATTCTGCAAGTTTTGGGTCTTGCAGATCGTATTTAAAGCGATCCCAACGGATTTCATGACTAACCGAGTTTAGTACTTAGTTAACTTTGTTAAATTTCTAAAGGATTTAATCCTATGTGATTTCTGGTCAAGGTGGTACTCGACCCAATGTACGGAAATTTTCAGGTCGTTACACATATGCAATGGCCAACCATATCTCATAACAAACATGCAGATGATGCGTATGGGCATGTATCATGATGCTATGCTGTCACATACTCATAATCGGTAGCGATAACCGGCATTGATAATCGACTTATCAAAAGGCCAAAGGGAAGGTCACAATGAGGACATTTAACCATCATTGCCCATCAATGCGGTCATTTAACCAACATTGCTCCCAAGAAGTGACCTATATGGAGCCAAACATATAGTGGGCCCATAGCCTCACGCAAGGGCCTAATATACATCACAATGGGCCTCGTTCAAGGGCCACATATACATCACATTAGGCCTCATCAATGGCTACAATTACATCACAACGGGCCCATATAATCACAATGGGCCACTTACAATCTCAATGGGCCTTACACAAGGGTCTCATACATCAAGTGGGCCGCATCACAATGGGCCTCACTCATGGGCCTCATATACACAATAGGTGGGCCCTGCACCTGGGCCTCAAATACATAACATGTGAGCCCTACACATGGTTATCATATGCATCAAATGGGCCTCGTATCTAGGCCTCGAATACATCAAATGGGCCACGTGTCATGGGCTTAATACATATCACAATGGGTCTTGCCCATATGCCACGAACACATCACAATGGGCCTTGCCCATGGGCCTCAGATTCAAGAAGGTGGGCCCATCATATGGGCCTTAAATACAAGGCAGGTGGGCCCTATCACATGGGCCTCAAATACAAGGCAGATGGGCCCTATCACATGGGCCACATGGGCCTCAAATATACATCACGATGGGCCTCATGGATGGGCCGCACCAATGGGCCTCGGGTGGGCTTGAAACCCACCAAAAAATCATTTCAATAGTTGTAGGTGTAACATGTGCATCACTATACACTATCATTCCATGGGGCACATGGCCCACTAATGATGATCAGCACTGTCCAAACATTGGACAGCACCGTCCAGATGTTTGGACGGTGTGGATGAAAAATACATCACGGTCGGCCCTACCAGCACTGTCCAGGAATGGACGATGTGGATTTACAATGCATACATCAAGGAGGGACCTACAGAACTTGTTGACGTCACAGCATCAGCAACTGTGCTGCTGGACAACGTACACCAACTAATCTGCTTGGTGGGTCCCATGTATGGCCCACTAGAAATAATACAATATAATATAATACTATTTATTTATTTATTATTATTATTATTATTATTTTATATTATATATTTATTATTATTATTATTATTTTTAACAAACAAGCCAGCATCCAGGGATCCAATGTCTAGACCCTGGACGCTAGACGGTGTGGATTTACATACATCACGGTAGGTCCCACACACGTGGCCACCTCACATGGCGTGGGTAAAACACATGAATCATGGTGGGGTCCATATAAATGGATGGTAGGGATATAATACATACCACATGATGGAGCCCACCATTCCTGATGACGTCAGTACAGTAGCTATTTAGCTACTGTAGGTACACCGGTCCATCTGCTTTCCCACATCAAGATGGGCCCCACGTGTAGGGTGTGTCCCACCTAGATGGATGGACAGATGAAGCACGTGCATCAATGGTGGCCCATGACCACGTCCAGGAGGTTGGACAGTCAGGATAAAACCCATACATCTTGGTGTCCCTCATAGCACCGTCTAGCAATGGACGGTATGGGTGCAAAATACAGATAAGGTGGGCTCCATCGTACTAGCTGGATGGCTGGATGAAACACATAAATCAGGTGGGCCACATGGCATTACAAGAAGGAAAGAGAAAGAGAAAAAGAGAGAGGGAGGGACGTCGGATGGTGGAGGGACCCCGCCACTATGGGCCCCTCTATACAATGCGTACATCAAGATGAGTCCCACTACAAGTGGGCCCTCAATCCATCAAAACCACCCGAACCGACTTTAGAAAACACCCACCGATCGTCTTCTTGGACTTCTTCTCCCACCGATGTGTCCTAGAGCTCCATGGAATGCATTTCAACAGTCGAGATGAAGCTTGGATGGTGGAGATGGGAGGTAGGAAGGTGGGCCACACTAGCTTCTCCTCTCTCCCCATGGAAATGTTGGACGTTGGGTTGCTTGGGAAAAATGAGAGAGAGAGGTTGTAAGAGAGAGAGGGATGGGTGATGGAGGGGTGAGTGATGGGTGTACTTGGTTGTAAGAGAAAGTTGACTTTGGAGTTGCTTGGGGATGGGGTGTGAGGTGATGTGTACCTGACATGAGATGTGATTGATGGGATTAATCTGAAAGCTCTCTCTTGGATTTTGCAATTGCGCGACATTTTTTCTCGAACTGAATGCAGGTCCACATCTCCTGTCTTGGGTATCGCCTCGGTGCGTAATACACGACGTTGGAACCGCGGCGATGGCGCGGTCACAAGGATACAAGTCTCGAGTCGAGTCGACTCTGGAATACGGGATACGACTCAGGGTCGCGCGCAAATGCCAATTACAGATCGCGGGTTACCGGAATTCGACCAGGAGGACCGCCGAAGCCTACGGAACAATACGAGCTAGGATACGGGTCTCACGAGATGTCTCTACGACTAGCATACAGTTATTTTATACATCTAACACAGGATCATCCTCCATCATTCATTAAGACATCGCTTTGTAAAGATTATCACTTTTGACAGATTTTTCATTATGTCTTTCGTGTTAATTTATCTTGTATACTTATCATAAGAACTTTGCACTTGTCAATTTATAAAACTTACTTTATCTTTTAACCACTCAGGTAAAGGATCTAAAGAAGAAAAACAAGTAGCGACCACAAGTTAGGCGTCACGTCAGGGGACTGATTTGACTTTTAAAATTTTGAATTGTATATGATGTATATATGTATCACGCAGATAGATGATGTACTTTTTTAGAATTTTGTAGTACCCAATTTACTTGTATACAAATATTACCTATATTATATCTGATGTTCCTCTTTTGTGAAGAATGAATGGTGAGATTTATTCCTTACATTACCTTGTCGGACGCTGGGCTTAGGACTTAGTGTGTGGGCATTGGGTACCAATCCTGGAGTTCGGCTTGTCACGTGCTAGATCTGGTAGATATAACAGTTGTACAAGACTATCGGGTCTGGGGTGTGACAAAGTTGGTATCAGAGCATGAGATAAGGGATTACCTGTGGACAAGTAACCATTTAGGAGTATGCTAGTGTCATGCCCCAAACCCGGAAATCAGATTCACAGGAATCCCGATCGCCAAATCCGGTGCTGACAGCCTCCGTAGTACTCCATTCTCGGCTCCCAGCGTATATACGCCAGATTCCGATCCTGGGATCCTACAAGGAGGATTTTCTCAACTTACATTTATCTCGTAATAATCATAACCACAAGATTACCCAAATCACAAGGCAACATCATCATCACATATCCACTAATATAATCATTTGAGTACAATGCTGAAAGGAAAATACATAAATCAAAAATCAAGCTCCAGAAGACTGCTACACGCTCCAAGCTCAACACTGCCGTAACCTAACGCCACCTGCACACATCTATCGTGCATAAGCTTATAGAAAGCTTAGTGGATGGTGAAAGTGTGTGCACGAGGTAAGTGCCAAGTAAGCAATGCAATGCCATAATCATATAATATCGAAAGTATTGGCAAGATCATGAATCATACGATAACAGAGTAAGCAGAAATACTGACAAGTCCATGAGTCATACAATATCAGAGTATGCAATATAGATTAGCTATGCAAATGAGGAGTCATAAAGAACCAAATATCAGATGTCGAGGGTACAATGTAATATGTAAATCCTACTAAGTCCTCTAGGCCATATAAGTACAGAAAACATAAAACCCAAAATGCCATATGCCTGCGGATATAATATGTGATGCGAATGAAATGACCAAGCTGGAGTGTGAGGTCGGGATGATAGTACATAGTATCGCAGGCTACGGGGTCCATCACAAGGGACTTCTATCCAAACCAGTCCCATACCTAAATTTAGATAGTCAGACTCAATGTGGTAAACTCCTGATCTCAGGTTAGTCGTGCGCCCGACCGAAATCCTGGCCATGCGAGGGTACACGTAACAAATGGTTGCGCACCACTAACTCGAGTGGATAGTGAATAAATGAATGAATGAGTATGAAATCCCTACTCAGTAAGTCTACATATTAGTATGGTTCCTCTCTGGGGAAAATCACCGGGGTCTATTAGAAGTCCATCGCGCACAACAAGGTGAGTGGAAGAGACCTCACTATCCACCTGCCAATATCAGGCCCGATTCGTCGATAGCGGACCCATTCCTCGAGCTGGTCAGACTCAGCCTAGCATTGCCCCCTCCTCTTGGCCAGGTAAGGTCGTACCCCCTTCCAACCGACCACGATACAGTGGGAGACACGACCTAACGGTATACGACCCTCATGTGCTCATGCATCCACTCGGTCTAGACGTTGAAGTAACCTCTTGAACTAAGAGGGTTTAGGGACTTTCACCCAGGGATATCTATAGCACTTGATGTAGAATAGATTTTCGGTGTCCCAACTGGCCATCCACGAAATGCCTGTGGAGGCTACGGCCCTGATGTCGCTAGGGCGTACGGTGGTCATGTCACACAAATGCGAGATGCATGAGTCACACAGTCCAATCATGCATCAATCATGTGCATGTCGTGCTCTCATGTGAGGCAACTCCGCCTATCAGGGAGCCCCATGAACAACCTGCCCTATGACATATGCAATGGTCAATCACATCTCATAACAAACATGTAGATGATGCGTATGGGCATGTATTAGGATGTTATGCTGTCACATACTCGTAATTGGTATAATAACCAGCCTCAATAATCGACATCGACATTCAGCCTCGACAATGTGGACATTTAACCAACATTGCCCCCAAGGGGTGGCCCACATAGGGTCAAACATATAGTGGACCCATGGCCTCACAAAGGGCCTAATATACAACACCATGTGCCTCGCTCAAGAGCTTAATACACATCACGATGGGCCTTTCACATGGGCCTAACATACATTGCAATGGATTCCATCGCCTGGCCCTCAAATTTATCATAATGGGTCTCATCATATAGGCCTCATATACATCACATTGGGCCTTAAACACGGGCTGAATACACATCACACTGGGTGCCACGCCCCTAACTCGAAAATCGGGCTCACAAAATTCCCGATCTCCGAATCTGGCGCCGACAGCCTCCGTAGTACCCCATTCTCGGCTTCCAGCGCCCATACGCCAGATTCTGATCCTAGGATCCTACAAGGACGATTTTCAGTATGATTTTTTTTTAATGTAATGGAGCATAACCACAAGCATAACCAAGTCACAAAACAACATCACCACATATCCACTATATAAAAAAAACTTTAAAGTACAGTGCAGAAAGGAAAATACAAGGTGATCAAAAAGCTCCAAAATACTCTGGTACGTGCTCCTGCCTCAGCGCTGCTGCTGTCCAACGACACCTGCACGCAACGGTCGTGCATAAGCTTACAAAAGCTTAGAGGGTGGTGTAAGTGTGTGCGCGAGGCGAGTGCCAAGTGTATAACATCAGAGTAATACGGAAATGTGCAGTAAGTCCATGAATGCTATCAACTGAACCAAAGCCATGTAATGCAAGGTATGAATGTGATTGGCCATACCAAGGCCATACGATGCTAGGCCTATGTAGCCAAATGTCATATGCGAGATGCAAATCAAGCATGATAGTACTCCCCAAGTACACATATCAATACAGTTCCTCTTTGGATATCACCGGGGTCTAATACACCTCACACTGACTGCCTCCTCCCTAGCTGCACAGTCAAGCAAGTGGAAGAGACCACATTATCCGCCTGACCAGTAGTCTGCCAATACATACCCGACTCGTTGATAGCGGACTCATTTGCGAGCTAGTCAACTCAGCCTAGCTTATAGCCCCCTCACTCAGGCGGATAAGGCCACACCCCCTTCCAACCGACCACGACACAGAGGGAGACGCGACCTACTGGTATTCGGCACTCGGGCGCTCGTGTATCCACTCGGTCTAGACGTTGGAGCATCTCCCGGTACCAAAAAGGTTCTGGGACTTTCACCCAAGGACATCCTAAGTGCCCACAGTGCTAGAACCAAGTATTTTCGATATCCGATACGGCCATCCACGATATGCCCGTGAAGCCACGACCCTGATGTTGCTAGGGCGTACAGTGATCAAGTCACATATATGCAAGATGCATGAGTCACACCAAACAATCATGCAGCAATCTCACGCGTACCACACGATCATGTGGGGTACTCCGTCTCATAAGGAGCCCCGTAAATGTCTCAGCCAAACAGCTTATGCTATGATCAAACATTCCTCATATCAAACATGCATATGATGCGAATGGGTATAAAACATGGAATTATACTACGCATGTTATATAATGATGAATTATCACAAGTATAGGCCTATCAATGGGCCTAAGGAGAGCTACAATGCGGACATTTAACCAACATTGTACGTACAATGTGGACGTCAAACCACCATTGTTCCCTAGGCACGGACCGCCATAAATATCATTACCTAAACCATGGAGGAATCACACATTGCAATGGACCTTAGGTACACCCCATTGGGCCTTAAATACAACAAATGGGCCATATCACATGGGCCTTATATCCATCAAGTGGGCCACATCAATGGGCCGCACCAATGGGCCTTATGTACATTGCAATGGGCCATAGCCCATGGGCCTTAGATACATCAAATGGGTCGTAACAATATAAGTGGTGATAATGAATTCCACCATTAAAATTCCTAGGGCCCACCATAACATTTATTTTCATACAATCTGTTCATAGGGTAACCAAGAACTTGGTGGCCCAAGGGTCTAATGGTGGACGTTCAGTCCTCACTGTACAGTGGGGTCCACATGATAAATAGATCAATCTTATTTTTGGCCCCAAGCCTTAAGACAAGCTTGCCAAATGGTGGATGGTTTGGATGCAACACAAGTATCATGGTGGGGTCCACCAATTGTGTCCAGCAGTCCAGCCAAATGGCTAGACGGCGTTGATAAAACACTTACACCACTATGGGGCCTACTGGCCGTCCA
This sequence comes from Magnolia officinalis, assembly GCA_021015155.1. Classification (NCBI taxonomy): domain Eukaryota; kingdom Viridiplantae; phylum Streptophyta; class Magnoliopsida; order Magnoliales; family Magnoliaceae; genus Magnolia; species Magnolia officinalis. Next base: position 49,243,691 of record JAJHSJ010000009.1, on the reverse strand, counting down.
GCAACCTGCTGGACGGCGTGAATAAAACACATACATTTCGGTGGGTGCCACCGTCCGCATGGACAGTGAGCATATAAAACACATACATCTGTGTGTGTCCCATGTGGGGCCCACTGTAATGTTTATTTTCCATCCAACCCCTTCATAAGGTCACGTGGACCTGGATGAAGGGTGAAAACAAATTTCACCTTGATCCAAAACTTCTGTGATGCCCAAAAGGGCTTTCAATGGTAGTCATTCAATCACACTGTTACTTGTGATGTGGGCTACCTGAGCCATGGATGTGGCTGAAACTTGATGGGGGCCCACTTCAAGAAGGGGTCCACCATATCAACGGTTTAGATAACAAATATACATCACAATGGGGCCCACAGCTGGAGCTGTGGGACCTTGTTGGTCGTCCGTCAAAACGCAGCAACGTCCTGCTGCTACGTCAGCAGCGGCAGGCACTGCCTCTTCTTTTTTTTTTTGAAAACGCGGTATTTCGCAGTTTTTCACGTGTGGGGCCTACATTGCAAGAATCCGCCTCGTCCACTGCTTCCCACAGTCCATAACAAATCCATCAAGCCCAATATTGGGCATTAAAATGTGTTTTAACGGTGAAAAATCACTATTTCCAAAGGTATGGCCTGCCCGAAAGTCGGATTGACTTCCTTTTTCAGTTCAACGCCTAAAATGGGCTTGGGAACGGGGTGGAGGCGTGGATTCCATTTATGTATCAAGGTGGGACCTATACAAGTGGCCCACCCCATTGCTTCCTACCAAGCTAATATTTGTGCTTTCATTTTAGTCCAGGGATGTCCCTGGACGTTTGGGCGTCACACATGCTCAAGGTGGGCCCTATTCAGGTAGCCCACCAAATGGATAAACGACATGTATGAAACATATATTAAGGTGGGGTCCATCCAAGTGGGCCACATGACCACCTCATCACACACAAAGATAAATAAATAAAAAAATAAAAAGAGAGGGAGAGAGATAGAGAGGGAGATGGGACACGCATGATGGAGGGCTCCGCCACTATGAGCCCTCCCTTACAATCAATCGTACATCAAGTGAGTCCCATTACTCGTGGGCCCATCAAATTGAAAATCAACGGTGGAGATCCTTTCTCCACCAAAATGGAAGGTCTAGATGACCCTATTCATGCAAGAAAATAAACATCATGATGGGGTCCATGGAGAATGGCCCCATCATGGAATGATCATGAAGATCAAGGTGGGCCATCGGCCACATCTAGGGTCCCAAGTGAGATCCGTACCATCAATCGGTAAGCCTCACTTGGCCCTTCATCATAAAAATGAAATCTAGGCCTACGGACAACACCCACCACTTGATCTTCTTGGTCCGTTGGAAAGCCTATCACCTTGTGCTTCACTTTGATGGTGGAAGATGGGAGATGGATGGCTAGGATGGGAGATCTTGGGAAGGGAAAGTGGGCCACCAAAATCACATTTCTCTCACATGTGGAAGCTTGGACGTGCCATTTTTTTTTCTCTCCTTTGGTGTTTCTTGGAAAAATGTGAATGGAAAGAGAGAGAGGTGTGGTGGTTGTAAGAGAGATGTGAGTGAGTGATGTGAGGTGAGTGATGGATGTGGTACTTGACATGTATGGTGGTGTAAGAGAGAGGGTGGGAGAAAGTTGACTTGGTGGTTGCTTTACTTGTGGAGAAAGGTGATGTGTACTTAACATTGAAGTGATTGATTGATTGATGTGATTGATGGATTGATGGGATTGATTTGACATTGTGTAGAGATTCTCTTAGGATTGAGAAAACGCGGCATTTTTCCTCGAACTGAACGTGGGTCCACATCACCTTGTCTGGGTATCGGATCAGTGCGCGAGTCACGGCGTCGAAACCGCGGCGACGGTGCAGTCGCAATGATACAAGCCTCGGCTTAAGCCGACTCAATTCTATAGGATACGACTTAGGGTCGATTGCAAACGTTGATTAACGTCGCAGGTTGTCGAAATTCGATGGGAAGGATCGAGGAAGTCGACGGAACAGTACGGACTAAGATACGGGTCTTACAGCTCTCCCCACCTAATAAAAATTTCATCCTCGAAATTTACACTACCATCGTAACTCAATATAACCCATAAGGGAATAGGAAACATATCACCATATATAATCAAAATATAATACAACATACAATCAAACATCGAAAAGATGGGGATAACGCTTGCGAATCTCCGCCTCGCGCTCCCAAGACGCCTCATCCACACTATGATGGCCCCACTGCACCTTCACCAAGGGAATGACCTTGGTCCGCAAGACCTGCTTCTTCCGATCGAGGATACGAACTGGCTGCTCAATGTAAGAAGCGTCCTTACGAACCTCCAACGGCTGCCAATCAATAACAGGCATGATGTCTGACCCACACTTCCTCAACATAGATACGTGGAAAACGTTGTGGACGCCAGACAACTGAGGTGGCAAGGCATGCCGATAGGCCACGACACCAACGCGCCCGATGATCTCGAAAGGTCCTATAAATCTCGGGGCAAGCTTGCCCTTCACTCCAAAACGAACCACACCCTTCATGGGTGAGTCCTTAAGATACACATGGTCCCCAACGGCAAACTCTAAGGGACGACGCCGACGATCAGAAAACTCTTCTGCCGGCTCTGAGCTATGCGCATCCTCTACCTAATAATGTTTATAGCCTCTGACGTCTACAACACAAGCTCGGGACCTAGGAGACGGCGCTCTCCAACCTCGGTCCAACAACTCGGAGATCTGCACGGTCTGTCATATAATGTCTCAAAAGGAGCCATGCCAATGGTCGCCTGATAGCTATTGTTGTATGCGAACTCAGCCAATCGCAGGTGCTCGTCCCAACTACCCGAGAAGTCAATCGCGCAAGCCCGAAGCATATCCTCAAGGATCTGGTTGACCCTTTCGGTCTGCCCATCGGTCTGCGGATGATACGCGGTGCTGAGCTGCAAATCAGTGCCCATCGATCTCTGGAAGCTCCTCCAAAACTGAGACGTGAACCTCGAGTCTCGATCTGAAACGATCGAAACAGGAACACCGTGTAACCTCACGATCTCATCAACAAACATCTTGGCAAGCCGGTCCGTATACCAACTCTCACGAATCGCAAGAAAATGTGCCGACTTCGTCAGACGGTCCACAACAACCCAGATGGCGTCATGACCGCGCTGAGTCCTCAGCAAACCCATGACAAAATCAGTAGATATGTGCTACCACTTCCACATCGGGATGCTCAACGGCTGCAATAGACCAAGGGGTCTCTGATGATCGGCCTTGACACGCTGGCACGTGTCACATTCGGCCACAAAACTGGCTATCTGACGCTTCATCCCTGACCAAAAATACTGACGCCTCATATCGCGATACATCTTCGTCGAGCCAGGGTGGATAGAGAAACCCGATCGATGTGCCTCGGTCATAAGATCGCGGCGTAACTCAGGAATATCCGGGACACATAATCAACCTCTAAAGCGAAGTCCACCATCAGAACCAATCTGCCAATCTGTCTGACTCTCAGATGCTGCCCTCTGCTCGGTAATCGTGTAACGACTCGTCTGTCTACTGAGCCTCGATCACCCTTGCTACAAGAGAGGGTTGAATCGACAGGCTCGATAGCTAAACGATAGAAGACTGCAGACCAAACTCGAAGTCATACTTTGCTATATCCTCGAGTATCCTCCACTCCCGAATCATCAAGTGCGCCACCAGGCCTTGTGGCTGACGGCTGAGGGCATTCGCCACCACGTTCGCCTTGCCCGGGTGGTACTGGAGATCAAAATCATAGTCCTTCAGGAGCTCCATCCAACGCCTCTGCCTCATATTCAGCTCAGACTGAGAGAACAGATACTTGAAGCTCTTGTGGTCGAAGAAGAGCTCGAACCTCACCCCATAAAGATAGTGCCTCCACACCTTCAGTGCGAAGACCACTGCCGCCAGCTCCAAATCATGCGTGGGGTAGTTCAGCTCATGGACCTTGAGCTGACGAGACGCATAAGCCACCGGCTTCCCGTGCTGCATCAGGACAACATGATCAGGGTCGAATATTACATATCAGACCCCAGTAATTGCCTAAATTTACATACTTGATAAGGCTTAATGGAATGTTTTAATTGTGTTTTCACTACAGGACGTAATAATGAGCATTGGACTAAAAAGAGGATTAAAAGCATGGATTTCACGATCTAAAGTCATCAGAGCTCGGGATGGACCCCAGAGAACCAATAATAAAGATTTTACATGCCTAGGATCTGAGGAAAGCAAGCCAAAGGAGCCCGAAAAGGGTCCAAAATGCAAGATCACATGGTTTCCCGCCATCCGATCAGTTCGAAACTCCATACATGAGATGAGGGCCATAAATTAACTGTACATATTGAATTTCAGCTATAAATGATCTCGAGAAGTGAGCCAACGGACAGATCAGCCCATTAAACTCCAAATTAGGGGCCCACGTGGCATCTTAAACGGCTTCAACTAAGTACTGATGGGTTAAACAATATGGGAAAAAGGATGGACGGAGTAGATTTTTCATAAACATTATGGTAGACTCCATGTGATGATGAGTGTACACCATACACAAGTGCACTCAATGTGCACCGGACGGTTGAGTCGGTCAGCGACCGACCCCTTTTCGCAAAATCAACAGCGCCTACAGCGTTACGCTGTCCGATCGGATGATCGGGTTGTGGGTCCACACCGTTCATCAAAAGTCCAATCCGGACCGTCCATCAGGTCCAAATAATGGTCCTCTTCAATGCCTAGGTGTCCGAATCGTGAACAATCATCATGCGTGAAATCCAAGCCGTTGGAAACAAATCGGACGGTGAATCAAGATATCAGATGGACCACACCGAAATCACTCCAATCTCAGCAGGTCTGACCGATTTTTCGAGAGGGAAGCAATGGACGGAGTGGATTTCCCAACAGATCATCACAGTGGACCCCACCATTTCCACAGGGAATCTGCGTCCGCGGTTGCGTCAACGGTAACCAGCCGCTGGCCGTTTTTGCGAAGCGATGTGGGCCCCACACGTCACTTTTCCGGCCGATCCAATCCGTCCATCTTGTAGAGGGCCATGAATACTACAAAACCATGCTGATAGTTCACTCCCATGCGTACACACGTGCGTGATACAGAGGCCACAAAAGGGCTACCCGGCGACGTTTAAAACTATCTTTTGTATTTTCTTCTCTGGGCCGCATTAATGGACGTTCAAAACCACCCATTCTTGACTGAAATTTCGTCCTGAATCCAATGGACGGGGTAGATTCTCCAGAAAATACCTCTGTGGGGCCCACCGATCACAGCTGCGAAAATTTGTACTCCGAGTCCTTCTACGACTCTGCCATCGATTCCAGCCATCCAGCAGCTATAAAAGGGGAGCTTTTATACATGGAAATTCATTCAGAACCAGGGAGGAGCTCCAGATCTATAGCAAGGAGAGAAGAAAGAGAAGAAAGAGAAGAAAGAAGAGAGAGAAAAATTGGTTTGAAATTCCTTTTATGAATTTTTATCTTTATTTATCCATCTGTTTAATGGAATTTATGGGTAACTAATCTCTCAGCTAGGGCTGAGATGAAACCCCTAATTTGAACACCCTTTGTTCTATGTTGATTTACTTTAATTAAATTGATTTGTTTCTTTCCTTAGTGTGCTTGATTGTTTTAAATTCTATACTTCTCCATCTATGAACTTTTGAGTCTATGGATGGATGTGGTTTGGATGCTTATTCTAGGTGCTTGTATCTAATCATGAACAGGTTCCTGTAGAGGAAAAACAGGGTGCTTTACTGAACTGCATATTCCATATGCCCGATTTGGACATGGGATATGTTATTCATGGCATTGCTTAAAGGAATTAGACAATCTGTATGCCCGATTAAGGACACAGATTGTGCTTTCTCCAGACAAGTTGGATCAATCTAATTTAAGGTGAATTAACAGACAAAACAAAGGTTAGGATAATTAGGGGTGGATTCGAAAGTCCCAGTGCTCTCTCTGATTGAATTTTTCTTCCTTATTCTCAATAGTTATTTTCCATAGCTTTGTGTTAGCCATTTGATCCTTTATTTGTTAAATTAGTTAAGGAGAATCGTGAATTTGAATTGTGACGACCAGTCCTTGTGGATTCGACCTCGGTCTTACCGAGTTTATTACTACATCACAACCCTATACTTGGGGAGTGAACAAGTTTTTGGCGCCGTTGCCGGGGATTGTTCTGTTCCAAATTGAATTTAGGATTCTCTCTTATCATAATTCATAGCTTAGGATTTTACTAACTTAGAGTTCTTTTCTTTATTTTAGAAATTAACCTCTTTCCTGTTTTGTAGGGTCCTGAGATAAAACTTCTAATTGGTAATCCCTTTCTAAATTCTTTACTTTTTCTAATTTTTATTTTTTAGGTTTTTACTTTTTAGAAATTTTCTAATTTTAGAATTTCTTTTGAATTTTTTGTTTTTAGATTTTTCTCTTAAGTAACTTCTTATTTTCTAGTTTTAGAAATTATTCTTTCCTTTTTAGAAACTAACTCTTCTTGTTATTTTTTTAGAAACTTTCTTTTTTAGAAATTAACCTTTGCTTAGGATTTTTTTTATCATTAATTTAGGAAACCTGATTTGTTTTGTTTCTATTTTCAGGAATTGAGGAAGAAAGCTACTAAGTGAGGAAGAGCTTCTTAACATCAATCATCTCCTTTTCCGGGTTCTTTCGTCCCATTCTTACTTACATAGTTTTAACTTGTTTTTGAATAGCATAATTTCTAGTTCTAGTTTTCTTTCTCTTAGGTTGTTGCTTAGTTTATGCTAGGACGTAGATCTCTAGATAAAGAACTAGCACCTTTTGATCCTGAAATAGAAAGAACATTGAAAGACATCCCAGTTGAAATGGCAGAAGAGAATGGAACTAAAACTCTTAGAGATTATTCAGCTCCTGTCCAATTCAATGCGCCTTCATGCATAGTGTTGCCTACCACCACGGCAGCACACTTTGAACTCAAGACTGGGGTCATACAGTTGTTGCCTTCCTTTTATGGGTTAGACAAGGAGGACCCATATCATCATGTGAAAGAATTCCTAGACATTTGCTCCACCTTTAAATACCAAAACTTCTCAGACGATTCGATCCGCCTACGCCTGTTTCCTTTTTCTTTGAAGGATAAGGCGAAAGCATGGTTGAATTCTCTAGAAGTTGGGTCTATCACTACCTGGGACCAATTGTCTAGGAAGTTCTTAAACAAGTTCTTCCCTGTTCACAAAACTAATGCTCTCCGTAGAGAAATCACTAATTTCACACAAAAAGAGGGAGAGCACTTTCATGAATGTTGGAAAAGATGGAAGGACTTGCTTCTTAAATGTCCACACCACGGTTTTGAGAAGTGGCAACAAGTGCAATACTTTTATGACGGTCTGACACCCCAGAACCGTCGCATGGTTGATGCCACCAGTGGAGGGTCCTTCATGACCAAGAGCGATACCGAAGCGTGGAAATTCTTTGAAACCTTGTGTGAAAACTCCCAGCAATGGGACTATTCAGATAGAGGTGAAAGAAGTTCCCAACCACAAAAGAAAGGTGGCATATATGAGATAGGAGTCACACCAGATCTCCATGCCAAGATTGATGGCCTGACAAAGAAGGTTGATGCTCTGATGTTGCATAATGGACCTCCACAAACAACTCAAGCCGAGGCTTGTGCCATATGTTCTAGTCCTACCCATCCTACGCAATCTTGCCCATCTGGTACAGCATTTCCAGAATTCCTCTCTGAACAAGTTCATGCTTTGAACACCTTTCAGAAACCTGGGAATGATCCTTACTGAACACGTACAACCCAGGGTGGGCTAGGCATCCAAATTTTTCTTGGGCAAAAGGATCGCAACAAGGAGGACCATCTGGAAATCCTCCTATGCAACCTCAGCAGTTTCCGCAATATCAACAACTGCCTGCACAATCAAGGAAACCATCTCTTGAGGATACACTCCATCTTTTTATGCAGAGTTCTCTCCAATTCCAAAAAGACACCCAACAAACCTTACTAGCCAACCAGCAAAGCTTACATGCAAATGCACAGTCCATTGCCAAGCTGGAAGTACAAATGGGTTAACTAGCTGCCACATTGAGTGAGAGAGAGAAGGGTAAGTTCCCTGGCCAACCTGTGGCTAATCCAAAGGGACAATATGAGATTGGCTCTAATTCCAACCAAGGGCAATACCATGAGCAAGCCAAATCCATAACTACCCTTAGGTCAGGCAAACAGATTGACAACAAAATAGAGATACCTAGGGATGAATCAAATCAAGGTGAAGCAGAGAGACACACAAATGCATCCAAAGTCCAAAAACTCTCTGACTCTCCTAGAGCCGCTGACGTGCCACCTTACATGCCCAAAGCACCCTTTCCTCAACGTCTGGCACCAATGAAGAAAGAAACAACTTTGATGAAATCCTGGATGTGTTTAAAAAAGTGCAAGTCAACATCCCGTTGCTTGACGCTATCAAGCAAGTCCCTGCTTATGCTAAGTTCCTTAAAGATTTATGCACTCAAAAGCGTAAGCAGAATGTTCATAAGAAAGTCTTCCTTGCAGAGCAGCTCAGCTCCATGATTCAACATAACACCCCTCCTAAATTTAGGGATCCAGGAGCTCCCACCATCTCTTGTGGTATAGGAGATCATAAAATCGGGAAGGCATTACTTGATTTAGGGGCGAGCGTCAATTTGTTACCATATTCGGTCTATGAGCAGCTAGGACTTGGTGAGTTGAAACCGACTAAAATAACATTACAACTAGCTGATAGATCTGTCAAGGTGCCCCGGGGTGTTATTGAAGATGTGCTAATCCAGGTTGACAAATTTTATTTTCCAGTGGATTTCATAGTTATAGATACTCAGCCTGTTCAGAATCCTCATAGTCAGATCCCAGTCATTTTGGGTCGTCCATTTTTGGCCACATCTAATGCTATTATAAATTGCAGGAATGGAGTTATGAAGTTGTCATTTGGTAACATGAATATTAAACTCAATGTTTTTAATGCAGGACAACAATCCGCAGATTTGGACGACATATTTGAAGTGGACATGATCGAGAGTCTAGTGCAGGACTCCTTCCGTAAATCTTTTGAAGATCCACTTGAGACCTGCTTAGCACAACATGGCACGGATTTTGACAGAGATAGTCCCATCCACGAAATCAATGCACTGCTCGACTCTACTCCTATATTGGAGACTGAAAAATGGAGAGCGAAAGTGGAACCTCTTCATCCCTCTGAGACTCTTCCTGACAGCACAGCTTCTAACTCTGAGAAGGCAAAAGAGAACAGGTTGCTTAATGTTCTTCGAACATATAAGGCAGCAATTGAACGGAAGATAGCAGAAATACAAGAAGTGTGCCCCACTGTATGTAAGGATCATGCTGTGGAAATGTCACGTAAAATGCAAAGGAAGCATGATCCTAACATGGAAGAAGTCGTTCGAGCAGAAGTCCTTAAATTATTTGACGACAGTGTCAGTTACCTCATTGCAGATAGCACAGCTCATGGGAACTCTCATCACTTATCTGGGATTGGTTGACCACGTGTTAAGGTAAGGACCCTGGTCTTAAAGATTAATAAATTCATGGTCCGTTTTTGTCTGGCTGAAGACGTTAAACTTAGCGCTCCTGGGAGGCAACCCAGCATTTCATTCTATTTCGTTTTTGTTAGTTAGTTCAATGTTTGTGGGTAACATTACTGCAAACCCTCACGAGACTACAACTCGTCCACTAGGGGTAACCTAGGGGTTTAAAGGCTTGTTGCATATGCTAAATGCAATCGAGAGCACCTGCGAAAGTGGTATAGGTAGGATCTTTTATTTTACTGATTTCTCTCTTGTGCTGACTCGCTTTTACGCTGATATTTTTGAGAGCTTCTTGATTCTCCATCCAGGTACTATCTTTCCCTCACTCCTCTTTTCTTTTCGTTATCTCATCTACATCGCATGCTTATTTCTTTTACATTGAGGACAATGTAGATTTTAGGTTGGGGGTGGGAGATTAGGTTACCTAATCAGTATTTTCTTGGTCTTGAACAAAAATCGTGATAATTTTTAAAATTTTTTTGGAATTTCTATTGAATTCAAAGTGATTTTGAAGGATAGTTGTGATTTTGAAATTACAAAGATTCAGAATGTGAGAAATTGATGACTCTTGGATTCGGTTGCCTGGCAGATTTCACACTTAAGTTTGAATTGTTAATCCACGATTAGAAGTTGTAAACATTGATTGAGCCATGATTTCACATATCAGATCTCGTTTACACATTAAGTTTTTCAGTTCGATACTAATCGATAACATGGTAATCACTAAGCATGAAAGGAACCAGCCTGAAAAACAAAATTTTTAGCATCAGTCTATAAAGAAGAATTGAAAGATTAAGTCGCATAATCGTCATCATATGTTTGCTCCCTATAGATGACGATTCGATTCCTCATAGTTGACATAAGAAAAGATTTAGGCGACAAATTTTCACCATAGGTTTGCTCCCTATAGGTACAGATTTGATTCTCCTCCTTGGCATACTATTCATAAAGAAAATCAAAAAAATGGTAGAATGAAAGGTTAATCTGTAAGGCAAGTGTTGGTTCCAGTTTTGGGTGACGTGAGCTCCGTTGTTAATTACCAATGATATCATGAAATTGACAATTGAATCTCTTAATGGTTGAAAGCTGAGATGACACTATACACTCATGAACTCAATGTTTTAGAATTATTCTAATTCATGGTTTAATAGTTTGAACTTGTTTATAAAATTTACAGTAAACTTGATTCCAGGAGAAAATTCCACTCACCATGCATGAATCGTAGAATGATCACATCTCGACTATCTGTTCACAAGTCACTTGAATTTATAGGAATTATCTTTTATTTCCGAAATTATTTTTTGCATGTTTTGCTCGGGACTAGCAAAATGTTGGTTGGGGGTTGTGATCAGGGTCGAATATTACATATCAGACCCCAGTAATTGCCTAAATTTACATATTTGATAAGGCTTAATGGAATGTTTTAATCGTGTTTTCACTGCAGGACGTAATAATGAGCATTGGACTAAAAAGAGGATTAAAAGCATGGATTTCACGATCCAAAGTCATCAGAGCTCGGGATGGACCCCAGAGAACCAATAATAAAGATTTTACATGCCTGGGATCTGAGGAAAGCAAGCCAAAGGAGCCCGAAAAGGGTCTAGAATGCAAGATCACATGGTTCCCGCCATCCGATCAGTTCGAAACTCCATACATGAGATGAGGGCCATAAATTAACCGTACATATTGAATTTCAGCCATAAATGATCTCGAGAAGTGAGCCAACGGACAGATCAGCCCATTAAACTCCAAATTGGGGGCCCACCTGGCATCTTAAATGGCTTCAACTGAGTACTGATGGGTTAAACAATATGGGAAAAAGGATGGACGGAGTAGATTTTTCATAAACATTATGGTAGACTCCATGTGATGATGAGTGTACACCATACACAAGTGCACTCAGTGTGCACCGGATGATTGAGTCGGTCAGCGACCGACCCTTTTCGCAAAATCACAGCGCCTACAGCGTTACGCTGTCCGATCGGATGATCGGGTTGTGGGTCCACACCGTTCATCAAAAGTCCAATCCGGACCGTCCATCAGGTCCAAATAATGGTCCTCTTCAATGCCTAGGTGTCCGAATCGTGAACAATCATCATGCGTGAAATCCAAGCCGTTGGAAACAAATCGGACGGTGAATCAAGATATCAGACGGACCACACCGAAATCACTCCAATCTCAGCAGGTCTGACCGATTTTTCGAGAGGGAAGCAATGGACGGAGTGGATTTCCCAACAGATCATCACAGTGGACCCCACCATTTCCGCAGGGAATCTGCGTCCGCGGTTGCGTCAGCGGTAACCGGCCGCTGGCCGTTTTTGCGAAGCGCTGTGGGCCCCACACATCACTTTTCCGGCCGATCCAATCCGTCCATCTTGTAGAGGGCCATGAATACTACAAAACCATGCTGATAGTTCACTCCCATGCGTACACACGTGCGTGATACAGAGGCTACAAAAGGGCTACCCGGCGACGTTCAAAACTGATCTTTTTGTATTTTCTTCTCTGGGCCGCATTAATGGACGTTCAAAACCACCCATTCTTGACTGAAATTTCGTCCTGAATCCAATGGACGGGGTGGATTCTCCTGAAAATACCTCTGTGGGGCCCACTGATCATGGCTGCGAAAATTTGTACTCTGAGTCCTTCTACGACTCTGCCACCGATTCCAGCCATCCAGCAGCTATAAAAGGGGAGCTTTTATACATGGAAATTCATTCAGAACCAGGGAGGAGCTCCAGATCTATAGCAAGGGAGAGAAGAAAGAGAAGAAAGAGAAGAAAGAAGAGAGAGAAAAATTGGTTTGAAATTCCTTTTATGAATTTTTATCTTTATTTATCCATCTGTTTAATGGAATTTATGGGTCACTAATCTCTCAGCTAGGGCTGAGATGAAACCCCTAATTTGAACACCCTTTGTTCTATGTTGATTTTACTTGAATTAAATTGATTTGTTTCTTTCCTTAGTATGCTTGATTGTTTTAAATTCTATACTTCTCCATCTATGAACTTTTGAGTCTATGGATGGATGTGGTTTGGATGCTTATTCTAGGTGCTTGTATCTAATCATGAACAGGTTCCTGTAGAGGAAGAAACAGGGTGCTTTACTGAACTGCATATTCCATATGCCCGATTTGGACATGGGATATATTATTCATGGCATTGCTTAAAGGAATTAGACAATCTGTATGCCCGATTAAGGACACAGATTGTGCTTTCTCCAGACAAGTTGGATCAATCTAATTTAAGGTGAATTAACAGACAAAACAAAGGTTAGGATAATTAGGGGTGGATTCGAAAGTCCTAGTGCTCTCTCTGATTGAATTTTTCTTCCTTATTCTCAATAGTTATTTTCCATAGCTTTGTGTTAGCCATTTGATCCTTTATTTGTTAAATTAGTTAAGGAGAATCGTGAATTTGAATTGTGACGACCAGTCCCTGTGGATTCGACCTCGGTCTTACTGAGTTTATTACTACATCACAACCCTATACTTGGGGAGTGAACACAACACCCAAACCAACTCGTGAAGCATCGATAAATACAACAAATTCATCACTCCCATAGGGAAGAGTGAGGACAGGAGCGGACGTGAGACGGTCCTTCAGCTCCATAAACGCATGCTCACAAGTGTCGCTCCATACAAACTCTGCACCCTTCCAGGTCAACCTGGTCAACGGGGCTGCAATGCGAGAGAATCCCTCAATAAAGCGTCGATAGTAACCCGCCAAGCCAAGAAAACTGCGGATCTCGGATGCGTTCGTGGGCTGGCCCCACTAATGCACGACATCAATCTTCGAGGGGTCCACTGCGACACCCTCCCTCGTCACCACCTGACCGAGGAACTTCACCTCCTCTTGCCAGAACTCGCACTTCTCCAGCTTCGCGTAAAGCTGGTGTGCACGGAGGGTCTGCAATGTGATCTCCAGATGCCGCTCATGCTCCTCACGAGTCCTCGAATATATCAGAATGTCGTCGATGAACACCACAACAAACTGGTCGAGATACGGACGGAAGACCTCGTTCATTAACTGCATGAATACTACGGGCGCATTGGTCAGTCCGAAGGACATGACCTGAAACTCAAAATGATCGTAGCGCGTCCTGAAGGCTGTTTTCGAGATATCCTCATCTCGAACCCGAACCTAATGATAACCGGACCGCAAGACTATCTTCGAAAAGAATTTAATTCATTCACATAAAGGAGAATACATGACCTTGTCTTTCGTAATCCTTTTTCTCCTTTACTTGGCGACAATTGTTAGTTCTTGATAGCAATCATCAATGCTTGTTAGCATTAGTGCTTGCTTTTGCCCCCAACTTTTGTCCTGCAAAATCGATATAGATAATAGAAAATTGTCGCCTCGGGAATTAACGATCACCTCATTTAGGATTTTGAGATTTTGTCATTCTGAGACTTTGCTTATCTTGTTTCGACAAGAAAATGAATGTGTTTGATTTGGGGGATTTATTCAATGATAACAAAGAAAGAATGAGAGAACATTGATCACATTTATTCTGAGTTCATTTACATCCTCTGATTCCCTTTATTCTGAAAAACAAAGTACAATCAATCAAAGTCTTCCGTATAGAAATTTCGGCAGCATTCCGACACTATTTTGGTCATCTCCTAAATACTTAGGAGGAATTGCTGAATTGATCAGCTGATCTCCAATGAGATAAAAATTTCGGCAGTACTCCGGCGTCATTTCAGTCATCTCCTAGATACTTAGGAGGAATTGCTGAATTGATCAGCTGATCTCCCTTTGCAAAGAAGAAGGCTTGAAAATCCAACACCATTGACCAGTCGTCGAACCCGCACAACCAACAAACTGTTGCGCGGTCCGCAGAAAGGACATCTTGGTTGCTCGATCCGCGCAACTGATATTCTTGTTGCGCGGTCCGCGCAACTGATACTCTTGTAGCGCAGTCCGCACAACTGATCATCGCCTTTGATCTCTACCTTCAGTTGCTCCGCTCCAGTTTCCCGAAACCTCCAACCCCCAAATGAGAGGAGAAGCGGGGTATTTATAGGCTCTGCGCACGCGCCAATCCTTGACTCTTTGTTACGCGACCGGCGCAACTTTCTTCTTGGTTACGCGGTCCGCGCAACTGTCTTCTAGGTCATGCGACCCGCGGAACGTGTCAACTTGCTTGCGCGATACGGGGAACCCATCTTCTTGCTTTCGTGACCTGCGCAACGAATCTTCTTGCTTCCATGACCCGCGCAACCGATCTGCTTGGTTCCGCGATCCGCGCAACTTGACTTCTTCGTTGCGCGATCCGCGCAACTTGACGCGTAACTTGACTTCTTCGTTGCGCGATCCGCGCAACTTGACTTCTTGGTTGTGCGACCCGCACAACTCATCTTCTTTCATTTTCCTTTACTTTATCTCTGATTTTTTATTCTCAGTCATCTTTCGGATAATGATTTTTTATGCTCCAACAGATGCCCCCTCGATCCTTCTTTGATTGATTCCTAAAATCAAATGGAGGATCGATCTTCCTCCGCTCGAAGAAGCTTGAATGGATGATCATGCTTGCATGGAAGACTGGATGATCATACTTGACCAGAAGATCGAATGATTGCGTTCGATCGAAATTCTGGGATGCTCGCGCTCGAACAACAGATTTGAATGCTTACATTCGAATGAAAGACTTGAATAATCACGTTTAAACGGGAGATTTGACGAAGGCTCTTGAACGAAAAACTTGATAATGGCGTTCGAACGGAAGACTTGATGATTGTGCTTGACCAGAAGATCGAGTGTTGGCGCTCAGACGAAAGACTTGATTGATTATGCTCGGATGAAAGACTTGATTGATTGCGCTCAGACAAAAGACTTGATTGATTGCGCTCGGACGAAAGACTTGAATGATGGCGCTCGGGCGAAAGACTTGAATGATGGTGCTCAAACAGAAGATTTGAATGCCCCCAGCCAGTAGTGTGGAGCGGATGCTTTACTAGAAAAGATGAAGTTCTCTTTTCATCGAAACACATCTCTGCAACAGCTGTGACGACTTTGTCTTTAACCAACTTTATTAGAGAACTATCTTTCAACACCGCTGCTGCTGCAACGGTCTCTTTGATCAACTCTAGCGACTTTTTCCTTTAATTCTGCAACGGTCTCTTTAATCAACTCCGTTGCTCCTACCGCAGCAACCCTTTTTGATTGTTTCCTTTATTCATGATCTGCATAATCCAATCTTGAAAAGGCCTAGCTATATGTCCTAGAAGGGGGGTGAATAGGACAATGCCAAATAAAACTTATAACAGCGGAATTAAAAAGAATATGATAGCCAAAATAAATCACAATGCCGAAAAGTAAAACAACCTCAAAATTCAGATCTTGAGAGGTTGATACAAATGTTGTTCTAAGGACAACCTTACACCAAAAACCAGAGTTTATGGTAGGACAACCTTATTTCTAGAAAGATCTTTGTATCAAATCTCAAACCAAAGAGGAATACAGAAATAAACACAAACTGAACTGAAATAAATTGTAATCACAAATGTATTGTTCTAGGGACAGCCATACACCATAAAAATGGCAGGGCAACCTTGCTGGAACAATCTTTAAAGGAAATTGAAATCAAGTTGATAAAGGAATAGCAGAAAATAAATTCTAAACTATTACAATATTCCTACAATGCTTAAATCAAATGATTACAACATTCACCACCATACATACATCCCACAAATGAATAATTAAAGATTAGTAGTATAAATCATTCAACCACAACACAAGGGATTATAGTGGTTCGCCTGTGTGTTCACCAACTGTTAAACAACAGCCACACAGAATGCTACTCCACTCCTAATATCCTCACACAGGGATATTAGCGTTCACTAACAAAATAGGTTTTCACAGGTTCACCCAAAACCTTTACAATTGTGTCTTTGTTTGTGGGCTTACACAATTAAAAACCCCACTTCTGAGTTTTCCTGGCTCTCCTCAGATAACCAATACAATAAGATTTTTCTGGCAAATCTTGAAAAAACCAAAACAAAAGGAATTTACAATTAAATGTAAAATACCTGATTATCTCCTTGGTTGTAGTAGCCCGGTAGAACCAAGTCAGAGTAGATGATTGAATGTCCAAGTTCAATGTCCAGTACTCAATTACAATGGTTCTAGTTCTAATAGATTTTAAATTAAACCAAATAGGGCTTGCCTTAATTGATTTTGATTCCAAAGAAAGGGAATAACAATTCCTCTTATCAAATTAGATTAGAATACAGAAACAAAATCAATTAAATAAAGCTAAAGAAAGAGAATATTAAATAAGCACACTTAACTTAGATGGAGCACAAAATTATCTCTCAGAAGTTCGACGAAGATTGGCTTGAATGGATTAATTAATTCTCTCATTTCTTCTGAGATTCGTGCTCTATTTATAGGTGAGCAGATCGCGTCTTCGACTGGTCTAGGGAGCTCTTCGACTAGTTGAAGAAATAACAGATATTTGAAAAATCAGGCGCGATAAGCTTTGACCGTTCTACGACTGGTCGAAGGTCTCTTTCGACTAGTCGTAGGTCACCTTCGACTGGTCGAAGGTGTCCTTCGACTGGTCGAAGAACTTAAAATTCATCGCTGGACTTTGAGTCGAAGACTTTCGACTGGTCGAAGATGCAGTCGACACTGTTCCTTCGACTGGTCGAACAGATTCCTGGACTAGTCGAAGCCTAATAGAAAATATCTGAATTTTGTAACAAACTCACGACTGATTGAGGAATTTCTTAGACTGGTCGAAGCAAAGCTAAGACTAGTCGAAGAAGGCCTAGGACTAGTTGAAGAAGGCCTAAGACTAGTCGAAGAACAGACCAAACTCATGTAAAATAAACATCCGACTTATGTATCCAAAGTGACCTATTCCTAAGGTCAACCTAAGGTCAGTCAAACCTCAACCATGAAGTAAGGACATTGAAACATTAGGAACAAGTGACCTTGAAGTTTAAGCTTTGAAGTCTTGATGTAGTTCAATCTTGAAAGTGTCTTGAGTTCATTACGAACTGCCTTGTACTCTTCTTGAAGTCTTGTATTCTTGAGTCATGTCTTGTGAACAGTTCTTGCAGTCAAGGTTGATCTTTGTACTTGTGAGCTTTGCTTGTTCATGAATGTTGATCTTTGAGAGAGCTTCACTTGTGCAAGTTATATAACAGTGATTTTGGCACCACAAATTTGACAACAGACAGGGATATAAACTATAGCACTTACAAATCTCTCAATTGATGATCTTTCCTGCCAAATTAATCGGAATTAATATCTCAAGACATTATAACTTTCAATTTAGCCTTAAGAAGCATTGATAATTTTGAAATTTATATTGAAAACTTCTCTTCTCTTTTAGGCTGATTGTAATATGATAATGATTTAATCGTTTCATCTTTGCTCTTTATCATCATGATTCGCATTGCATTCTTTATATTCTTTATATCACGCTCTTGGAGATTTCATCTCCAACTCCAAAGGTTCAATTGCTGAGTTGTTTCTAGCTTGTACTCCTTAGCATTTCTTCATAAACTTTTCCTAGGATCTTTGCTGATTCTGAAAAATAAACAAGACTTCTCTCAATTTTCACTTATTAGCTTTTCAAAGGATATAGAAGTTACTGATGATGATTCCGTTTGTTCTTTGTCTTCATCAGATCTGGTACTTGGAGACTTGCAATATCATTGTTAGATAAATGAGGAGTTATGACATTGGACTATATAATCGGACTTTTATATAGAAGCAACTTTTGAACGTTCACGTTGAATCATGCTTCATAATTCTTGGTATATGAATTCCTCCACCGTGCATAAGAGATTATCAGAAAGACCAAGGCATAGATTACTTTTGAAGACATAGATCCTGCTCCCTTTCCCGGTCATTATCGCATAAAGATTTCTTCAGGAGATAATATTTCCGAAGTAAAGCCTGCAGATACTCTTGAAGGATAGATAATTTTTTGTTGCTTCTTTTAATGAATCCAAAGAATATATCCGAATCTTTAGATTGTCCGAGAGAGAATGAGGATTCTTCGCTAATTCATTCTTTGCCACTTTTGAAAATCTTGTGTAATAATATTTCTCTATCATCAAGAAGGTATGAGACAAAAAGACCTTACAGCTCTTGTCAATATATTAGTTGGCCTTGAAGAGTTGAACTTTTTTAATAGATAATTGCCAATATCTTGAAGGCATTTACTGTCGATGTAATTTGAACCTGATTCAAGATAAAAGCATTTTTGCATATATTTTATTCAACATTTAAAATTTTCATCAAGCAATTGCATATTTGAGCATATTTAATATGTATCTGCAACATTTTGAATGCTACACATAGTCGATGCTTTTGAGCATATTTGATGCTTTTGAGCAATGGTGCTAGTGTACTTTGACTGACTATACTTTGACTGAACAAGACTTGACTTGACTGGACTAGACAACCAGATTTGACTGAACTGGACTTAACACTGGGCTCAAAGAGCAAGATAGTTTACCGCCAATTTCAGGCAATGGGCTCAAGGAGCAATTATAGTTTACCGCCAATTTCGGGCAATGGGCTCAAGGAGCAATTATAGTTTACCGCCAATTTTGGGCAGGCCAATTTAAGGCTTTGTAGGTCTTATGTGTAGTTGGCCGTATAGGCTTGGCTAGGTAGCCTTAAATGTTCATAGGTTTCATGCATAGTTAGCCGTATAGGCTTGGCTAGGCTACCTTAAATGTTCATAGGTCTTATGCGAAGTTGGCCGTATAAGCTTGGCTAGGCAGCCTTAAATGTTCATTTGCCATCACTGTCGTAAGATTTGTATGGTTGGCCATATAGGCTTATTCCACTGCTTTCCACTGCTTATTTCACTGCTATGAATAACGAATCAATAATTGATACATCGCCATTGTTGATATATTCTGACAATGCTTATGGTTAGGATAGTGTATCAGTTTGGCGATGATAACAATTTCAATAAGGTGAGATAATATAATTTTGTATCAACAATTGATGACAACAGCGATAGTTACTAATTTTGGCGATAATCATCGATGCTTGGCGCTTCGCCTTTGGTGATTGTCATTGGCGCTTTGCATTTGACGCTTGTAATTGGCGTTCGCATTTGGCGATGACTTAATATGCTTGAAAGCCTGCATTTTATTCATGTACACAAAAGATATATTTTATGGTTAGAAATACATTTCACAGTTTCTTACTCACTTGTCTTGCTTTGGCAATGACTTGATATACTTGAAAGCCTGCATTTTATTTATGTACACAAAAGATATATTCTATGGTTAGAAATACATTTTACAGTTTCTTACTCACCTGTCTTGTTTGTCTTGCCCCCTTTTGATTAGGAAGCATTGCTCTAGGAATCTCTGTAATCATCATGATGTCGTGACTTTTTTGTGTCATACACCTTAACAATTTTGCTTTTGTCAATCTTCTTTCGTAACTTATTCTTCAAACCATTCACTTTTCTCCTCTTCTCTTTTTTTTTTTTTTTAAAAAAATAAAATATATATATATATATATATATCTTCTGAGTTTCTCCTGAAATTCGAAGTCAATTGAAAAATCATGTTTTAATTCATTCGCATAAAGGAGAATACATGACCTTGTCTTTCGTAATCCTTTTGCTCCTTTACTTGGCGACAATCGTTAGTTCTTGATAGCAATCATCAATGCTTGTTAGCATTAGTGCTTACTTTTGCCCCCAACTTTGTCCTGCAAAATTGATATAGATAATAGAAAATTGTCGCCTCGGGAATTAACGATCACCTCATTTGGGATTTTGAGATTTTGTCATTCTGAGACTTTGCTTATCTTGCCCCCTTTGATTTTGAAGTTATCATACTGATATATTTCAAAATCAAAATAGCGGTCATCTCTTGAACTGGCAGGTATTGCAATGCATATCCACAACGAATGCACCTTACATCAAAGCTTTATATCTTTTGCTTCACTTGCTTCTTTTCATTTGAGTATTTTAGGCTTTCATAGCTCGATCTTGTCAATTACTGTCGGTTCACCATACGAAGCATGTTATCATCTTTTTAACACGGATGCCCCCAGAATTTTCTTTATCTTTTCTCTTTCTGTCATGCTCTTTCCATCGCAATTTCTCCTTTATCGATCATCTTTTGTAGCTTGTTCCTGAGGGGATTACAGTTTTCCGTATGATGTCCGAATTTACGATGATAATGGCAATAATCCATTCCTCTTGTGTTTTTAATTTCTTCGAAGTATCTTTGCCAAGGTAATGCAATACTCTTCATAGCCAACAATTGATTCAGCATAGGGAGTATATCTTTTCTTGCAAACGAATACTTCATATGATCTTTATCTTGCCTGGACCTCTTATATGTCATTATAACTGCATGACCATTTCTATCTTCTTTATCGTTGTCCTTTTCAACATCCTGGTAATCTTCTTTAGCTTCTTCTTTCTGAGTGATGTGGGCTGATTTTGACTGAAGAGTAGACACTCTTCTCATCATCTTTTCAAGAGCATAAGCCTTCGTAGCAAAATTACGGAAGGTTTTCCAACCTTTACTAATCAGGTGGCATGCCAGTTCTGGTCTCAGACCTTTTAAACATAGTTCTACTTGTTCCGATTCCCGCAGAGGATGTTGACATGATGCTGCCAAGCTCTTCCATTGACTGATGAATTCTTCAACTGATTCGTTTTCTTCTTGGCAAATATAGGGCAATTTGGTCAGACTAATTTCTCTGTCCGAAGAGAAAAAGTTTGACATAAAAGCATCCTGCATCTGTTCCCAGGTATGAATAGATCCTGGGATTAAACTTGAATACCATCTGAAAGCTTTTCTTGTCAGAGAAGATCTGAATAATCGCAGACAATATTGAGGAATTCTAGAGAAGTTTCCCATCTTTGCTATGAAATGCATCATATGCTCTTCTGGTGATCCGTTCCCGTTAAATTTCTGAAAGTCTGGTTGCCTGAAATCAGCGGGAAATGACATTTCTTCTATTTCAGGGGGATATGGTGTCTGATACCAAAACCTTCTATTCTGACTTCATTCATTCTCTAGATGAATAGATTTGATAACCATTTGTCGGATTTCTTCCTGCGTTATATTCTGAGTAATATTAGGCATTGGCACTTGAAATTTAACCGCTTGTGGTTATGGCCTTTCTACTTGTGGTTTGATGTTATTCATAGCAATCACTGTCGGAATATTAGGAACTTCTTCAGCCACATGCTTATCTAGCGAAAACTGAACAGGCTGATTAATATCTGTCGACAGGCTTTTTGTTTCTTTATACTTAAATTGTCTTGATATCGAAGCAGGAAGTGAGCGCCGCGTGCTGACGCTATTGAAGAAGTTGAACTACTGTCTGATTTGAAACCAACGTACTGTCGCTTCGAAGAACTAACTAACTCAAATCATGGCATTCTCAATGCATGAGTTTGCATAAAATCTTTTACAAGAGGTGTTGTGAGTGAACATTCGCTGATTACAGTCGTCTTCCCTTTGTTTTTTTTGAACTCGCAATGATTCTGTAGAAGATGTCTTTAGAGTGACGGGTCTTTCCGTTTTTCTCGAATGAGATGATTGTATGACCGAAGCAGGACTGTGTGTCATGGCACTTCGCATAATTGACCCAGTATTTGGCGAGACGGTGCTTCTTGCGGAAGCAGATCGAACTTTTCAACTTTTGGATGTTACAATCTTCCATTCTCCCTCATCTTCTTGAGCTACTGGCGAAATAGAGATTGTTCCGTCCATTACATGAAATTCACTGCTCTTGGTCACAGCAGACTTTGCTTTCTCTAACACTTTCTATTTACTCTTAACTATTTTCTCTTTTATTCTAGAAAGTTGTGGCGATGCCCCCTGGATTTTCTATCTTGTGAAAATCCGTTGGATGAGAGTAGACAACTACGTTAATCAAGAGAAAAGTCGTACGATATACCTTCAGTCATAACAGAATGTTAGTTATTTTATTTAAATAAAATTTTACTTTACTTTTAGAGATGAAGGGGAGGATGTTCCCACTAAGAGTCGCCATTTTGGCGTCTTTACAGACGCCAAAAAGTAATAAATGTTCTCTTAATATTTTCTAAGTCATCATCGAATAATAAGGTCCCCAGCAGAGTCGTCATTTTGTTTCGACAAGAAAACAAATGTCTTTGATTTGGGGGATTTATTCAATGATAACAAAGAAAGAATGAGAGTACATTGATCACATTTATTTTGAGTTCATTTACATCCTCTGATTCCCTTGATTCTGAAAAACAAAGTACAATCAATCAAAGTCTTTCGTATAGAAATTTCGGCAGCATTCCGACACTATTTTGGTCATCTCCTAAATACTTAGGAGGAATTGTTGAATTGATCAGCTGATCTCCAATGAGAAAAAAATTTCGGCAGTACTCCGGCGCCATTTCGGTCATCTCCTAGATACTTAGGAGGAATTGCTGAATTGATCAGCTGATCTCCCTTTGCAAAGAAGAAGTCTTGAAGATCCAACACCATTGACCAGTCGTCGAACCCGCGCAACCAACAAACTGGTTGCGCGGTCCGCAGAACGGACATCTTGGTTGCGCGATCCGCGCAACTGATATTCTTGTTGCGCGGTCCGTGCAACTGATACTCTTGTTGCGCGGTCCGCGCAACTGATCATCGCCTTTGCTCTCTACTTTCAATTGCTCCGCTCCAGTTTCCCGAAACCTCCAACCCCCAAATGAGAGGAGGAGCAGGGTATTTATAAGCTCTGCACACGCGCCAATCCTCGACTCTTCGTTACGCGACCGGCGCAACTGTCTTCTTGGTTGCGCGGTCCACGCAACTGTCTTCTTGGTCATGCGACCCGCGGAACGTGTCAACTTGCTTGCGCGATACGGGGAACCCATCTTCTTGCTTTCGCAACCCGCGCAACAAATCTTCTTGCTTCCGCGACCCGCGCAACCGATTTGCTTGGTTCCGCGACCCGCGCAACTTGACTTCTTGGTTGCGCGATCCACGCAACTTGACTTCTTCATTGCGTGATCCGCGCAACTTGACTTCTTGGTTGTGCGACCCGCGCAACTAATCTTCTTTCATTTTCCTTTACTTTGTCTCTAATTTCTGATTCTCAGTCATCTTTCGGATAATGATTTTTTATGCTTCAACAACTACGCCTCCTGCAGCTGATCAAACAAATCGTCGATCCTCGGAGTGGGTACTTGTTATTGATCGTGACCTTGTTGAGCTCACGGTAATCTACGCAAAGCCTCAACGAGCCATCCTTCTTCTTCACGAAAAGTACTGGTGCTCCCCACGGCGAACTGCTCGGACGGATAAAGCCTACTTCACGCAACTCGTCCAACTGCTTCTGCAGTTCCCGTAACTCCAACGGTGCCATACGATACAAGGCCTTCGAAATAGGTGCGGTACCAGGCACAAGATCAATCTGGAACTCAGTGTGCCGACGAGGTGGTAACCTTGGGATCTCTTGGAACACATTGGGAAAACCACAAACGACCGGCAGCTGGTCGATACTCAAAGTAGCTGGCTCCTCAATGACACACGATAACAGGCAAGAAAGCTTCTCTCCTCTAGGCTCGGCAACAAACTGGAACTCTGGCAAGCCGGGTATATAGAACGTGACTGTTCTCACGAAGCAGTCCAATATGGTGTGGTACTCGGCGAGCGAATCTATACCCGGGATGAAATCAAACTCGGACATCGGCAATACAAATAAGTCGGCAGGCAAGAAGATATCCCCAACCAGAACGGGGCAAGATGTGCAAAATCGGCCTAACACTGCAGTCTTCCCTAAGGGCGTCGATAATGACAAACCCTCACGGGTAGACTCCATCGGCAAATCGGTCGATCGGCAAAAATCATCAGCTACAAAGGAATGCGATGCAACAGAATCAAACAATACACGTGCAATGCATGCAGAAACAGAGAGAGTACCCTCAACGACCCCTCCTGATAACTGTGGGTCCTGTTGTGCAGCATAGAACTTGCCCTAGGCCTGCTGGGGAGGTGCAGGTCCCCTCTGAGGTCTCTGCTGCTGTTGTGGCCGCTGTGGGGGCCTAACTTGCTGTATCTGCTGCTGTGGGGGAGGTACAGGAGGCTGGTGCTGCTGTCGCTGCTGCTACTGTGGTGGCTGTCGTGGAGGCTGATGCGGTATCCTCGACTACTGCCGCTGCGGATGGGGACACTCGTGCAAGCGATGTCCTGTCCTACCGCACCGAAGGCAAGTACCTGTGAACGGTCTCGAAGGTGGTGCTTGGGGTACTGCTGGTGCTCAGAATACTGGGCGAGTCATACGTCGCTGCTGTGAATGATGCTGTTGCGGCTGCGAACTACCAGAGGGCGCCTTCCTCTTCTGATCTCCACTCTGATCACAGGCTCTCTGCACACCAGCCCAATCTGTCTCATATATCAGGGCTCTCTCCACTATCTGCTCAAATATCAGAAGCATGTGTCCGATCACACGACTCCGGAGGGCAGGACTCAAACCGTTCTTAAAACGGCGGGCCTTCCGCCCCTCCTCATCGACAAGATACGTCGTAAACTTCGAGAGTGCGACGAAACGTGCCTCATACTGGGACACAGTCATGTCTCCCTGGACTAGAGTCTCAAATTCTAATGTGCGCTGCTGGCGCACATGCTCAGGAAAGAACTTCCGGTCAAACCGGTCTGTAAAGCCCTCCCAGGTCCACTCGAAATCGGCCGCTACCGACCGGGTTACAGATGCCCACCAATGCTGAGCCTCACCTTGGAGAAGAAACACGGCTAAGGTAACTCGCTGCTGGGTTGTACATCTCATGGTGTCGAATATCTTCTCCACCTCGGAGCACCATATCTCTGCAGCAGTGGGGTCTGGCTCATCCCGGAAACGCGGAGGATCGTGCTATCGGAAGTCCTTGAGAAGGGCGCTCGTACGCTCCTGCTCGGCCTCGGCCGACGTAATAATGGGACGCCTGCTCTGCCCCTGAAGAATAGCAGTCATCGCCTGTAGCATCTGTTGTACCTGAGTGGCACTCACAAGTACGGTCGGATCTGCACCGGTCTCAGGTAAAGGAGTGTCATCCCCAGGGTGGAAAGCAGGGATATCCAGTGGTGGAGAGGAAGTCATAGGTGGTAGAGCGAGAGCTACGGGTGGTGGAACGGGAGTCGCAGGTGGTGGTGGAGCGAGATTCGCTCGAGTCGTTCTTCTAGCCATTACGTCCTACAGGGAGGAACAAGGACTTATCAGCCTTGAGAATTCTTGAAGGCATAAACGTCAAGGGTCTATGTCGAAAAATTGCTAAGTTATCAGGACTCGGAACCTATTCATTCTAAGTTCATAATAGATATGTGTTGTGATCTCAGGTATTCCCAAGTTATGCACTGATACCAACTTCTATCACGCCTCGAACTCAGAAACCGGGCTCACAAAATTCCCGATCACCGAATCCGGCTCCGACAACCTCCGTAGTACCCCATTCTCGGCTTCCAGCGCCCATACGCCAGATTCCGATCCTGGGATCCTACAAGGAGGATTTTCAGTATGATTTTTTTTAATATAATGGAGCATAACCACAAGCATAACAAAGTCACAAAACAACATCACCACATATCCACTATATAAAAAAAACTTTTAAGTACAGTGCAGAAAGGAAAATACAGGGTGATCAAAAAGCTCCAAAATAATCTGGTACGCTCTCCTGCCTCAGCGCTGCTGCTGTCCAACGACACTGCACGCAACGGTCGTGCATAAGCTTACAAAAGCTTAGAGGGTGGTGTAAGTGTGTGCGCGAGGTGAGTGCCAAGTGTATAACATCAGAGTAATGCGGAAATGTGCGGTAAGTCCATGAATGCTATCAACTGAACCAAAGCCATGTAATGCAAGGTATGAATGCGATTGGCTATACCAAGGCCATGTGAGTGAGGCCTATGTAGCCAAATGTCATATGCGAGATGCAAATCAAGCATGCTAGTACTCCCCAAGTACACATAGCAATACAGTTCCTCTTTGGATATCACCGGGGTCTAATACACCTCACACTGACTGCCTCCTCCCTAGCTGCACAGTCAAGCAAGTGGAAGAGACCACACTATTCGTCTGACCAGTAGTCTACCAATACCTACCCGGCTCGTCGATAGCGAACTCATTTGTGAGCTAGTCAAACTCAGCCTAGCTTATAGCCCCCTCACTCAGGCGGATAAGGTCACACCCCCTTCCAACCGACCACGACACAGTGGGAGACGCGGCCTACTGGTATTCAGTACTCGGATGCTCGTGTATCCACTCGGTCTAGATGTTAGAGCATCTCCTGGTACCAAAAGGTTCTTGGACTTTCACCCAAGGACATCCTAAGTGCCCACAGTGCTAGAACTAAGTATTTCCGGTATCCGATACGGTCATCCACGATATGTCTGCGGAGCCACGACGCTGATGGTGCTAGGGTGTGCAGTGATCAGGTCACACATATGCAAGATGCATGTGTCACACCGAACAATCATACAACAATCTCACGCGTACCACGCGATCATGTGGGGTACTCCGTCTTATAAGGAGCCCCGTAAATGTCTCAGCCAAACGTCTTATGCTATGATCAAACATTCCTCATATCAAACATACATATGATGCGAATGGGTATGAAACATGGAATTATACTACGCATATTATATAATGATGAACTATCACAAGTATGGGCCTATCTATGGGCCCTAAGGAGAGCTACAATGCAGACATTTAACTAACATTGTACGTACAATGTGGACGTCAAACCACCATTGTTCCCTAGGCACGGACTGCCATAAATATCATTACCTAAACCATGGACGAATCACACATTGCAATGGACCTTAGGTACACCCCATTGGGCCTTAAATACATCAAATGGGCCATATCACATGGGCCTTATATTCATCAAGTGGGCCACATCAATGGGCTGCACCAATGGGCCTTATGTACATTACAATGGGCCATAGCCCATGGGCCTTAGATACATCAAATGGGCGGCAACAATATAAGTGGTGATAATGAATTCCACCATTAAAATTTCTAGGGCCCACCATAACATTTATTTCCCATACAATCTGTTCATAGGGTAACCAACAACTTGGTGGCCCAAGGGTCTAATGGTGGACGTTCAGTCCTCACTGTACAGTGGGGTCCACATGATAAATAGATTTATCTTATTTTTGGCCCCAAGCCTTAAGACAAGCTTGCCAAATGGTGGACGGTTTGGATGCAACACAAGTACATGGTGGGGTCCACCAATTTTGTCCAACAGTCCAGCCAAATGGCTAGACGGCGTTGATAAAACACTTACACCACTGTGGGGCCTACTGGCCATTCAGCAACTTGCTGGACGACGTGAATAAAACACATACAATTCGGTGGGTGCCACCGTCCGCCTAGACGGTGAGCATATAAAACACATACATCTGTGGGGTCCCATGTGGGGCCCACTGTAATGTTTATTTTCCATCCAACCCGTTCATAAGGTCACGTGGACCTGGATGAAGGGTGAAAACAAAATTTCACCTTGATCCGAAACTTCTGTGATGCCCAAAAGGGCTTTCAATGGTAGTCATTCAATACACACTGTTACTTGTGATGTGGGCTACCTGAGCCATAGATGTGGCTGTGAAACTGAATGGGGCCCACTTCAAGAAGGGGCCCACCATATCAACGGTTTGGATGACAAATATACATCACAGTGGGGCCCATAGCTGGAGCCGTGGGACCCTGCTGGTCGTCCGTCAAAACGCAACAGCGTCCTGCTGCTTATGTCAGCAGTACCACGCGCTGCCTCTTTTTTTTTTTTTTTTTTGAAAACATGGTATATTTGCGGTTTTTTCACGTGTGGGGCCTACATTGCAAGAATCCGCCTCGTCCACTGCTTCCCACAGTCCATAACAAATCCATCAAGCCCAATATTGGGCATGTTTTGGCGTGTAGAAAAATTAAAATGTGTTTCAACGGTGAAAAATCATTATTTCCAAAGGTATGGCCTGCCCGAAAGTCGGATTGACTTCCTTTTTCGGTTCAACGCCTAAAATGGGCTTGGGAACGGGGTGGACGGCGTGGATTCCATTTATGTATCAAGGTGGGGCCTATACAAGTGGCCCACCCCATTGCCTCATACCAAGCTAATATTTGTGCTTTCATTTTAGTCCAGGGACATCCCTGGACGTCTGGGCGTCACACATGCTCAAGGTGGGCCCTACTCAGGTAGGCCACCAAATGGATAAACGACATGTATGGAACATACATTAAGGTGGGGTCCATCCAAGTGGGCCACATGACCACCTCATCACACACAAAGATAAATAAATAAATAAATAAAAAGAGAGGGAGATGAGACACGCATGATGGAGGGCTCCGCCACTATGAGCCCTCCCTTATAATCAATCGTACATCAAGTGGGTCCCATTACTCATGGGCCGATCAAATTGAAAATCAACGGTGGAGATCCTTTCTCCACCAAAATGGAAGGTCTAGATGACCCTATTCATGCAAGAAAATAAACATCATGATGGGGTCTATGGAGAATGGTCCCATCATGAAATGATCATGAAGATCAAGGTGGGCCATCGGCCACATCTAGGGTCCCAAGTGAGATCCGTATCATCAATCGGTAAGCCTCACTTGGCCCTTCATCATAAAAATGAAATTTAGGCCTATGGACAGCACCCACCACTTGATCTTCTTGGTCCGTTGGAAAGCCTATCGCCTTGTGCTTCACTTTGATGGTGGAAGATGGGAGATGGATGGCTAGGAGGGGAGATCTGGGAAGGGAAAGTGAGCCACCAAAATCACATTTCTCTCACATGGGGAAGCTTGGACGTGCCATTTTTTTCTCTCCTTTGGTGTTGCTTAGAAAAACGTGAATGAAAAGAGAGAGAGATGTGGTGGTTGTAAGAGAGATGTGAGTGAGTGATGTGAGGTGAGTGATGGATGTGGTACTTGACATGTATGGTGGTGTAAGAGAGAGGGTGGGAGAGAGTTGACTTGGTTGTTGCTTTACTTGTGGAGAAAGGTGATGTGTACTTGACATTGAAGTGATTGATTGATTGATGTGATTGATGGAATGATGGGATTGATTTGACATTGTGTAGAGATTCTCTTGGGATCGAGAAAGCGCGACGTTTTTTCTCAAACTGAACGTAGGTCCACATCACCTCGTCTGGGTATCGGATCGGTGCGCGAGTCGCGGCAAAGGTGCGGTCGCAATGATACAAGCCTCGGCTTAAGCCGACTCAATTCTACAGGATACGATTTAGGGTCGATCGCAAACGTTGATTAACGTCGCAGGTTGCCGGAATTCAACGGGAAGGATCGCGGAAGTCGACGGAACAGTACGGACTAGGATACGGGTCTTACACTAGGCCTCAACTACGGGTCGCATTTACATCACATAGGTCTCGACAATCGATCTCGGCAAATGAAATCGGTCTCAACAATCGGAATCGACACTCAGAATCGGCCTTAACAAATCAGAATCGGCCTCGATACTCGGCCTCGACAATCGACCTTGACAATCGGCCTCAACAATTGGCCTCGATACTAGGCCTCAACAATCGGCCTCGACAATCGGAGTCGATAGATAATTGGAATCGACAAATCGGTCACGTCAATTGGAATCGGCAATCGATCAGATAATCGGCCTCGATTGCTAATCGGCAATCGGCCACGACAATTGAAATCGATCGATAATCGGAATCGACAAATTGGTCATGTCAATCGGAATCGGCAATCGGCCATGACAATCGGAATCAACTGATAATCAAAATCGAAAAATCAGTCGTGTCAATCGGAATCGACAATCGGCCACGTCAATCAGAATCGGCAAATCCGTCATATCAATCGGAATCAGCAATCGGTCACGACAATCGGGATCAATCAATAATTAGAATCGACAAATCGGTCATGTCAATCGGAATCGGTAATTGGCCACGACAATCAGAATCGATCAATAATCAGAATCGGCAAATCAGTCATGTCAATCGGAATTGGCAATCGGCTATGACAATCAGAATCAATCGATAATCGGAATCGGAAAATCTGTCACGCCAATCGGAATCGGCAATCGGTCACGTCAATCGAAATTGGCAATCGGTCATGATAATCGGAATCGATCGATAATTAGAATCGGTAAATCGGTCACGTCAATCAGAATCGGCAATCGGCCATGACAATCGAGATCGATCGATAATCAGAGTCGGCAAATCGGTCATGTCAATCGGAGTCGGTAATCGGTCACGACAATCGGAATCGATAGATAATCAGAATTAGTAAATCGGTCACGATAATCGATCATGATAATCGGTCTTGATTGCTAATCGTCAATCGGCTACATTAATCGGGATCGATCGATAATCAGAATCGGCAAATCGGTCACGACAATCGGATAGATCGATAATCAGAATCGGCAAATCGGTCACTCCAATCGGAGTCAGTAATCGGTCACGACAATCGGAATCGATCGATAATCAGAATTAGTAAATCGGTCACGGCAATCGATCATAATAATCGGTCTCGATTGCTAATCGGCAATCGGTCACGTTAATTGAGATTGGTAAGAATGGGCCTAACAAGGCCTAAGGGAAGGTCACAATGAGGACATCTAACCATCATTGCCCATCAATGTGGACATCTAACCAACATTGCTCCTAATGAGTGGCCCACATAAGGGATTCATACGCAGCGTAACGGCCACACATACATCACATTGGGCCTCGCCCATGGGCCTCAAATACATCATAATGGGCCACAACCCATAGGCATCGAATACACAATAGGTGGGCCCTACACATGGGTCTCATATGCATCAAATGGGCCACGTATCTGGGTCTTGAATACATCAAATGGGTCACGCGTCATGGGCCTCGAATACATTACAATGGGTCACGACCCATGGGCCCCAGTACATCATAATAGGCCGCAACCCATGGGCCTCAAATACAATGAGTGGGCGACATCAATGGGCCACACCAACTGGCCTCATACACATCAAGTGGGCTATATCAATGGGCCGCACTAATGGGCCACAAATACATCCGGGTGGGCCCTATGGATGGGCCATAAATACATCAAGTAGGGCCCACCATATTCTCCATCCAATCTGGTCATAAGGTCACAAAGACCTGGATTAAGAAGGAAAACAAATTTCATATTAATCCAAAACTTTTGTAACCCCAAAAGGTTTTCAATGGTGGACGTTCAATCTCCACGGTTTTCTCCAGGGTGGTCCACCTGATAGATCTGCCTCATTTTTAGTCTCAAGCCTTGAGACAAACTCGTCAGAATGATGGATGGTTAGGATATAACACATACCTTTGATCAGACCCACATATCTTGCTGTCATCCGCACAACAGCTAGGTGGGGTCCCCACTGTCCAGATGAACGGTAGGGATAAAATACATATAACGTGGTAGGGTCCACGGTACGGATGGGACCCACAAAACTTGCTGACTCATACAGGGGTGGTCCCCACAGTCCAGATGGACGGTTGACGATGTGGATCATCAACGTGGGGCCCAGGTCCAACTGGTCTGAACGGTGTGGACATACAGCACATACATCACATGTGGGCCCCACAAATAGAAGGTGCTGATAAGGCACATGCATCTCGGTGCACCCCACCGTCCAGTGATCTGGACGGTGGAAATAAAAACACACATATCATGGTATGATCCACACATCACACCGCCCGTCAGGACGGTGTGAATACAGAATATATACATCAAGGTGAGTACCACCCCACACGTGTGGGTGGGTCTCACACCTGACAGATGGACGACATAAAATAATATAAAAAAAATCACGGTGGGCTGCACCTGCCACCGTCCAAACACGGACAGTGTGAATGAGGCCATGATCATCCACCGATCATGGCAGCACAGCGACTATATTGCCTGCTGTAGGTGCACTGGCCACTTGGCCGTTAACAAAGGTGGGTCCCACGTGG